>CM036940.2:100380617-100737971 GCA_020352615.2 Yoshiicerus persimilis
TATCCGATTTATTTATTTTAAAGTGTATTTTAAAGTTATTTCATTCAAGTAAGCTAAAAAGTTAGAGGGTTAATCTTAAAACTTGACCAATTAAAGCTATTAAAGCTTGAACCTATTAAAGTTCTGTGGTAAAAACAATTGTGATATTGTCAAGAGTTATAAATGTTATAGCGCTTAGGTGTTCACTTTTGGCGCCAGGGGCTTTATAATTAAGAATTATCAAGGGGCAAAACGTCATCATTAATCAGTCCAGATTCCGTCAGTCAAGTCATCATTATTCAGTCAAGAAACCTTCTTTATGTCTATCAGTTTCTTCGTCCAAACACAAACAATACAAGTATAACTGCCGGGACAGTAAATATTGTGTCGTATCCTTTACTACACAATTCTGTCAGAGATAAGTAACTAGAAAAAACCCACAGTTACTAATAATTTTTCTTCGAAAACCGAGTTGAGCCTCTGCAGGCCGTACAGGTTAGGTTATTAGGTCCGTATAGGTTATTAATAAATTGCATTTCAAAATTTATTAATGCATTCCAAAATTTATTTGTGAAGGTGTATAACATTATTTGTGAACACCATTAATTTATTTGTGCAGTAAAATATCACTACTGTTGCCATTATGCAATCGATGTAAGTATTCAATAAAACCGAAATGCATCATTTTATGTTGTAAATTGGGCTTCATAACATGCTGTGTTAAACAATATGTCTACCCCTTGCCAATGAGTAAATATTTAGGCAGCACTCGGTAACCAAAACCAAAAGGCAAAAAGCGAGGCCAACTGCAAATAAAAAGAACACAGATATAATATTTGCATTATCTAAGGTATGCTTTTTCTTATTGAGAAAAGACAAAGAAGTCTCCAACTTTGTAGCCGTTCTGAATTTCTGTTGGCTAAAAAATGCATTCCATTTTTCAAACAACCAAAATATTCCTGAACTCATCAAGTTTTGCATTCTGGAATACAGGTGATACTGTACAAAAGAGTAAGGAACAGAAAGAAACTTTTGTTGTCGAAGAAATGAGTTCTTTCCTCTAACAAAATGTATATCCCGAAATAAATACTTTCCATAAATCTGCAACCAATTGTCGTGCTCAACAAATGCACTTTTGTCACAACGACTCAAAAATCCATAACTACTTGATGCAAATGTTGTGATGTTAGAGGGATAGGATTCCTCAATTCGAGTCATATGCTTCTCCGGTAATTTTGCCAATTCTCTCAGTCCTGCTATTTTTTCCGGGGCACTTTGTCTAATTAATGTTAGCAATTCCGATTTGTTAAAGTGAAAGCTGTACCAACTCCAATACTTTAATCGCCAATCGTCAAATATATTGTCACTTATGTTGTTTTCATTTCTCCACGTCGATTCTGCAATCGTTTCGTTAATTTTCCGGTTAAAAATTCTGCAATTCATATTCCATTTGGTAGAGTGAGGAAAATGCCTTATTTCATAAATATCTTTGTCTTCTTTGCAGGAATATAGGCGTGCTGTGAACTTTTTTTGATAAATAGGTTCCGATAAATTCAAATCCTTTCTTGCAAATCTCATTACATTTGATATATAGTGATCCCGAAATCCCTTGCCTTTTATTAGAATTTCAAAATTGTTGAGATCTTTAAAGTGACGATACTTACTTTGGATGATTCGTGGAGAAAACATGTCCCTGACAATTATTGATTTGTAAGCATTGCTTAAAACTACTCCAAGTATAATCCAATTACCAAAGGTAAATATTAAGTCTCTTTTCTTAATCCTATTTGGAATTTTTATGCTTTGTTCTATTAAAGCCGCACTGTAACTCATAAATATATTTAATATTTCGTTTGCGTTTCCTGTGAATGAATACCTGAACAATATTTGAAAGTAGACTACTACAGTCATGCCTAGGCAGGAAAGAAGTATTGAAATCCAAGTTATAGGATCAAACGGCTGCAAATACATGTCCCATTTTATATTAGTTTTGATTCCTGAACAAGTCACAAAATTCCAGCTCTCGTGTCCAGTGACAATACGAAATGCAACGAAATCAAATGTACTAAAATCTTTAATATGCCTAAAAAGTAGAATATAATTGAGATTGGTTTTCTGATACAGTTTCAATTTGTCAGCCAATATAATACTAAAATTCCATGGAGAATAAAGAGACCGAATGGCCCTGTCAAAGGCATCCTCTTTCATAAATTGAAATGGTGATACTAGGTCGTACTTCAGAAATGTAGAATTAAATTTATTACCGCTTACTAAGTATGTTTCCGGTTTCCTGCTGTCACTAGCAGAGATTTCTAAACAGCGATCAGTTTCTGGATACTTTTCAAATCTGTACTTTCTGATATTTTGTATTACGAGACCAATTACTTCCGCAGAAATTTCCGCGAATGAAATGTCAAACAGTACAGGAAAATCTAGTTCATTTCGACACGGCAGTGGAATCGAACAAGAATGACACGTAAGTTGAATTTTATCAATTATGCGCGAACATTCATATCCACAAATGTCAACTGTCATATGAAAGAAAATTGGTGTTGAGTAGCCGCCTTCTACTCTCATTCCAGGATATTCGTAGTAAGACCGAAGAAGTTGATGCGGCCCTACAAATATATCATATCTAACATTTTCATGACAATTTTTGATGCGGTTCACATATTTTCTGTCAATACAACCGTGAAGAATATTTTCATAATAAGCTGCGTAAAACATTTTGGTGTTTTCTATGGATCTTGTAATGAGAAGTATTGATGTGTATGGTAAAACCCACTTCACACTCGGCCGATAAGCTATTGTGCTATTCTGTACCACTTTTAAGTTTCTAATATTCATTAGAATGATAGGAGATTTGCAACTTATCACTGTGTATTGGTCTGGGGGAATATCATCGTGATATACGGAAACTCTACTTATTAAAGAAAATTCTTCTAAAATTACACTTAACCCTTTTACTTCGATAAACTGTTGATCACCCTGTGCAAGACAATCAGTAAGCATTTCTGTAGTCAGCAATAATGTGGATATAAACACCGTGACAAATGTATATCCACGTTTGCATGAGCAACAATTCACAAAAGTAAAATTTTCCATACTTAATGTTCAAATACAGCACAATGAAGGGTACATCAGAGGAAAAGTGGGGAATGTGTGTGGTAGTGGAGTATATGTTAACTTTTGAATGTAAGATTATAATGAAAATTTTCTTGGAATTTTTCTTTATTTGATGTATTTGTGCTTGACTGCATTTTACTTTCACACTTTAATAATTCCCTTTAAGCACAGGGGCGTGCTTTTGAGCAATAATAAAATGATTAATTTCTTTTGATCAACTTATGTACTGCTACAAAAAATACATGAGTTTTTATTGAACACATATTGTGAGTACTGTTGGGCAAAGTTTAGTGCGTCAGTATTTACACTAGTTTTTGACATAAAATGTCAAAATACAAAATAATTTTACCACACAACCCATGAACATGTGTATGTTCAGTATAAGTATTGCTAAATTTTACTGACAGATATTTTTATTTTTCATATATTCCAAATTTCGATGCAATGTCCTTTTTAGTGCTTAATGAAAGCAACTATTTTTTTACTTTATTATTCTAAAGGTTGTTATGAAAGATTTTGCCTATCTTTATGAAATTCTGAAATTGGTAAACAAACCCACAAAATTGGATAGCGTCCAACTGTGAAGTTACCCAAGTGGCTGTCGTATTGACTCAATATAGCTCTTGAAGTTCAAGGGCAGCCTTTTTTAAATGTAAGTTATGTATTTATTATTTAAAGCATAGTCTGCTACTATACTGTGCCTACTGTCCATACAGAGTCCTTTTGGACTCTAAAGTCTTTCAACACGGTTCTAAAACACTTATGCAAATCGTTGACAATATTAAAATCGAATTAGGTTTCTACTGTATTAGTAATGTTTGAATTACAATGGCTACTACATTATCAAGGCATTAAGAAACACAAAACGCAAAGGTGGCGTTCGGTTCCCAGTTTCGCCAATCAAAACGAATGTTTTAGGTGTGAGATGTATTCTTATTGCCGAAAAACTCGATATCCCCTTGTACAAATAGCTTTTGTACACTTTAGGGAATGTTCCGATATCAGAAGAATAATTGGTTAGATTTTAGGGTTTAAAAAAGTTAATATTATAGTTGTCAGATTTTCACAATTTTCAAAACGGCAAATTTATGGCATTTGGCTTCCATCATCTTCAGGAGGACGATATGGATATCCCCGGTGTGATACCATTTCTGCCGTCAAATGTGAAAACTGCAATTCTGGAAAATTGATTGGATTAGTGCAGATAACTTTTGTATCAAAGCACCGTATTACGCTGGATATCGCTAGTATTCTGAGGTTTATTGGCAGACCAGCCAAATCGAAGAGCCCATTTTCAAATTCTAAATCGAGAAATTGTATTCCAATTGGTGTTGCAAAATTAACATCTCTTAGAGACAATTCTTTGTGATTTTCCGCTTTGCGCCTTCAAAATCCAAAATTTTAATGCCACATACTAGAGATACCCTTACTACTAGAGAGGGGGTCTCTGAAGTGTAGTGACAAAGTAAATCTTAGTTCATCATTGTAGCAGACTGTGTCCAGCGAAAGATATTTTAGTCGATCAAAATTAACGAAGTCGTTCAACGACAATGAATCTGCAGTTCCGTTTTGAATGGCCGTAACGCATTTTAATGTTAATTCAACTGGATTGAGTTTTATACCATTGGTAATCCTTAAGTAGCACCCTTTCAAACTTAGGAATTCTGTTGACATGCACCAATCAGTAGAAATATTAATACTAGGAGAAACAAGACCAATGCTCAGTTTAATTAAACAGGGTTCAATGTACTGACTAAGAATGCCGACCCAGGGTTTTGGGGTTTTAAGCAAAAACCCGACCCAATTTTTTATCATAAACCCATGGGTATTTTGCGGTGTTTGGGTTTTTTCTAGGCGGGAATGTAAAGCACCCAGTAAGACCGTAATTTTCATAACATATTACAGTTTATCCTGCAAAACATGAACATAATTGTCAATAATAGTTAAAAATTATCATTCTTCATCATATTGTGACTCAAAAAGAACAAATATTAAGCCATATTTACCAAATATGACATTATTTTAGTAGGTCGAAAACCCATAAACCAAAAAACCCACAAAAACCCATGGGTCGAGGGTTTTTGCTCAAAAACCCATGGGTTTTTGCATTCTTGGTATAGACTCAAGTCAAAGTAACCCACGTTTTTAAAAAGGCGGACTTTGTAAATTCCCGACTCCTTCATGGTACTCCTAAGATTTTCTAACACTTGAATAAACTCGCTTAAATTCCATTCAACCTGTTGAAAATAAGGCCCAACTAAGCGTGTTATTTTTACTACACTAAAGTCAAAATGGAATTCTCAAAAACCTAATAGCGTTGAAGAGAATAACTGGGCGCTCTGAAGGAAGTCAGAGAACTACTTTAGAAATGGAACATCTATTTTATTCCACTGACGACACACTTGACGGAACCGCTTGATGTCTTCAAAGTCCGCAAATCCAAAAATGCACTCAAGGTTCTAAGGTAGAACAAATAAGACAAATAAAATATGGCCGTTAATTAATCCTTCCATGTAAATTAATGGAATCAGCAGGAAAGAGAAAGTCTGCGGGCTTGTGAAAATCGCAGGCATGAATTATGTGGACTAATGAAAATAGCAGTAGAATTATTTAAATTAGCAGGAATTTATCAATGCATATCTTTAATCATAATCAGTCATTGAAGTATTTTGCAGCAGCAATAATTGTAAAAACCTGTTAATAGTTGAGTTATAAAGTGAATACGAAAACAATAATTAATCAGTCAAAGAAGGTACAGTTGAATAACTAGTAAATACAGTTGTGGGAAATTATAGCTGTTTCGAAAGGCTTTTTTGTGTGCGCACCAAACGCGTGGTTAGAACGTTATAATGTAGTCACCAGATAGTAATCCACCATATTAAGTTATCAAGTTGTATACTTTCTGTGTAAATATTAAATTTCCCACCATTCTTCTGATAGAGTTATCAGCAAATTTCGCAGTTTATTGCTGTTCTAAGCAGACAACTCAATGGGGAAAAATGCAAACTGCATCCGACTTATCAGCCCTGTGCCCCCAACTCCATCTATTTCCTAGCTTTATCTAGATTTAGTAATACTAGTATCTATATCTGTGGTGCGCACTAACTGTAAAGCACTCGTAAATTACACAAATATTTCGGTATTATACTATTACCATATATATACTGTATTTAAATGACTGATTCTAATTTTCTCATTAAACATATGCATTGTATAGGAAACCATTAAACCATTATGCACTACACTACATTTAAAATACAAGGATGTTATACATGGGAAGAAAACGATGTCAGTTGACATTGAGAATAGGAGAATCGTATACTACAATTCAATACAATTACAATACATAAAAATACAGTTCAAAGTTCCTGCTAAATTAAATAATTCTACTGCTATTATCATTAGTCCACATAATTCACGCCTGCGACTTTCACAAGTCCGTAGACTTTCTCTTTCCTGCTGATTCCATTAATTTGCGTGGACGTTTTAAATATTAGTCATAAAATATTAGCTTGTATTTAGCGGCACATTAAAATAATCAGTTTGTCATAATAAAAAATTTTCAATATACCATAATAACAATCGATTTATTATAATAATATTATTTTACTAAATAAATCGTCTTTCAATACATAAATAATTATTTTATCATAACAAATATTGATTTACCATAAATCAAATTGCTTGCAAATTGATTATGGCAAACTGATTATTTTTATGGTGGAATCAAATATTTTCCATAAAATAATTCTCCAATAGATAGATTCACAGATTTAATCCCAAACGTTTAATATTACTTAGATTATAAGAAAGTCACCCAAAACGAGAAGCGAACAAAATCCCGTCTATTACACATTAATATTTACTACATTTAATTACCAATTCATTATTGCAAACTTTTAGCCTTAAATCTTCATTGGTTAAGTCTTTGTTTCCGTCAAACGTATCCGAATGTTTAGGACTAAACGGGTTTAGAAGAAGTAGAAACTAGTTTTATATGATTGATTAATGAAATTGCGACGGGACCGTTTTTCTCAGTTTGACAGATAATTTTAGTTTGAGAACTACACACGGTTTGAATTATAATAATAAATAGACTAACTAAATTCTGAAAACTCCATTAAATAATTGAAAACTGTTATATGCCCGCAAAGTACGACTTAACCATTCATGGATAATTAATCGCGCACTTAAAGTAGATGAAGCCAAATGCAATCTGACGCTATTTATTCCATTAAAATTTTATTATGTAGGCAATTGAGTACAATGTAATCGAAATATTTAATCAAGCGAAATATTTAATACCCATAAATAAATCATTACAAAACTGTTATAAGGCAGTATCCATGGCATAACAATATAAACCATTCAACCAGTGCACGTAATGAAGTAGGAGAAACGAAACATATTTATTTAACGCTCTCCTCGGATCAAAAATTTATTAATTCATTTGTATAATACGAAATATGCTTTTTCACAATTCGACATTTGAGGTCATTTAAACACAAAAAGAAGTGTCGTAATACCTGAAAGAAATTGTACATAGATTTTCAAAATTCGATCAGGTTTAATATTCCTAATGGGAGCTATTTTGAAGCCAAATGGCGTCAGTGATCTATTCAGCGTTTGACTCATTAATTGAGCACTACCCGTTTTTATGGTAGCAGAGTTTTGAATGAATGTCAGTGAAATGGAAGAATATTTCCAAACTGACACACAGAACATAAAATATAGTGTCATAGTACAAATTGCCATAAAGCTTAACATTGCGAGAGTAATAAATGACATAAAATCGAGTCGGCTGTAAAATCTGATTGAACCAAAGCAAGCGAGTACGGTTATCAAATAAAAAGTAATGGTACCAGAAGAAAGTATCACGGGATGCATACTCTCTTGAAATAAAATATTGAGTATCCGGGCTTTACTGTTGGTGGCAATTTGAAATTCAAAATCGTATTTTCTCCATCTGTAATATTTATATTTATTTAATACATGTACTGCTATATTAAATAATTTACCATAGAAGCACTAATGAATGAAGCTTATTTTACATGTCAATAAAGTCAACTAAAGGTACTTCATTTCATAGGATTTAGCTAATAGTAATAATAGTTACCTTATTTGGTGCATCCAATAAAATATCCGAAGCAAAACTATGAAGTTGTACAGGAACACAAACAAAGCCGAATTCAGGGAAAGACAGAGTACGATGATTTGACAGAGTCGTATTCCAAATTGCATTGCCCAAGGCAATCCGAAACTATCGAACATATTGCTTTCCATTGCAAGTACGAAATATGCTAATGCTGGTGCAATAGAGATATTACAAAGAGGGACTACGAATTGTGTTATCAAGGTTTCTAATAAAATGTATATAGACTGCGTGCTGCTGAATCCACGATCATCAGTATCTTTAAATTGGAGATGTTAAATATTAAATGAAAAATGTGAAAAGAATACAGAATTTTCACCATTTCATAGGATGCAATGTTTCATATAATAAATCTTTGATATATGTTCTGTTAGATAATAAAATGCACAAATAAATATTTTCAACTTGCAGTTCTCACAGAGAGAGGCCTCAGTACTCAAGTAGTTCAAAATCGTCATGTAGTCCTTTCCCGTTTTTGATATACCAAATATGAAAACCAGAAAAATGACATGAAAAATCAAAATCAAGAGTTGCATTGTCAGGGATGAAAAGTTGAATGCATTTGCATCAATCTGTTGAATGGATCGAAAGATTTGAACTGAAATCTGCACAGCAAAGACTGCGTTGAAAATTCCGAAAACTTTTAAACGTAACTGAGATTTCGACATTCTAAATGCTAGAGTGGCGTCATCCCAAGAAAATGGAATAACGCCCAAGAAAGACACAATATTAACAAATAATGCAATCCAGTGGTAATTTTTGCGCTTTTCAAAAAATGCTTTATAGACATAACTTTGAAGTAGTAGTGACTTATGATGAATAACTGTAAATGCTCTAGAAAATATGGCCAACATTTTTGATTTTAAATTTGAGAATATCCTGAGTCGTTTGATATTGCAGCAAAAATAGGGATCCTGATTTAGTAACAGCTTATCGGACAAAAGGCAACTTAGAAGTAATTGTATTTCAGTAGATTTGGATTATCTGTCTCTTTAATCTGTACTATTAACTGTTAAATAACAATTTGTATTAATATGAAATATGTAGTGAACTTTAGATTTAGAGCTACACAATTCCAAGTAGCTCTGCTAACTAAATCCGCAAAGAGAAATTAATTCGTCCACAATACTCATAAATGTTTGTACCGTCTACGTAACAGTGTTTCCGACATTGAGAACTTTTTCGACTAGCATATTTAGCATTTGTTCATATTTTGCCTCTTGCAACAAATATTCTGTTTAATGTTTTCTTTAACAGCGTCATGGCGCCACGAATTGATATCACAACAGAAAATCTTTCTTTCCCTGAAATCCTAGATTTACCTAAGTGAGCTCTACGCTCTACTCAAACAATTTATAAGTTTAATACCTATTCCTGTATTTACAGCGGGTAGCACTAAGTGTTTGAGGTTATTTATTCTATTACTATTCAATTTTGTAGACACGGGAGTACAAAACGTATTAAATATTTAGTGTTTAAATAACCCGTTAGAAAACCCATAGAATGAAGTAGCCAAAGCAAATCATAATAAACCCGTTAGAACATCATGTGATGAAAAGTAAAGAGTTCGCACAAAACATTAAAAAATTTCATATAAAATATTTTCAATATTTAAAAAATCTGTGAAAAGAAATTTCCAAACACATTTGAATTATTTCAAAAAGTGCTTTAATTTTATATATATTTATCAATGAATAAAAGCAGTTTAGCCATACACTAAAATGTTCATTATTGAATTAATTTTTTTGAAATTTTTCATTGTTTATTCAAAGGCCAAAGAGTGTTCACCCTAGAATTTGATCAAGGTATTTAATAGATCTTGATTTATTGCACAGCAAAAATTGTGGGCGAAAATATTGTGAAAGAACACTTAAAACCTTGATTGATAATCAAGAATTATCAAAGAGGCGTAAAAATCGTATGTTTAAGTTATACTGTATAGTACTGTATAGTTAAGTATTGTAAGATCAAGTACCACTATATATATTCCCAAATTCCCATACCGATCATCAACGCCATTTTGTCCCCATCAAGTAAATAGAACACGGAGCAACTTTCATTAATTATTTTGCTTCTATGGCGGATTTGAGCCATGGCGCCCCTATTTCAATATTGAAATACAATATCTGTTCACTCCTCACTGTCTGGAAAAGTCCGGACACACCACGGTTTGGCTTCTTTCTCTTATAATTTGACAGTTTTTGTATAATGTTTTTATTAAGACGGTCTTGTGTTTATTTTGACAAGTATTGGCGATTTCAAAAACAGTATTGACAAGTTGATAACCTCTGGTACTATTGTCGAATATTCTTAAAATCTCAATTTTAAAAATAGCACTATTTAAAGTTGAAGGTTGAACGAAAGAAAAACGCACCATGGCTTGTAAACCTACTTATGGGACATTCTTATATTTGCACATAATCTTCCATTTAGTGGATCTTTTATTATGTAGTATAAAACCTAGTACTAAAACTTTTTCGGAATTTTCTTCCAGATTCCAGGAAATTCAGGAAAAGTTGAAAATTCAACCTTATTTGATAATTCTGAAACATTCAGGAAAAATCACTAAAATAACATGAATTGCAGCAGTGAAAATACTATTTAAAAAATTTGTTTTGCTCCGGGGAAAACTCCCAATCCTCAAACACCGGGCACTTTTAGTTTTAGTACTCTTAGTTTTCACCGAAATATTTAGCCAATTTCATCGGCGTCACATCTTTGCGGTGAGGCGATAGGGACATTAGTGTAATTAATAGGTGCCTGGGAACAAACGGCTCGTAAAGAAAAAAAGGGAAAAATCTGGCGAAATACAGCGAGTGTGGGATAAAATAAAGTAGTCTGAGCCTAACAATATCCTATCACACTGTCCTCCGAACCTAGTAATGGGATGGTAAACTACAAGTTTCGATGGAGTATGAATTCCATAATTAATAATGAATCAAACGCAAGTTAAATAAAAGGAACAGGTAAGTTACGTTTAACTAATAATTAAGAGGGTAGTCTGTATTCAAGTAAAACATTCTGTACATACATCAATCAAAGTAACAGACTAAGTGCAGACTCACAAATACAACCTACTTGGGAGAGGGAGTAAGATGGAAAAGGAACTCCGGTAACAACAAGCATACTCGAGGTAGCTACAAGTAGGGAGTTAGGGAATCTCGCACTAGTAGACCGATGTGGCCACTTCAAGAGATTGATGGGTAATGGTTATGGTGTGAGAATCCCGAACTCGTATTTATAGCAAACTCGGTATAGGAATTAATACATAGGTAGGTAAGTTGGAATTATTTAGCGGGAGTGAGCTGCATAGATAATTAGTTTTAAGTTATAAATAGAACTAGAACAATAGATGTAATTATATTAACAATAGCCACTGATTGCAGTGGATTAGGTAAATTACATCAAATCCATTAGTTAAATCATAATCCATTGTTAAATATACAATTATTGGAAAGACAATGGAAAAGGAATTTAAATTTACCCGAAAGTAAATAATAAATATAAAGAAACACTTATGTATGTATGTGTGTTTGTGTAGCGTAAGTTATATGTAGCACTGTGTGTAGGTATTGTACTATAGGTGTATATGGATGGCTGGAACTTCCTTTGTTGACTTGGGTGACTCAGGTAGATGACTAACGGTGGATTTGTTTACTAACAATCCATTAGTCAAATCAGAGTTGGAAGGAAAGAAGTCCAGCGTCCCTTATCTGCATGAGGTAGGGATTATCCTTGTGCTTAGTAGTGCTATAGGAGTGGACAGGATAGGAGACCGCTACACGAGGTTCAGAAGTTTCGTACCATAGAGTATTGATGCTAAAATTTCCGACATGCTTCTAATTCATATGCATGCGTTTTACCGCTTATATATATGTACCTATATTAGATGCATATTTCAAACTTTGTAAACCACGTGTTTATGCTGCGTAACATGTGAATCTCGCTGTATAAGAGTTTTGATAAATTAATATAACTGTCGGTAGCATGATTAAGACACTCGTTTTTACAAGTTAAAATAGGCACTAGGGTCACAATTGTAGTAAAATTAAGGTTAAAAACATTCATGACTTAGCTGGAAACCCTTGGTTGTATCTACCTTTGCGAAGAACTAGGCACCAGCAGTTTTATTTTCCTGACCTGGCTTATTGTAAATATCACGCAAGCAAGTGAGCCTCTATAGTAGTCTACACTCTACACAGAGAGATTTAAAGTCTAGGATTCCCCCAAAAATAACAGTTTGCGAAATTACATTGGAAAACCAAGAAACTCTTTCACCTTGAAAAATTAGCAGTGTATTTGGGTGCATTGATGTTTTTGGGGGAAACCTAGACTTTAAGTCACTCTGTAGTAGTTTTCAGACTAGTTCTAGGATCAGTGTAGGCATTCTTCTGTTTACGTGAAGGCAAAATTTACCATAATTAACAGATAACAGGGAGCTATATTTGAGATGCCTGATATTAAATGTAAAAACCGAAATGAGATTTAATACGTAGAGTTAAACAAAAAGAGTCAATTATACAATATTTGCAATTGTATTCAAATGTAGACTATTGTCAGATGATTCCAGGAAGTCGTTGGGCAGAATTTCAAAAGCGGTTGTTATTGTGTGGGACATAGAATGGGTTAAACTTTTCAATTAATTGACTAGTTTGATTTTCACGGGATTTATTTACTGGGTGTCTAAAAATGCCGGTAAATAAATGAAAAAATTTCAGAAGAGGTTGTTCTGGGGGTTTACAATGGATAAAAGTTTTGAATTACCTAATTATTTCGATTTTCATGTGATTTATTTACTGGTTGTCTAAAAGTGCCGGTAAATAAAGAACAAATTGGCAAACCGCTTTTTAAATAGTTTATTAAATATGAAAGACACAACACAAATAAGGCATTAAATAATTTTAAATAACAATAATTTAAAACGTTTTCAATTAGAAAACAACTGGTAATAATTGCACAATATTTATTCGGTGCTTGCTGAGAAGGTTTTTGCACAAAATTAATTTGTGCAAAAACCATTTTATGGTTTTGGTGCAAAATAATTGAGTTACATTGTACTACATTAATTCATCAGGATTCCATTTCGGGTAAACGCTGCGACTTAATATAAGTAGCATTTGTGTGCTAATTGCAATTCTTCGAAATCGATAGCTTTTCCTACTTTGTTTTGAAATACGTAATATTTTGCTTTCTTGTCAACGTAGTTACTAAACGGACTTCCTTCAAACTGATTTACATCCCAATCAAAACTACCAACATAAATACGTTGATCCCAGCCATGACAGATGTTATTATTGTTCAAGAAAGTTAAAAAATCATTGACATTTTTATATGAGATATAACGACAAAGTTCAATGAATAAAACCAACTTTTTTGTTTTAACTTTTGCGCCACATGATTTTCCTACGTCACGAAAGGTTAATTGTTTTACAACTAATGTATCTAGATTTAAATTATTATCTATTCCCTCATCATTAATAGGAATACCTATCAGCTTTGAAGTTTTGAGCGTTTGAGGAATCCAGGCTACATCTAGGCGACTTTGGTTTTCTAAATCTAAATCATCTTCCAAATGAAGCTCAACCAACTGTGGACATTTAATAGTTTGAGAATTTAAAAATCTAAGAATATGACCTTCGCGATGTTTCCCAAATTTCAATATTTTGAGATTATGCAGAATTATTTTCTGGCTGCATATACAATTACTACTTAGGATGGTCAGCTTTTCTATTGATTGGGGCAAAACGGAAATATCAACGGGAGCCTCAAAATAATTACTAGTAATTGTGAGTTCCCTGATTAAAATCCCTGAACTTTCGGTAAAAGTTTTGTGCTCTAAATATAAATGATTGACATTCCATCTACAAATTCCAAAGTTCTCCAATGCAATACAAGACAATTTAAGAACTTCAAGCTTCGTCTCAGGATTTCTGTTCATATCCAAATGCATTTTAGTTGCTGCGCTTGACCAATTGGTCAAAATGACTTCCTTGGCTTTTGTGAAGTCTACAATATCATTTACACAGATCTTAGTCAACTTTTTTCCCTCTTTATGAAAGCAGACGTCATTAATTTGTATTTTGGGTGAACCAATTAAAATTCCTTCTTGGATGTGGACCCCACAATTCCAAAGTCGCAATTCTTTGATGTTTACAAGAACACTTAATTGTACAAAAATCATTGTTGCATTCTCAGAAAAGCATTTACAAATCGTAAATCTTGTGTTACATATCGTATTAGGTTTCGTCATTGCCGAATTATGAAGCCAAGAGGTAATATCATAATTAACACACGGATGCCCATTTTCATCTACTAACTGAAATACATCAATATCCAACTCTTTGATGTGTCTTCGATGATTTCGGAAAAAATAGTCTAACTCCTTAATCGTCCACGTTTTGGAAATGTCATCACGCTTCCGTTCGTTACCGAAACTAAAGTTGCCGAAATGAACAGTTTCCAGGTTTTCATTGGAAAATATTGAAAGAAAATTAAGAGGTGAGCGGTCAGCATAGTTGTATGTCTTTACTGAAAATTCAATTTTTGAACGAATTTTCAGTACATCCAGTCCAACTAAACTCCAGACTTGAGAAATATAGCGGGCGTTTTTAACTTCTTCCAAATTTAAATACTGCATTATACATTGTATGACCTGCAGATGAAAATATGTCATTTAGACATACAAAGAGACCTAATAAATAAGATATATGTTAATGAATAAAATTCCAACTACCTACCAAATCAATCAGCATAGGATTTGTCAAACATTCAACAGCATTTCCTTCATCTCCTCTTAGGGGATAAGCAGACTTTAGTGCCTTTCTTTTCTCCAGCTTTTCTTTCTGGGCTGCGTTTTCCATTAACATTTTTTCCAGCTTTTCTTTCTGGGCTACATTTGTCTTTAACATATTCTCCAGCAGACGGATTTCCTGAAATTTGCATAAGGATGTCAGAACTGCATAAAGATAAAATGTTAATGAGAAAATAATTTATTAAAAATTTAGCATAAAATGCAGGAAAGAAATGCAATCCAATTCATTGTACCTATTATAAGCACATTTATAGTTGGCTAATTTTGAGTAAATTGTTTCTCCAAATAAAAGCGAAAAGTTTTCTTCTGCAATAAATTCATTTAAAACTTGTTTAGACTCACGTAGATCAGCTTTTGCTTCTCGGTTACGAGGCCTTCTGTGTACAATTTGGACATAACCAGGAATAAAAAGTCGTCTTCATGAAAAGTATCCGAACATGGAGTAGTATTCTCCAGTTTCATTTCATTAACACATCGTAAAGCACATAATAATCTTGCAGCACTTTCATTGCGTTTTTTGTTTTCCAGAATCTCAAAGAACGCCAACTTTTTAAGGTCGAGTGTTGCCTTCGTTTTCTAGAGAATAAAACAGAACATAGTTGTTTAATCCTGCTGTGAATAATTTTTTCAGCTGTAAATTTTACAACTAATGATTAACTATGAATAAAACGTAAAAATTCCAAAAATAATTTAATTTTAAATATTTCTTACGATCTGTAGAGTTTCAGTTTCAGTCATCCAACCGTTTTGAAATCCAAGGTTGGCAACTAATGTCAGCAAACCCCCCTCACTTTTGAGATCCATGTCAAAATCTTCCATTCTGACTACCTTTTCTGTTACTACTAATGATTAACAACGATTGGAATAATAAAGTGCAAGTGATATGTTACTATGTGGACTGTGCACTTTTAGTGAATGGAATTTGGTGGCTTTTGGAATACTGTAGGTTAAATTTACAATGTGAAACTCCAAATTGCTTAAAATATTCGAGCGTTAGATTAGTTTTCCTGACTACTTTGATGTGGTTCTTCATTTGGATAAAATTGAATGAACTTTACTTACTAAAAGTATTTATGTTCCTCTTAGTAAGTATTTTTCCTTTATATCCTAACAGTTTTAGATTTCTTGCTATAGCAAAGCTGGAGCACAAACCATCGCAATGTAATTTTAAACCATTACAATAAATTTTTGTAAAGGCTATGGCTATGGTAGCAAATTAATGGTAATTATAGAAACCTATTTTTTGTTGTACACTATTTATAGTACGATACACTTGCTAAGCAGACCCAGACTATTGTAAGCAATGAAAATAAAGAAAACCTCTCTGCCAGAGGGTTTGGACAATTTGGTGAACTAATCCTCTCCTTACACTAGAGGAATGGCAATACTTCTTCTTAGAAGACGTGGTTTACGAGAAATATGGAAAGGTCATATTACAAATACCCAACCCATTCTAGGAACTCGCTGAGGATATCTGTGCATACAGATTCATCCCAGAAAACTAGTTCGTTAATGTAAGTTATGATTTGAATACAAAAAAGTAATTTCTTGGCTAGCTGACAACCATGTAAAATATCTGTTCTCCTTTAGTATCCAATAATACAAGTAGAAATGCCTTTATTGACTAAAATTCGTTATTTTGATAACATTTTGCAGGCTATTTCATGAATTTATTAATTCATTCCTATAAAATGAAATATTCTTTTTTACAGTTTGACATTCGAGGTCATTTAAACACAATGAGAACTGTAGTAATACCTGAAAGAATTTGTACATAGAATTCCAAAATTCGATCAGGCTTCACATTCCTAATAGGAGCTATTTTGAAGCCAAATGGTGTCAGTGATCTATTCAGCTTTTGATTCACTAATTGAGCACTACCCGTTTTCATGGTAGCAGAATTTTGAATGACTGTCAGTGAAATAGAAGAATATTTCCAAACTGACACACAGAACATTAAATAGAGTGTCATACCACAAATTACTATAAAGCTTAACACGGGGAGAGTAATAAAGGACATAAATTCGAGTCGGTTGTAGGATCTGATTGAACCAAAGCAAGAGAGCACAGTAACCAAATAAAAAGTAATGGTACCAGTAAAAAGTACAACGGGATGCATACTCTCTTGAAATAAAATATTGAGTAACCGGGTATTATTGTAGGTGGAAATTTGAAATTCAAAATCGCATTTTCGCCATCTGTAATATACCAATTTTTGTAATAGATGTATTGCTTTATGAAATAATTCACCAAAGAAGCACTAATGAATGAAGCTTATTTAACATGTCAATAAAGTCAACTAAAGGTACACCATTCCAGAGGATACAGCTAATGGTAATAAGTGTAGCGGCACAAGAATTTAATGCATTTGCACTAAACTTATGAATAGATACAGAATTATTGTCATTTCCTTTAGATAATTGAATATTCAGCAATGATGATAATTAATATTTGTTAAATAATGGTTGAGTTACAGGGTATCGGTAATCTAAATATGCAAAAATAGAATTACTTCAAGCTGTATTTTGTCCAGTAAGCTGTTACTACAGCAGTTTACTTTTTTCTGTTATTGTATCTGACGACTCCATATTTTCTCAACGTATAAAACAAAAATGTTTGCATTTTTTTCAGGGAATTTACAGTAATTCAACAAGAGGCACAACTACTTTGAAGTCTTGCATATAAGGCTATTCCAAATTTTTCCAAACGGTTGATAAAGGCCGTTACCCTGAAAGTTGCCAATTATACCATTTCACATTTCTGAATTTGCCAAACGGGTCTTTATCAATCGGCTGGTGAACTCAAGATCTAAATGGAAATACATGATTTTGGCAAATGACCACTACAACTTGCAAAATCCTAAATGCCAAAAATATATTTTAAAATGGTTATACATTCGTAGAGTTAATATTGTTTGTTTTATTGATGAAAGTAGCCAAATAATATTTTCTCCTAAACAGGTTTAGGAGAAGTGGGAATAGTGTCATATTTTTAATTTATGAAATTTCGACGCAACCTTTTTTCTAAGTCTGACTGACTGATAACTTTAGTTTGTATAGACTAAATGAATTCTGCAAATTCCATTAAATAATTCATAAATGCTTTATACCGACAAAGCACAACTTAGCTATTAATGGATAATTAATACTGCACTTAAAGCAGATGACGCTAAATGTTATCTGACGTTATTTATTCTACTACTATTCAATCCTGTAGGCATATTAGTACAAAACAATCTAAATAATTTTATCCAATTTTAATCCTTAGATTTCTCTACCAAATTTAGAGAAGGGGTTAGTTGACCTGTATAAAACCATTTTTAATTTGAAATTTTCAAGCTCTTAATAAATAGTATCCCAATGTCCTCAGCGCCCGCCTTAGAAATGTGAGGCCCCCGGCAGAATGGCGTAGAATATAGAAAAAATAGCAATTTTATCTGCGCGAAGCGCAAAACTTTTTTCAATTTCAACAAAATGTCCTTAGTTTTCGTTGATCTTGAACATCAGCTTTTGATTTCACTAAAATTACACAAAAAGGGTAATAAAATCTGCGCGAAGCGCAAATTTTTTTTCAATTTTAACAAATTGTAATTAATTTTCCTTGATTTTGAGCATCAGTATTTTGGATTTCACTAAAAATATACAAAAAATGTGAACATTATCTGCGCGAACCGCAAAACGTTTGTCAATTTTAACAAAATGTTCTTAATTTTCCTTGATTTTGAACATCAGTTTTTGATTTCATTAAGAAAATACATAAAATGTTAATAATATATGCGCGAGGCGCAAAATTTTTTCAATTTTAGCAAATTGTCCTTAATTTTCCTTGATTATGGACATCAGTTTTTGAATTTCACGTATGTCTGTAATTTTGAGGCCCCCAAAATTTTGTGCGAGGCCTGGGCAAAAGCCGGAATTGTCCGTCCTTAAAGCGGCCCATGAATGTCCTTAATTTGCATTTAAAACAGTACATTAAGAAAACAAGAGATTTCAATAGAATGATGTATGCAAATATAAATAAAAACATAATTTTATTCACTTTTTTGAAAATGAATGTAATGTGTTTTTAAATTATCCTTATGAAAAACAAAAGAAATAATGCAAATACGAATAAAACGCAATGATACTATATTATAGACATTTCCATTTCCCATTTTCATATTTAACAAACCTTATTTTTACTCTACAATTGTCAAATAGTGATTTTAAGTGCGCTGCATATAATCACTTTAATTCGTAAAGTTTTACTTCAATGTAATTCTGGATAGACGACTACTAGGTATTTGTAACTGCAGGCCGAATCGAGAAAATTTAATGTACACTAAAATTCCATTGCTTAGAAGTAAGCTAAAGAAGCATTTGATTAGCAAATATTAATAAGGAAAAAGTAATGGATTATTTTAAAGAAACATTGTTTAAGAACCTGAAAAAAATTCCCAACGTAGATATGATTCTGTGATTCTCTACTTTGGTCTCTTTTCCTAAAGCCAAAGCTCCCAAAGTAACTGATGTTATGCTGTTATGCATTAGCATACAAAATCTGTCTCAGTTGTGAACAACTTTAAGAACCAGCGAATTATCCGCGCCAAAGTCGTCGTTTGAATTTATTACGAGAATTCTTGTAAATATTTCTCATTATAATACTTAATTTATTGTTATTTGGAATGTGTTTCCCCAAAGAATGCTTGATTTGTTGTGGAGACACAGAGGATAACTGGAGTGACATTGTGACTAATCAAGTGACGGCCTACTTTATCGTCAGCAAATTGTTTGAAATTTCGGATTCAACTTATACTGATTGGCTAAGTAATGGGAAAAGTCCTGCAGATTGGATTTCTTTTTGCAAAAGTTGTCTTAACAGTGTGAAGGAAGCACAAACAATTTTTACGCAGTTTGTCGAATTGGAAGCCAAGTGGAAAAGGGCCAAAAGGGATGTGGAGAGTGACCTCTGCCAAAACTATAAACAATCAAAACACGGGGCTAACTATTTCATTCCCCAATTTATACGTCAACAAACACTAGCACGTAACTTATAACATTTTACTTTTTCTGTCAACTACATTGTTTATTTTGCTGTCTGTTTATAAAATAGTACATATCCAAAAATTGTTTATTGTATTTGTGCTAGGTTTAGAGTGCGGACCGGAAACATTGGTCATTAAAAGAGAAACACAATGTGAAATCCAGTATTCTGATGAAGTAAAACACGAAAACAATGAAGAGTGGCCTCCTCACATGTTTTTGGACAAGGAAGATTCATCCAGGAAGGCTAATACAATTTCTAGGCGGAAAATGACATCAAAATTAGCAAAAAGGTTGCGAAAGTTAAAGAAGAAAGTCAACCGGAAAGCCCTATTAGTAAGATTTTGTATTATATCGTCTTCAACTACATTATGATGGCATATTATATTGACTCATGGGTGCACAGAATATATTGTAGGATAAAATGACCCATAATTGCCATAAATAATGTTTATTTAGAAAAATGATTGTTTACAAGAGGAAGGAGTGGATTCTGACTTTGCGAAAGGCAGGAGCGGACGGAATATTAAACGAGTTCAGTATACGGAAGCTTTAGAAGAAGAGGATTATGAAGAAGATGACACTATCCAGTTAGTAAATCAACATTTAATTATCTTTATTCAATGAGAAAGTCCCCCTTGTTAATTGCGGTATTGTAGACCTAAATCAGATGAGACTGACGGAGAGTCAGATTACAATCCGGAACCAGATGTCATTGACAACTATGCAAAAGATGTTGATGATACCAAGATTTCTATGAAACATGACGAACTTTGTTGCAGATTTTGTTCTAAAACCTTCAAAACTTTGAACATGACTAAGCTTCACGAAAGGCGAACTCATAGTAAGATTTTTATTTCCTGTACTCATTTACTGTTCGACTCAAGGCAATTTTCTTGGCTTCAAACTCCCTTGGTTCGACAGCTGTTTAATGTTGATTTCAGATTTGTATACACATGGGGTGGCCAAAGTCAAGATTAAGATGCCATGGTAGTATTGAGTAACAATAAATAAAATGACGTAGTTATTTATTCTAATATTGGCCACTCACCTGGTTGAATAAAATAAAATCGAATCAACCAATAAGATGGCCCACAAATGAATAAATTACGTCAGTTTTTTTTCATTTTCACCAATCTTAATTAATCCTTAATCTTGACTTTGGACACCCATTGGTATATAGGCAGATTTAAGTAACCAGATCATTACTGTTTTCCATTATGGAAATAGCAACCTTTTTACATGTAAAATTCGTTTTTAATTCGTAACACGAAAACAACAATTTTATCCTTAGTTTTCTAAAAATGAATATCTTCATTCAATCAAAACGTTATTCCAATTTAATTCAGAAAATTTAAACCATTTTTAAGACAGGTACTATATAGATATTGTTTTTGTGTTGCCTATTAAAATTATTATTTGACATGTAAAAGTGCTGTAAATATTTTCAGAATGGAAAACCATATTGATCCAGTTAAGTTAATTTTACTGTTACAAATATGAAATTAACAGTAGTTGGATGGAAAGTACATCTCTTATCGTTGTCATTCGCTCAAAATGACGTCATTTATTGAAATTTTTAGATGTTAGAGATTATTAGTGAACCAATGTAATTTCTTTTTAATGGTTGCCGTGCCAACTAATGAAAATGATTTTGTATTTTAAGGCAAAAGGCACAAATGCAAAAACTGTGACAAGGAGTACTCAAGTTATGTCAATCTGCGTGACCATATGGATTTGCATCACCCGTCATCGGAGGACAAAGCAATATTGAAGCCCCATGAATGCAGCCAATGTGGAATGTTCTTCAAAACGGAAACTTCGCTGGAATGTCACGTTAAGAAAGTTCATCAAGGTTCTCTTATTACATTACTGAATAATAATTGATGACGATGACTGAATAATAATTGGTGACCACTGAATAATAATTTATAAAAAGGTGTCACCAAACCAGATAACGTATTATTATCAACTGGTCAAAATGTTCTCCTTTTTGGTATCAATTTATTCTGCAGGGGCATTTCTTGACTATTGGGGAAATACCAAGTAAAGTCTAGTACACCTTTGCCTGCTTCCACGGGGGATCGCAGACAAAAATTACGTTCTCGCTTTAGATTTCCATTTTTAGTCCACACCTTGGAATTTTCGAACAGAAAAATTTTCCCAATTTTCCTTTAATGAGCAGAGCATAGATGAAAATATATAATATGTGGGCTGAAAATGGTAAAAGAAATGATTTTTGATCTTCATTCCACATTGACAATTTTCCATTCAATAAAATGTGCAGTGAAGAAATCCAGACGGAGTTGTTGTCAGGGAAATGAAGTATGGACTAGGCATAAAATAAAATGAATCTTAAAGTTAACCACATCGTCAGGGGGAATCTGATTTCGGTCGTGGTCATGGAAGCATTTTTCATTGGGCGAAATTGATAAAAATAACGTCATTTTTTAAATGTTAGGCCCTGATTAACTGAATAAAATTCGTGACCTTAGAAACAAATGAAAAAATTAGTTGGCCCACAATTAAATAAACGTCCTTTTATTCGTTTTTATCCAACGAGCAAATGCTTCCATGACCACGACCACCATCAAATTCCGCCTAACGATGTACTATATTGTGCCCTTTCAGTTCCGATTAGAAAACCAAATTAGGATTACGTAATAAGGAATAATGTAATAAAAGTTGTACTTTTCGTCTTTTAAACGACCCGATAAAAAGATGGGAATAAAGTACGTACATTTTTGGTTTCCTTGGGCAATTCTTTAGATGTACCAAGGTAACGAAAAATTTACTTATTTACCTTGGATGGCAAATCATTTGTCTTGGGTAGAAAATTGAAGAATTCGATGTATACAGGCCCTTGTTTGGAAATGTTCATGTGAATAATATTTTGTTTTGCTGTAGGAGTTGACAAAGCTTACATTTGCAAATGTGGGAAAGCTTTCGCAATAGAATCAAATTTGCGGCGTCACGAATTGAGTATTCACAATGAAAACATGCCATTCCATTGCAAGAAATGCAAATTCGGGACTTCTACTGAAAGCAATCTAAAGCGTCACGAGTTGCAAGTTCACGATTCTAAACCGACCGTGAATTGTCCCAAATGCAGCAAAGAGTTCAAGACTGAATATTATGTGAAGAAACACATTGAGAGTGTCCATGACAAGCAACGGTAAGTAAAATCAAAAATTTTGGACGAATTCTATGTAAAATCCGCGAGTGTAAATTATTGCATTTTGCGTTTCAGAAACTTTGTGTGCGAGCATTGCAGCGCTTCGTTTCAACAAATGTCCCTTCTAAGGTACCATCAGATGGGGCAACACAAAGTGGTGTTCGAGGGTACTGGGTATTCAGTAACTTGCGAGCACTGTGGAAAAGTGCTATCGAATCCCAGTGGGCTGCGGAAACACATATTGTCTGTGCACGAGAAGAAGTACCTGTTCCACTGCCCCATTTGCAAAGCTGGGCGCAACAGCAAGGACCAGGTAGACAGACACATCATTGTGGCCCATACGGACAAGAGACCCTTTGTGTGCAGCCTGTGCCAAAAGTCCTACATTACCAAAACCAAGCTGGCAGACCATGTGCGCACCCATACGGGGGAGAAACCCTTTTCTTGTTCTGTGTGCCTCAAAGCCTTTTCTTGCAAGAAGTATTTGGAGGCGCATGAAAAGATTCACGTGACGGAGAGAACGTACCAATGTGACTTGTGCCCCAAAAGTTTCCCCAACAACCAGTACCTCGGTCATCACAAATGGTACGTCCATCAACGACAACAAAGCAAAATGCCACCTAAGCAACTCGTCGATAAAGCAGTCCTCGAAGCCCTTGCAGACAGTGGCGGTTACAAGAAAACTCGCACTTTGCTAAGCGATGATCCACACACTTAGGTTATTAATTCTTTGACAGCAGGTAGTACAGTATTGGCCATAAGTCACGTACCAGGGGGAAATACCATTAGGTACGATATTTGAATACGCTTCTGAAACAGTTTGAGAGGCATTGCCAAATAATAAGTAGATTTGCCTTTGGTACCTAACGTTATTTTTCTATAGTGCATGACTTTTTGCCAATGTTGTAGTTGGTTAAACAATTACTTATTTGTCGCACAAATAAATAAAATTATTTCTTGAAGGGTTTATCCGTCATGCGAATGAATTTCATAGTTTTATTGTGGAATAACAAATAACACAAGACGGTATTACAGAATATATTTGATTGTTCGGATATTTGTAATTTACATTACAGATGATATTAGCCGACAGTTCCGGCGGCAGCTGCGGGACTGGGGGGCATGGGTGGAGCAGGGGAGGCTAGGCAGGTGTTGTTGCTGCTTCGAGGGGAGGGGGTGGCGGTGCCGATTCCGAAGATGCCCCCCGTGATTCCGTTCAGATAGTTAAGGATGTTGGTGATGATAAGTTGCACAGACGCGGGTGCCTGGATCCGCAACGAGTTCTCTACAATTCCGCTGATGTTTCCTCTCGCCACACTTTCAATGATTTTGTTGACCTGGCCCATGATGTACTCGATTCCTTCTCGGTCCTCAGCCTCTGTCGCCGTTGGCACCACAGCTGCAGGAGCAGTTGTTGCCGTTGCAGCTTGCTGTCTGTTGGCGTTCATGATAGCCATCTGCATCAGAAGAGCGTTGAGGAGGGCGGGATTTACTGTTGAAGCCTCGCTGCCATTCTGCGGGGCGGGATCGTCCGCCGTGTTGTTCGACAGGCCTGTGGCCGTTGTCGTCGTTTCCGACTTTTCCCCGTTGGCATCTTTTAGCATCATTTGCACCAAGGCATTAATCACTGCTGCATTGTCCGCCGTTCCGTTGGTCAACTGGAACCCACCCAATAGGATTCCATTCAGTGGCGTTTCCGTTGATGTAGAACCTAATTAAAAAGCAACCACTTAAAGCACGGAAAAGATTACGCAAGGAAAATTGAAACGATGTCAAGATGTTACGGAATACTTTGTAAGAAACTTTGTAAGAAACTAAATAATAAATACACATCTGCACATCCACAAAAATTACTAAGCCCCCAATTTGTGAAATACTGAAGTTTACATACCTTTTGGTTTTTTACTGACTTTTGTAGTTGTCTCTTCAGATTCTTCATCATCCTCGTCTTCGCTGTCTTGACAGTTTACCTTAATGTGATTTTGTTGCCTTAATTATTGCCAAGTTTGAATGAACAATTTAAATACTAAAAGATTGTCTCCCAAGTTATTCAACTGGATACTGCCCAGCGTTACATTCTAGCCCATAACAATATTTCCAAGCAGTTCTCCAAAAATAATTATTAGCTTTCAGCGAAATTTTTTTTGACATGAGGAATAATATAGCGAATTATGATATTGGGGTAGATAATATTAATGTAGTCTCTATTGTCCGACAAAAATTTTAAAAGTTTATGTGTAATTATGTAGTCTTTTCGTTGTCGCAATTTTTTTGCTGCATTTCTTGAAAATTTACATGTAAAATGGAATTTTCAAAATACCAAGACTTTGGAAGTGTACACTTATTAAAAATTATTTAAAAAATCCCTGAAAAGTTCTCTATCGACTATGAAAATTCTAAGTTTTTATTCTCTAAACATGAAATAAAAGTAGAAATGCATTTTCTCCATGAAATTTCTCCTAGCCGTAACCTACACCGTAAAATTTCTTAAAAATGTGCAATGTGCACAATAACAACAACGCCTGAAAGTGAAATGACTGTCGTTCAGAAAAATGAAAGATTTTCCACAAATACGTCAGAATTTGCTGCGTGACAAAATTTTGGGTTTTGCTGCCATGGAAGCATTTTTTGATTGGGTTGGTTTTAATCAATATTTTCCACACATTTGATTTCAGATTTTGAACATTTTGTAAGTCTTTACATATTGGTATGGATATTGAACATGCATTATATTTTGCAGGTAGATTAAGTATAATTATTTTTCAATGGAAAACAGTCGTAAGTTACTTACCATAGTGGTGCAAAGCAGAGAAACAGTAATAGAGACAATGGCGAGATTAGTCCACTTGTACTTCATCACTGTCAAGTGTAGTAAAGGATGAAATAAAGTTAGGACGGAACCTCATATGAAAAATGTTTTGCGTTGAATGAAAGAAATAGGGCAACTTTCATTTCATATGAACATGTACATGTGGGTCACTGGGCCCCACATCAATATGTAGTCATTAACATAAACATGTGTATTGCAAGCCAAACCTAGTTTTCCCTTATTCATTACTAATTCACTAATTACTAATCTTGTGGAGTCCAGTCTGCGGCAAACCTTGCATTTCAGACATGCATAATCAACTTATTTTTTTACATTTTTCTCTTCTTGTGTTAAGTGCAATTTACTGAAAGGTTTTTGTGCATGTGCATTTCAAACATATTAGTGACCCTGTGCACTTCTCATTAAAGATTACTCAGAAGTGGATGTATGAGAGGTGTGCATTTGGGCAAACCGGCAGTACCTAGCAGTAAAACTGAAATATAAAACTATAAAAAAAGTTCAAAGACTATTTCAGTTTTACTCCCATAAAGCAAATGTATTTTAACTAGATGTGTAAAAGTGCAGATACTTTTTAGCTTGGTGGGTACTGTGTAAGCTACGAAATATCCAAGCATGGTAAGTTGCATATAGCTGCCTCCATATGGCTGGGATCAAACATGAACTGTGCCCCCGAATTGCAAGTACGATACAATAGTAGTGGCTTAAATGTAAAAAACATTATATTTTATAATCACGAACTAGAAGTTCTTTACTACTTTATATACATTTATAAAACACATTGCTTATATAAGACATAATTTGCCAAAAGGCCTGAAGTGTTATGGAAGGCATTTGTTCTAATCTTCATATGGAACTCGCACGTTGGTAATTTCCTAAGCTCGCCAATTATTCTGCTTTGTATAAAATGCAGATAGTGACCAACTTGGTATGGCTCTCAACCATATGTCGATTCTTGAAATAAATAATTCATTCCTCACTTAGCATTCACATTATGATACAATGCCGAAAAACAATTTCAAAGTGACTCCTGTACACGCGTTAACCTTGGGTTCAGTTGTACTGGTGCTGGTAATCAATGGTTGGAAATGCGAATTAAGAAAGCCAGTGGAATTAAATGGCAGAATTGAAAAGCAGATTAATTGGATTATATTCTCAGCAAAATCACAACCCGCGTCACCGTATTTTAACCACGAACAGGTAATATATGTATTAAAGTGTGTTGAAGAAATACAATGAAAATGTATGATGACAATACTTTTGGAAACCCTTACACGCGCTTAGGACATTGGTTTTGTTGATTCTTTCATATAGAATATGTATCCATGGACTCAGGCTCGTTCATGTATACTTAGGATATCAAATTGTATGCTTAGCGTACTAGGAAAGAAACTTTGCAAACATACAGCAGTTTAAATAACTTTATAATACTTTCCAATACTTCGGATTGAAATAAATTCTTCGTGCTAAATGCTTCGTTTGGGAGTTCGTTTGAAAGTTCTTTGTAATACGAAGAGCATTGCGAATATATTTGTATAACGGTAAGCATTAGAATTGTGTAGCTGTCTAAAATTGATTAAAATCTGATTAAGAAGAGTTTCACAATACTAATCTTAATAATCATAGAATTTATATTTCAATTTTAAAGCGAATTCCATCAGGTTTGGGTATACCAAAAGCGGGTAAAATGTACAACGTTTTATATTTGGTTTTGAGTGTGATACCATTCACAATGGAAACAAGGGTATATAATTTAGCGCCCGTTGAAAAGAATTGCTACGTACACGTCATCTCACACGTGAGTAGTTTAGACAAATATGATCGTCAGCAGTCAGAACACATTTTGTTTAGCCAGCTCCATCAGAACTACATTCCATTTGCTTTAACAAATATAGATCTCATGAGTAAACCTAAGTGCACAATTAGCTTAACTTCCAATGAATATCGTCTTGATATTCTTGAATGCAAGTTTGCATTACAAGGCACGATTTTAAAAACAGCATCGCCAACATTAGTATCAAAACTTATTTGCATAGCAAACGTAATAGTCAATGTGAATACGCCAAAAATTAACAGTTTGATGTTGATCAATTTCATAAGTGAAAGTTTCCATCACCCAGGCTTTATATTAAGGGAAGACGGTTACATCTATAACTATGCAGAATATTCATCCGTCTACCTTTTTATGGAAAAAGAAATCCTTAAGCCAGTCAAGTCCGGTTCCAAACATTTGCTGCTGATTAAGGAAAGTAGCAGGCTCGTAAACTTGGGATTTCTTTTGATGAAAAAATCTTGGTTTATTCTCAATTTTGAAAACAAAGAAGACATGTCGCTATATTATCTTTGCCCCGAAATAAGATACGAATCTAAGAATAATGACTGGATTGTACCATCATTAATTAGCTTAACATCAAATTTAAATTTAAGATACAACTTTGGCCAAATGGTAATAAATAAAGCTCTGAAAAGCTTTATAGTACAAAGTCGAATTTCTCAGGAAATGGAATTGTTAATCACCGCTTTAAGAACTAACAAAAAGGAAGGTTTTAAAGTAGAACCTCTCAAAGGACAGCGTTTGTTTAATGCTTTTAAGACAAGACACAAATATCTTCCAGTTGCTGCTATTGCCTCCGTACCATTGCAGGATTTACCAAATTCTACAATTTTCTACAATTACTTTCCGGGGAAAAAAACGACTTCACCTAATCAGTTTGACAGAAATTATTATAGGATTGAATTTCATTATGAATTTACAACAGACGCTGTACAGTGGGAGCATCAGCTAAACACTGTACATTGGCAAGTAATTTACACCAGAGACGATTCCTACAATTTTGCATCCTGCGTTGTTTTGGAAGATCAATATTTATCCTATCTTGGCTACATTCAACCATTTAAATGGGATACGTGGGTAGCCATTATTTTGTCAATCACTGCTGTCGTTGTGTTTGTCAACTCAATAGCATATCTAAAGAATGAGAAAATACCTGCCTTCATTCTAATATGTTATGGCTACATTTTAGAGTGCGGACCCTCACTATCCCAAAGAATGGCCAGATCTACGTGGATAAAATTGGTTGTGGGCCCATTTTTACTCACATTAATCGTTTTAACAGACGTCTACAAGAGTATCGTCATTTCAGAGTTAACAGAACCTCGTCCCTTAAAACAAATTGAATCCATTGAAGATTTGATATCTAACCCCCAGATTACAACATTTGCTCCATTGCTCAAGAACGATGAATTCGATCCATTTTATATTTCTAAAGTCTTAGAAGACGCAATCTTACAGTGCTACGATTGTTATCTTCTAAATAACAAAACCTATTACCCATCTATTTCCCTAGGTGCTAAAGACCCATGGTGTAAAATGAGTAGGACTGGAAAATATAATTATCATCGTAATAGATTACGCTCTGAAATCTTAGAATCTGCGTTTCAAGCGTGCAATACAAATGACCGGTGCTTACGGCATAATTTTGAACTCCCATTACATGCAAATATGTTCACAAAAATGGAATGGGAGGAAACATCAACAAGTCGTACTGCATACATTGGGAAACTGACAAGTATTACCAAGTCTTTCAGATTTTATTCTGGATTTCCTAATAAAAGTCCTCAGCAGTGGATCTCTCAATGTGTGAACTCAATATTTATTGACAAAACAACAAATCTGCACCGATTTTTCAATGCATCATACTGGCAAACTGAAGCTGGCAATATTGATCCCCGCAAACGATTATACATTGGAAATGAACAAAACTCTTTTCACCGGGGCTATCACATTTCTTATATTGATACCATTTCGCTTCCCCTCATGAGTTCATATTTCCGAGACAAAATATTTAGACTCGGCCAATCAGGACTTTACCACTTTTGGATGGATGTTGCGAATGGACACAATTTTACTAAATGCGCCCACTGTCAAGAAAATATAGGCCCAATCCCTCTTTCCTTTCATAATTCAAATATACTCACTATATTTTATATTACTTTATGCTCACTTCTTTTCTGTTTTGCAATGCTGGTGTATGAGTATTTTTATTGTGTAATTGCATCAAAGTTTGCAAAAATATATAATCATACAAAGGGTTTGGTTTGGAAATGTTTTGGCTACTTTATTAGTGAAAGTATTAAAAAAGCAGATACAGCCACAATTATAGTTGCCACTAAAGACTTTTCTACACATTAGTATACATACAACTATACATAATTTTATTTGTTTTGACTCGTGCTACTTTTATTGTGTTTTAATAGCTCATATAAAAGATTTTAAAATTGTTATTCATGACTAAGGATATCCATAAAATAATTGAAATAAAACTATATAGTATTATATTTCTCATATTTTCCATGTGGTGGTCTCTGAAAAGCTTTACTGCCTTAAATTGACGTAATAAATTAATGTGTAAATATTATTTTCGTGGTCGTCATAACTCAAGAACATTCTAGTAGTAAAAACGATGTAGTTAAATTTGACGTAAAATATAATTTTACGAAGCTACTCAAAGCTCAACCTACATTTCACAATGTCGGAATAACACTAATGGTTTGCATCCACCCAGGGCTTATAAAACGGTGTTGTCTCTCTGTGTGTATGTTACCACTCTCATTTTCGTAAATCTCAGTGGAAATAATTGTTAATTTGCATTTCAAAAAATTGGTTAATCAGACTCAGGGCTTACAGAACGGTCTTACTTGCATGTGTATGTGGTAGAACTCCAGCTTTCGTTAAACTCAATGAAAAATTTTTTCTCTCCGGGTTATTAATTTTTACTACTTCTTCAAAAAATTTCAAAATTGCCTTCCGCATATTTTAAAATTAAATTTCATATTGAAAATTTTTTTCACAAAGTTCACAAACCGGTTCTGAATATATCAAAATTGAGATTAAGACGTCATTAGTCCGACCGTCGGGATAATGATACTGCTGGGGCGCAATATTTTGTATATACCTATGCAATAAAGTGTGCTAATAATTTTCATAGCAATAGTGAAGCAACCACTTCATTAATTTATGCTTTCTTCCTATATATATATATTTCTGAAGCAGCATAAAAATCATTACACAACACTTTACTTAGGAGAACATTAAATACGGGAACAAACTTAGACGTTTTGCTAGCCCGGTATTCTTGCTTTTCATTTATTGAGTATTTCTTCCCTGATTCGCCAACCTTCTAGCCACCTGTTTCATACACCAAACATACATGGAATTCGCTTTGGACAAAAATGGGCCATCAGCAAAGAGAAGGTGCTGCTATTTTGCAGCTTCATGTAAATAAAGAGAGCCAAGCAGAAATGTTTAAGGGCTCAAAAAATTAAGATATTAAAAGGAGAGCTGCCTATAATGTCATCAAAAGATACACTGAATTTAGTAGTGTATGTGACAGAAAAGGAGGTAGTCTACCTTGCAGTAAGCAAACTCTATCTATAGTGAAAGCGTTATTTCTACGTATAGAGAATACGTAGAAATTCTCGACTTTCTGCAAAAATTCTGTCCCTGCAATTCAACGTGTGGCATTACACCTTGAAGAGGACCATAAAAGAAGACCTGGAAATGATACCTTTCAGGAGCAGTAGTTGTCATTTCAAGACCCAGTGTAGTTAAGAAAATCGCCTTGTTGGAATCCGTACGCTCCTTAAGAGGCACGCATAAAAAAATTTCAGAAATGAATCTTTTATTTTCAATAAAATTTTTTAAGTTAGAGGAAAATTTTATCAATAAAATTGCCTAATTTGGGCTGTAAGGAGGTCAACCGTTCCTGTTAAGGATCGGAAGGGAATGACAGTCCATCACTCTGCTTGTATAATAGCTTAAATTGGGGTAAGCTGGGAAAAACGACTAATATACACTTTGTCTCTCATGCAAGGCAGAGGATAACTTGGAAGCAATCTTAAAACTAATTGTGAAGCCCTTGGGGTCTGATCTTTTCAATGGGGGACAGTGGACCTATAAGCAAGACTCTTCCCCTTCCCAAAGAGCAAAAGTTGCTTTGGCTAGCTTAAAAGTCAATTTTCCAGGCGTAATTCTGCCGCAAGAATGGCCTTTTGCTTTTCTAGACCTGAACACTCAGGATTATGCAATATGGCCAAAAAAAGAGAGGAAAGACCCCTCTAAATGTCACAAAAATTTGGAATCTCTGGATGCCACATTAGCTAAATTATGGACCAGATTTCTTATAGAGTCCTTTCTAACCTTCAGTAATGGTAATGAATGTTCACATAGACTTAAGGCTGGTGTGAACGCAAACGACGGACTCTTGGAAAACTGTTTACTATTGCCATTTCTATATCGTATACACTATATCTACACAAAATTTCATTGCGTAATTCAATGAACTGTGGCAGTTACTGTGGTAAGCATGTGTTCCCAAATTTAATGTTCGCCTAGGTACAATGGCAGCCAAGGCAGCCATGACAATTGAAAAGTTAAGAAATGAGAGCTCCACTTTTGCTGAAAGTGTTATGTGTTTATTATAATATCATAATGGAATCACACTCACATTAAGTAAAGAATGGACAAAGAGAAAAATATTATTGCAGTTGGAGCAATCTTTTGAAAACAATGGTGGATTTAGCCTCATTGTTTTGCTAATATTTTAAAGATAGAATAGCATTTGCTTTTACTTATAAGTATTACTAGAATGCCTTCATTGAAGTTTTGGGAGCACACCAACTGTTATCAGCCATCCACTTTGTATTCTTGTACGGACGGTGAATTGACAGGTATTTATTAGTATAACATGGCCTTTTACTAATATTCCTTTTTCAGGGTTAGTAATTGACAGAACACTCTGATCATTTCTTAGATCTGCAATTGAAGACTTATTTTGGTTTTGGAGATGAAGGTACTTCTGGCATTTGCCTTTTTATTCGCACTTGTATCTCTAATCGTGACAAATGTACGTGCCGAAGACGATAATGAGCATGGATGCCCACTCAACCGTAGGCTCTGTTTGAAACATTGCTTACAAAATGGCAAAAAAGAAGGTCACTGTTTTGGAAAGAATAATGACGTTTGTAGGTGCTTTCCAGAATAGAAAAATTGTTCACTTTATTGTAATTTTTGTCAATTCAATAAATATTTTGAAATAAAAATACATTTGCTCTATAAGCATAATGTTTACCTATGAAGCATGCTAAAAGATTCAGTATACATAGTATTTTATCATGGGAATATTTTGCATCTAGCCCATTTTCTTAATTGGGCTGGAATAAACTCCTTTCTTTACTTTGTTTGATGCAGGTAAAGTTACTACACACATAACTTAGAATGGCTGATCATTACGCAGTGGTATATTTTATTTATTCACCCATATTTACCACGTCCTGGTTTCTGTAAAGCGATTCTTCCTTAAAATTCCGTATTCTTTTAATACATAAATAGCTGGCTTCCGACAAGAAAAAGAAAACTTCTTTTGTTTCTCTTTTGGCTTTTCCTCATTTTTCTCCGAAAAGTCTCCTGGGTATGCGTAATTACTTTTCTTACTCTACTATTTTTACTCAAATAAAAGCAGCATTCTGCACTCTTTCTTATTCGCATGCTTTTCTTTTTCGTATCTCAATTGCTCGTAGTGGGTGGCCTTTCATGGGATAAACCCCACTACGGAAAACGTGCGCGTAATTATTTTTATCAATTACCATTTTTTTCTTTGCTTTTTCTTTTTCTGAAAAGCCCTAATAATTATTTTCGTGATCATCAAAGCTCAAGGATATTTTAGTAATAATAACGAAGTTGTAAATTTTGGCGTGAAAATACAATTACGTAGCTACACAAAGCTCAACCTACATTTAACCATGTCGCAATAACAATAATGAGTTATTTATGTAATAAAGTGTGTTAACAATTTTTATATGAATGGCAAAACAAGCACTTTAATAATGTTTGCCGTCTTTCCAATATATTTCTGGAGCAGCATATAAATCCTTACCACACGCTTTTCCCTGTCAGACATGTATGACTATTGAAAAGCTAAGAAACAAGGAGTTCCATTTTTGTTGAAAGAGTTATGGGTAAATTTTAATATTATATCATAATGGAATCATATATAGTCACATTAAATAAGAATTGACAAAGAAAATACCGCAGTTGCTACACACAAAGCATTGAGAATTCAACAATTCCAATAAAAAACTATTAAAAACCTGCTATTATTGATGACTTTGAATATAAATTATTATTATTGCTGTTGCAGCAATTCACTGAAAACAATGGTAGAGTTGGCCTCATTCTTTTACTTTATTTTAAAAATAGCATCTACCTCTACCTATAAATAGTACTTGAATATTTTCATTCATGTATTGGAAGCATATTCACTGTAACCTCTGTCGTCCACTTTATCTTGTATTACTGACCTATTTTGTAGGGTATTATAACATAACAAGACCATTTACTTACATTACTTTTCCAAGGCTTGTAATTGATAGATTACCCTGTTCATTTATTAGATCTGCAATTGAAGACTTCTTTTGTTTTGGAAATGAAGCTGTTACTGGGATTTGCATTTTTCATCGCACTTGTGTCTTTAATAATCGTGACAAATGTAGGTGCCGATCATGGGTGCCCTGATGACAGTCTGCAGTGTGTAAAGTATTGTTTAAAAAAAGGCAAGACTAATGGGGGTTGCTTTGGAAATAATGATGTTTGTACATGCATTCCGGAATAAAAAATTCATTCCATTGTCGTTTTTGTCATTTTAATAATCATTTTAAAATAAAAATTTCTGTATCTCTCACTATAAATATCTTTTAATACACAAAATGTGCACATATAAAGCTTACCTCAAAAAAACTTTCTCTTGGGTACATCTTCACATGGAATACCTACATTTTTGCAAAAACCTTTTTGGTAAATGCTTGTGCCCAAGAAGTGCATGACCTGTTTGGAAAATTTTACGAGAACCATGCATTTGCCAAAAAGTTCAAACAAGTTACCGAATATTGAGTAAATATTGTACCAAGCGGGTTCCACAAAATTTTTTATAAAAAAATTAATATTTTTCACTATTTTACTAGTTTTTTGCATAAACAAGTCACAACAGTCAGTCATAATGAAATCACATTAATATTAAATAAAGAATTGATAAAAAAACAATACCCTAGTTGCTTCTTACAACGCATCATTAATTATTCACTAATTCCAATAAATAGTAGTGGAAATCTGATGTTATATGCCTTTGAGTATGAAATATTAGAGTATTTTCAGCAATCCATTGAAAACAATGGTTAAGTTTGGCCTTCTAATGTATGCTTTGCTATTTTTATAGCATCTTCAACTACCTATAAATATACGAATATTTTAATGGAAGAGCACTCAGTGTTACATCTGTCATCCACTTTGTATTCTTGTACGTTAACAGGTATTTATAACACTACCGCTTACTACAACTATTTTTCAAGTTTGTAATTGCAATGTCCTGACCATTTATTAGATCTCCAATTGAAGACTTATTTTGATTTTTGAGATGAAGCTGCTTCTGGTGTTTGTATTATTATTCACATTTCTGTCTGTAATCGTGACAAACGTACGTGGGGATTATGGGTGCCCTCTTAGTCGTAGGCTATGTTTGAAGCACTGCTTAGAAAAGGGCAAGAAAGAAGGTGACTGTATAGGAAAAGACGACGAAGTATGTACATGCCTTCCAGAATAAAATGTTGTCCATTTGTATTTTATGACACAACTTATGTCATTTTAACAACCATTTTAAAATTAAAATAAACGTGCTCACACTTCTACCTCTAACTGTTTTTATTCATTATTTAATGATATTATTATCATTATGGAATATTTAAATTTTGGATTTTTAGCTAATATCATAATGCATTCACAGTCACATGAAATACAGAATCGACAAGGAGAATACCGTAGAGTTGCTACATGCTAAGCATTGAGTATTCCCCAATCCCAATAAAAAAACTACTAAAAACCAGCTATTATGCTGACTTTGAATATAAAATATTATTGTAGTTGCAGCAATCTCTTGAAAACAATGGTAGATTTGGTCTCATTGTTTTGCTAATATTTTAAAGATATAATAGCATCTGACTGTATCTATAAATATTGCACGAATATTATCATTGAAATTTTGGAAGCACACCCACTGTAGCATCAGTCATCCACATTGTATTCTTGTACGGACGGTGCTTTGACAGGTATTTATAACAAGACCATGCAGTTACTAACATTACTTTTTCAAGGTTTGTAATTGGCAGAATATTTTGACCATTTATTAGATCGGCAATTGAAGACTTATTTTGGCTTTGGAGATGAAGCTGTTTCTGGCATTTGCAATCTTATTTGCACTTGTATCTTTAATCGTGACAAATGTACGTGCCGATAATTGACATAGGTGCCCTCTTAACCGTAGGTTGTGTTTGAGGCATTGTTTAGAAAATGGCAAGAAAGAAGGTCACTGTTTTGGAAAGAATGACGACGTTTGTACGTGCTTTCCAGAATAAAAGAATTCTCCATTTGATTGTAATTTTTGTCAGTTCAACAACATTTTGGAAATAAAAATTTGCGCAATAAGCATAGTGTTTACATGTGAAACACGTGAAATGAGTCTAACGAGTCTTTATCTTGAGAACATTTTTACATGTAGCCCATATTCTTAACTGGTATGGAACAAATTCCTTCCTTTACTTTATATGAGGCAGGTAATGTTAGCGTAGCGAAGACATAACTTAGTGTGGCTGGCTATTATGGAGTGGCCTAACTTACTTTTAACTCACAGTGTTTTAATCAATGTAGTAAAATACCACTGACTGGCATATGATTTTGATTTTTACGGTGTAAGTTTGGAGCTACACTTGATGTGATAAAACAACAATGGATGAAGTTAGAATTACTATCATTATACCATTTTCATTTTACATACAACTAGGTAATTTACAGTGATTAAAAAAGCAATTGTTTTTTTGGAAAAATGGAAAGACGTATTGTTACTTTTAATAAAGCTAGGATTTCAAAATACTTTACTACGCAAATTGCAATTATTAATGTTTAAATCGACCGGGAATGCTTTGTAGTGGTGACATTTTTTTAGCTAAGTTGTTTTTTAATGATTTTGTAAAATGAAGGAAGCAAAAAGGAATGAAATCATTGTACGTTGCATTTCTGTAATCCAAAATTGGTGTAGTCTTAATTACAAACATTAAGCTGTATAACCTTGGCCCTTCCAGAGTTTACGCAAAATAATAATTCACTTTTCCACTTTGGCTTTAAGGCTGTTTTTGGTTTTTACTGCTTTAACCGTAAAAGCATTAATAAACAGACAGCCATAGTTATAGCTGCCACACTAAAGACTTCTCTACACACTAGGCCCCATTTCCATCACATCCTGTATTACGACTGTAGGTATTAATTATGGCCGACAAGTTACTGCTACATCGTGTCAAGATTCACTCAATTCCACAACTGGAGGTCCTGAGTTCAAGACTAAGGCTATTCATAAAATAATTCAAATAAAACTATATTCTATTATTTCCCTCATATTTACCACGTGGTGGTTTCTGAAAACCGATTTTCTTTTAATATGCAAATAGGGGTTTCCTTTTTTTCACTTTTCTCCAAGTAAATTTCTTCTGGACATGCGTCACTACTTTTCTTACTCTACTTCTTTTCTCAAAAAAGCATTTTACACGTTTTTTTCTCATTCGTTGACTTTACTTTGAATGAGTTTCCCCCATGTATTCCGTATTTATTGCCACAATAACTACAGCATTTTCATGGCATACAAGCAAAGCTTTCATGCGAAAAACAAAAAGTTTGTCTTTCTTCTTAAGTAACACTTTCTCTCTTCTTTCCCCTTTTCCTGAAATGCTCTAATAATATTTTTGTGGTCATCAAGTCTCAAGGGCATTTTGGGAGTAGAAACAAAGCAGCTAAATTTGGCGTGAAAATATAATAACGTAGCTACACAAACCTCAACCTACATTTCACAATGTCGCAAAAACACTAAAGAGATTTTTATATAATAAAGTATGTTAATGACTTTCATATGAATGGTGAAGCAAGCACTTTAATAATTTTTGCCGTCTTTCTATTATATTTCCGTAGCAGCATAAAAATCTTATCACACACTTTTCAATGACAGAAATGGATGGCAATTGAAAAGTTACGAAATAAAAAGTTCCATTTTTGCTGTTTTGTTCAGTTATGGATTTATTATAATATCATATCATAATGGAATCACACTCACATTAAATAAAGAATTGACAAAGAAAATTCCACATTTGCTACGCACAAAGCATTGAGAATTCAACAATTCAAATAAAAAACTACTAAGAACCTGCTATTATGTTGACTCTTAGTATAAAATGTTATTGCTGTTGCAGCAATTTAGTGAAATTAATGGTATATTTGGCCTCATTCTTTTACTTTATTTTAAAAATAGCATCTCTCTCTACCTATAAGTAGCATTCGAATATTTTCATTCTTGTATTGGAAGCACACCCACTGTAAACTCTGTCATCAATTTTTTCCTGTTTTACGAACCTATTTTGAAAGGTATTGATAACAAGACAATTTACTAGCATTACTTTTTAAAGGCTTGTAATTGATATTTCATTTATCCCTGTCCATTTATTAGATCGGCAGTTGAAGACTTATTTTGGTTTGGAGATGAAGCTGTTTCTGAGACTTGCATTTTTATTCGCACTTGTGTCTTTAATAATCGTGACAAATGCAGATGCTGATCATGGCTGCTCTGATGACCGTCTGCAGTGTGTGAAGTCTTGTTTACGGAAAGGCAAGACTAATGGGCGCTGCTTTGGAAAGGATGATGTTTGTAAATGCATTCCGGAATAAAAAAATTTATTGTCGTTTTTGTCATTTTAACAATCATTTTAAAATAAAAATCTCTATACATCTCCCTATAAAAATCTCTCTCAATAAGCAAAATAAGCAATATGCAATAAGCAACTCTCTTGGGTACATTTTCACATGGAATACCTATGTACATTTTTGCAAAAATCTTTTGGGCAATCGCGTGTGCCCAGGAAATACTTGACCCGTTTGGTAAATTTTGTGGCAACCATGCATTTGCCAAAAATTCCAAAAAGGCAACCAAATATTGAGTTAATATTGTGCTAAGCGGGTTCCATAAAATACCAGAACACTTTCAAGAACATTTTCAAAGTTACTTCTGTACACGTGTTAATCTTGGGTTAACTTGTACTGATGCTGGTGCTGGTAATCAAAGGTTGGAAATGCGAATTAAGAAAGCAAGTAGAACTAAATTGCAGAATTGAAAGGGGGATTTATTGGATTATATTCTCAGGGATATCACAATCCGCAATTTGTTACTGTATTTTACCCACGAGCAGGTAATATATGTATTGAAGTGTGTTGATAAAATACAGTGAAAATGTTTTGTGACTTTACTTTCTGGAAACCCTTACACGCGCTTAGGACATTGGTTTTGTTGATTCCTTCATAAAGAATATGTATCCATGGACTCAGGCTTCGATATTGCACAACGACTCGTTCATGTACACTTAGAATATCAAATTGCATGCTGCACGTACCAGGAAAGAAACTTTGCAAACACACAGTAGTTTAAATAACTTTATAATACGTCACAATACTTCGGGTTGTAATAAATTCTTCGTGCTAAATGCTTTGTTTGTGAGTTCTTTTGAAAGTTCTTTGTAATTCGAAGAGCATTACAAATATATTTGTATTATGGTAAACATTAGAATTGTGTAGCTGTCTAAAATTTCAGAGATTAAAGAGTTTCACAATACTAATCTTAATAGTCATAGAATTTATATTTCAATTTTAAAACAAATTCCATTAGGTTTGGGTATACCAAAAGCGGGCAAAATGTACGTTTTATATTTGATTTTGAGTGTGATACCATTCACAATAGAAACAAAGGTATATAATTTAGCGCCCGTTGAAAAGAACTGTTACGTACACGTTATCGCACACGTAAGCAGTTTAGATAACTATAGCCGTCAGAAGTCAGAAAACATTTTGTTTAGCGAGCTCCATCAGAACTACATTCCGTTTGCCTTGACAAATGTAATGTAAAAACAGACAAATACTACTTCGTTTTCTGGAAAATATGGATATTTACTTGTAGAGATTTGAAAACCATTTTGGTGAATTACATTAATTTTGCAGAAATGCGATAAAGACATTGGACATGTGAATGAAACTATTATTTTTTAAACCAAGAAGTGCAATTTTGAGTCATTTATTCTTTGAAACTTAAAAATAGAATTCACATAAACAGACTTTCGATTATAAAGATTTTTGTATGATAATTAAAGCGTAATTTAACTTTTGAAGTATAAGAAGTATTGTGAATAATTGAAGATAATTTTTCTAAAAATTTTGAACTTCTGAGAGATGATAATACATTATTTACTTCATAGTGATGTTGAAAATAAAGTATGAATGTATTTATTTTTAATAATTTGGTAATATTTTTACTGATAATACGTCAGAAATTTGAATTAAAATTCTTGAGAAAATATCTTTGCAAGATTAATTAATTCAGTATAGGAGAGATAGTATAGTAGCGTTAAAAATTATTGATTTCTATTGGGTAAAAATTAAATTTTCAACAGATGTCATATTTACAATTATTTTAAAACATTGCAGAAAATTCAACAGTAATTTTAATTTGAGAGGCACAGCGTAGGATTGAGTATAAAATGTTTATGTTTGTATTATTTGGAAGGATGTAAGCGCTTACATTATCCAAAGGCACCTGTAACACTTAGTAGAAATGAGATTGATCACCTCAGAGAAACTAGAGTTGTTTGGAACTTGCCATTTTTCTTATCATAAATACTTAATTTTTTAAGATTTCTAATGCCTAAAATTTTGTTCAGCAGACATTCTGTAATTATTACGTTCAATAATTATTGATAAAAATTTCTTTTCAATTGAAGCCTAAGAGTAATTTTGTAATCCATCTTTAAAATAATAAACTTATAAGTATAACTAAAGATATAGTTTTCAAAAAGGAAAATAACTTGAGTATAAAGAACCGGCCAAAGCATGCAGTGTGGAGAAATAAAGTATATGAAGAGATACTTTTATTTAACTGAAATAAATTGGTTGGGAAAAATAGCAGTGCCAATAAGTCTAACCCACCAAATAAAGAGAGATAATGCATTAATAATAATAAAGGTTGGGCAAATAGCAACGCCAATAAGTCTTACCCACCAAATATAAAAGATAGAATTAATAATAGAAAAAGACATGATCATAGAGAATTTTTTGTTGCGTTTCAGTCGTAAAGATGGAGAGAATTGATAAAGAATTGAATTATGGCCAAGAGAATATTGTATGAATAATGCACCGGTAGCTACCTAAAATTTACTTTGCTAAAGATAATTGGATAATAAATACAAATTCGAAATAAATTTACTTATAATTGAGATTCAGGAGGAAGTAAGGAGAGGAAGTACTTAAGTAAGCGCGCGTAGATAAGTTTTAGTTAAGTTAACTTAGTTAAGTTAGAATAAATAGTTAAGGTAGATGTAATTAATTTTTAGTTAAGTAGATGTAAGCAACAACTACGAATGGACTTAAAACAGCAATTTTAAACGGACATTTACATTAATAATAATTTTACCGAACGCTTACAACCTATTTTTCAGCAACCATATTAAATCTTAACATAAATTAATAACTACGTCGGAATTGCGATATCAAAATTATATACCATTCAAGATTACGAAGTTATTGTAAATTTTTAAAGGATTAAATGTTTGGCAAACTTTAATTTCCAACGTATTGATTTTCGCAAGATACACTAATTGATAAAGTACTCTGGATTGAAATTTTTAACTCACGGAAGTATTAATTGTCATTAAGTTAGTATAACTGCAGTTTTCACAGAATTTCATAAGATTATTTTTCACATACGTTTAATAACGAAATTACAATAGGAATGATAAACTTGAACTACATTTGTAAATCAGCGATTTATTAATTTTTCAAACTATTTTGTAACTTTAAGTTTAAATGGAAAATGTTATATCGATTAAGTAAACACTTTAGGTAGAGTTCTCCAATTTAAAACTGACGAGGTCGTCAGAGGAATACTGAAATTTGAACAATTTTCAACTAATCATTTTAATTTTGGTAAACCGAATATTCTTGTCACAACTGAAGACTTAATGATTAACACCATGCGAATTTAAATTGTAAGAATTATTTATTTATGGACAACGTCTTATTCGGAATTTAACACTCTTTAAAATCGTGTGATATAATTCCTTTAGCGATAACATACTACGATAAATTACATATTCAAACCAGAAGGCTGATTAGTGATGTTTTACTATGATTTCAAGATTTTAATTGCAATAACAAATTATGATAACAAATGCAACTGCGAAATTATTCTTTTAATAATACGGGAAAGATAAATGTAACTTTAACTTAGATTTTCCACGAGAAATGTAATTGCGAATTTTATATTAACTGTGAGAGTGATTAAGTAAATATTGATGATTCATTTTAAGTTCGGAAGTATAATGCGATGATTAATGTAAACTAAGCGAGAAGATATGAAATATAACTTTTAAATTAGACGGTTAAGTAATTAATTTTAATCCTTAAGTGTACAAATACAAGTACTTAGATATACCGAACAAACTGGACAACTTACAACAAGTTAGACAAAGCAGACTGAATGACTAAAACTTTAAACATTTCAACACGGACTTACCTTAATTTATGTTTTTAATCTTATTATGCATGAATTGTTGTTACTAGTTAAATAATTCAATCTTAAAGCAAAGAAGTCCGACGAACTAACACATGATTACCTACGTTAATTCCTTTTTAACCAACGATATTTATAAAACAAACTGCGTAAACATACAATTGACAATACTATTAGAGAGTTCTCAACAGATTGTCGTGTTCGACAAAGACTACGCCTTAATTCTATAATTTTAACATTTGAAGAAATTTATTCTGCTATTGGCTAAAGAATCGACTATTATACTTTTATGATATCTTAAATACATGCAATTTAAATGAATTTCCTATAATCTGTGAAGTTTTAATTGAAACAAGTAACGTTAAATCTATTGATTCTATTTCAATTTAATATCACTGAAATCTTTTTTGAATCGTATCATTGCAAAGTATCGTTAAATGAAATTCCTAAGATTTGGCCTGGCTTTGCATGCTAAGCGGAAAACGTTGTACCTGCAAGACATGACTGGAATTGAGAGAGATTGGATTGAGAGAGATTGAGAGATAGATTTTGGAATTAAATATTCGCAAACACAAAGCCATCATTTCTCTTCAAACAAATAGTTTTTGGTTGTATGGATTTTGTTTCCTGAATTTGTTTAGTAATGCATATTTAATTTTTTTAAATTGTGTCAGTTTTCTATATTGAATAGGATACCTAGTATATACCTATGCTAATTCCAGAAAAGCGGTAGGAAAATTGAAATGGACAGGATGAAAGCCGAAAAAATCATAGTGAAATTCGAAGAATTCAGGTTGAAAATCGAGAAAGACAGGATGAAAATCGAGAAAGACAGGATGAAAATCGAGAAAGACAGGATGAAAATCGAGAAAGACAGGATGAAAATCGAGAAAGACAGGATGAAAATCGAGAAAGACAGGATGAAAATCGAGAAAGACAGGATGAAAATCGAGAAAGACAGGATGAAAATCGAGAAAGACAGGATGAAAATCGAGAAAGACAGGATGAAAATCGAGAAAGACAGGATGAAAATCGAGAAAGACAGGATGAAAATCGAGAAAGACAGGATGAAAATCGAGAAAGACAGGATGAAAATCGAGAAAGACAGGATGAAAATCGAGAAAGACAGGATGAAAATCGAGAAAGACAGGATGAAAATCGAGAAAGACAGGATGAAAATCGAGAAAGACAGGATGAAAATCGAGAAAGACAGGATGAAAATCGAGAAAGACAGGATGAAAATCGAGAAAGACAGGATGAAAATCGAGAAAGACAGGATGAAAATCGAGAAAGACAGGATGAAAATCGAGAAAGACAGGATGAAAATCGAGAAAGACAGGATGAAAATCGAGAAAGACAGGATGAAAATCGAGAAAGACAGGATGAAAATCGAGAAAGACAGGATGAAAATCGAGAAAGACAGGTTGAAAAACTGCTACGACAGGATGAAAATCGAGAAAGACAGGATGAAAATCGAGAAAGACAGGATGAAAATCGAGAAAGACAGGATGAAAATCGAGAAAGACAGGATGAAAATCGAGAAAGACAGGATGAAAATCGAGAAAGACAGGATGAAAATCGAGAAAGACAGGATGAAAATCGAGAAAGACAGGATGAAAATCGAGAAAGACAGGATGAAAATCGGGAAAGACAGGATGAAAATCGAGAAAGACAGGATGAAAATCGAGAAAGACAGGATGAAAATCGAGAAAGACAGGATGAAAATCGAGAAAGACAGGATGAAAATCGAGAAAGACAGGATGAAAATCGAGAAAGACAGGATGAAAATCGAGAAAGACAGGAGGAAAATTGAAAGGACAGGAGAAAAATCATAAAGGGCAGGAGGAAAATCGAGAAAGACAGGATGAAAATCGAGAAAGACAGGATGAAAATCGAGAAAGACAGGATGAAAATCGAGAAAGACAGGATGAAAATCGAGAAAGACAGGATGAAAATCGAGAAAGACAGGATGAAAATCGAGAAAGACAGGATGAAAATCGAGAAAGACAGGATGAAAATCGAGAAAGACAGGATGAAAATCGAGAAAGACAGGATGAAAATCGGGAAAGACAGGATGAAAATCGAGAAAGACAGGATGAAAATCGAGAAAGACAGGATGAAAATCGAGAAAGACAGGATGAAAATCGAGAAAGACAGGAGGAAAATTGAAAGGACAGGAGAAAAATCATAAAGGGCAAGAGGAAAATCAAGAACGACAGGAGGAAAATCGAAAAAGGGTGTGCTGTACTGGAACTGTACACTTAACCTACACTATCTAACCTACACTTATTACTAGTACTAAATCTAAGACTAACGCTAAGACTAAAACTAATTCTATAATTACTTACCTACCTATAATTACTTGTACATACTAATTGAAGCGGTGTGCTCGGAAGCATACCGTCATTATTAAATATCCTACTGACTAGAACAGTCATATCCCCATTCACTCTCTGCATTCTCTCACCGACTCACACAAATCGGATAAACCGAATCTCATTCATATCCGCAATCATACTAAGGGTAAATACCCGGGTCATCCATACTCACACTCACTGACAATTACTCGGATTAATATAATAAGTACACACACACACAGACACACCGGGAACAGAATCATACTCACATTCGGATCCACATTCATGAGCTGGTCACATTAATTCATCATTCCGGGATGATTTGCTATCATCGGTGACCGGACAGTACCTAGCCCCACAGTCACAGAAGTGACAAAAACGTAAGTACAAACTCTTGGTTTGTACTGGGGCATAGGCATAAGGAGAATGGAGTAGACGATATCCTCCTCAAGGGAAAATTGAGAATTAAAATACTCAAGTTACGCAATACAAAACAATGAGAATTTGCCAACCACAAAAACTACTGAAGCCTGCTATTGTGTTTTCTTTGATTGCAAAAGATTATAGTAATTGCTACAATGCATTGAAGACAACAGTAAAATTTGTTCTTCGATTCATTGCTTCGATAACTTTTATAGATATAATAACATCTGCCTCTACCTATAAATACTTGCATATTTTCATGGAAGCACTCTCAGTGTTGCATCTGTCATCAATTTTGTATTCTTGTTCGGACGGTACGTTAACAGGTATTTATAACACTACCTTTTACTAACAGTAATTATTTAAGGTTTGTAATTGTAGCAATATCCTTACCACTTATTAGATCGTCAATAAAAGACTTGAAGATGAAGCTGCTTCTGGTGTTTGTATTATTATTCACATTTCTGTCTGTAATCGTGACAAACGTACGTGGGGATCATGGGTGCCCTCTTAGTCGTAGGCTATGTTTGAAGCATTGCTTAGAAAAGGGCAAGAAAGAAGGTGACTGTTTTGGAAAAGACGACGCAGTATGTACGTGCTTTCCAGAATAAACTGTTCTCCAATTGTATTTTGAGACAAAACTTATGTCATTTCTATAACCAATTTAAAATAAAAATAGACTTTAATATCTTGTACACATTGCTACATCTAAGCTGTTAGTATTCATTTTTTATAAATGTTATTACCATTAAGGAATATTTAAATTGAGTAACAAATAAATGAGTATGCTACCTATGGCGTAGCTACATTTGTTAAAACATAATAAGCCAAAATGACATGATTGGAAATGAAAGCTCCAAAAAAGGTCTGGTGAGAGGTTTGGCCAGGAGCAATGATCTGCCTGCTGTTTACAATCAAAGATCTTAATTTTTCATCAGCTATCTGCTATAAAACTCAACACCTGACACTTTGAGAGACGTGAACGTCTTGTATTGATTTAAATTAATTTAGCTTAGTTAGGACCAATGATTATTTATTTTTTTATTAAAAACCAACATGGATTTATTTTATCATACCACTAAATGTTTCATATCACCAAATCATATCACCAACACATAGTTTACCCCATGTACTCCGTATAAATTGCCACAATAACAACAATAATTTCATGGCATATAAGCAAAGTTTTCATGCAAAAAACAAAAAGTTCGTCTTTCTGCTCGTTTAACATTTTCTCTTTTCATTCTCTTTTTCCTGAAACGTCCTAATAACATTATCGTGGCCGTCAAAGCTCAAAGGCAATTTACTAGTAAGAAGCAGTTAAAGGCGTGATAATATAATTACGTAGATATACACAAAGCTCAACCTACATTTCACAATGTCGCAATAACACTAATGAGTTTTTCATATAATAAAGTGTGTCATTAATAATTTGCATATGAACAATGAAGCAAGCACTTTAAAAAATTTTGCCGTCTTTCCAATATATTTCTGTAGCAGCATAAAATTTTTTACCACATACCTAATTTTCAATGTCAGAAATGGATGGCAATTGAAAAGTTAAGAAATACGGAGTTCCATTTTTGCTGAAAGAGTCACGGGTTAATTATAATATTTCATCATAATGGAATCACAGTTACATTAAATAAAGAATTGACAAAGAAAATACCACAGTTGCTACACACAAAGCATTGAGAATTCAACAATTCCAATAAAAAACTATTAAAAACCTGCTATTATGATGACTTTGAATATAAAATATTATTATTGCTGTTGCAGCAATTTATTGAAAACAATGGCAGATTTGGCCTCATTCTTTTACTTTATTTTAAAATTAGCATGTCCCTCTACCTATAAATAGTACTCGAATATTTTCATGTTCATATATATTCATATAGCACCTCCACTGTAACCTCTGTCATCCATTTCATCCTATTTACTGACCTATTTAGACAGGTATTTACAACAAGACCATTTACTAGCATTACTTTTCCAAAGCTTGTAATTGATAGATTACCCTGTTCATTTATTAGATAATGTATTTCTTAAAGTGTGTTGAAAAAATACATTGGAAAAAAGCTAACATTACTTTCTGGAAACCCTTACACGTGCTTAAGACATTTTTTGTTGATTCCTTCATATAGAATATGTATCCATGGACTCAGGCCTTGATATTGCACAACGACTCGTTCATGTATACTTAGGCTATCAAATTGTATGCTTAACGTACCCGGAAAGAAACTGCGCAACATACAGCGGTTTAAATAAGTGTAAAATACTTCGCAATACATCGGATTGTAATAAATTCTTCGTACTAAATGCTTTTTGGGGAGTCCTCTAGAAAGTTCTTTGTAGTACAAAGAACATTGCGAATATATTTGTATTACGGTTAAAACAGTATTGCGTGGCTGCTTAAATTTATTGATCAAAAACTGATTAGGGAAGGCTTACAAAAGTAATCCTAATAATAATCATAGAAATTATATTTCAATTTTAAAACGAATTTTATTGGATTTCAGTATACCAAAAGCGTTTTCTATTTAATTTTGAGTGTGACACCATTCACAATGGAATCAAAGGTATATAATTTAGCGCCCGTTGAAAAGAAATGCTATGTACACGTCATCTCACATGTAAGTAGCTTAGATAAATATGATCGTCAGAAGTCAGAAAACATTTTGTTTAAATAGCCAGCTTCTTCAGAACTACATTCCATTTGCTTTAACAAATATAGATCTCAAGAGTAAACCTAAGTGCACAATTAGCTTAACTTATAATTAATATGGCCATGATATTCTTAAATGCAAGTTCGCATGGCAGGGCACGATTTTGAAAACAGCATCACCAACATTAGTGTCAAAACTTATTTGCATAGCAAACGTAATAGTTAATGTGAATACGCCAAAAGTTAACAGTTTGATGTTGATCAATTTTATAAGTGAATTTTTCCATTACCCAGGTTTTATATCACGGGAAGATGGTTATATCTATAACTATGCAGAATATTCATCCGTCTACCTTTTTATGGAAAAAGAAATCCTTAATACAGTTAAGTCCGGTTCCAAACATTTGCTGCTCATTAAGGAAAGTAGCAGGGTCGTAAACTTGGGATTTTTTTGATGAAAAAATCTTGGTTTATTCTCAATTTCGAAAACAAAGAAGACATGTCGCTATATTTTCTTTGCCCCGAATTAAAATAATAATCTGAGAATTATGACTGGATTGAACCATCATTAATTAGCTTAACATCAAATGGAAATTTTAGATTTAAATTTGGTCAAATGATTATAAATAAAGCTTTAAAAAACTTAAAGTCGAATATCTCGGGAAATGGCTTTATTAATAAATGCATTTAAAACTAACGAAAGAGAAGGTTTTAAAGTGGAACCCATCAAAGGGGAGCGTTTATTTAAGCTTTTCAAGGCAGGACACAAATATCTTCCAGTTGCCGCTATTGTCTCCATACCATTGTTGCAGGATTTAACAAATTCTACAATTTTCTACAATTATTTTCCGGAGAAAAAACCCAGTTCACATAATGAGTTTACCAGAAATTATTATAAGGTTGAATTTCATTATGAATTTACAACAGACGCTGTTCAATGGGAACATCAGCTAAACACTGTACATTGGCAAGTAATTTACACCAGAGACGATTCCTACAATTTTGTATCATGCGTTGTCTTGGAAGATCGATATTTATCCTATCTTGGCTACATTCAACCATTCCAATGGGAAACGTGGGTAGCCGTTATTTTCTCAATTACTGCTGTCATTGTGTTTGTCAAAGTAATAGCACATCTGAAGAATGAGAAAATTCCTGCCTTTTGTTTTGGATATATCTTGGAGTGTGGACCTTCACTATCCGCAAGAATGACCAGATTTACGTGGATAAAATTAATTGCTGGCCCATTTTTACTCACATTAATCGTTTTAACAGACGTCTACAAGAGTATCGTTATTTCTGAGTTAACAGAACCTCGTCCCCTAAAACAAATTGAATCGATTGAAGACTTGATATCTAACCCCCAGATTACAACGTTTTCTCCATTGCTCAAGAATGATGAATTCAATCCATTTTATATTTTTGAAGTTTACAGTCTTATGACTGTTATCTTCTAAATAACAGAACTTATTGCCCTTCAATTTCACTAGGTGCTAAAGACCCATGGTGTAAAATAAGTAGGACTGGAAAATATAATTATCGTCGTAATAGAGGACGCTCTGAAATCCTAAAATCTGCTTTTCAAGCGTACAATACAAATGACCGGTGCTTACGGCATACTTTTGAACTCCCATTGTATGCCTATATGTTCGCAAAAACGAATTGGGAGGAAACATCAGAAAGTCGTACTGCATACTTTCAGAAACTGACAAATATCACAAAGACTTTCAAATTTTATTCTGGATTTCCTAATAAAAGTCCTCAGCAGTGGGTTTCTCAATGTATGAACTCAATATTTGTTGACAAAACAACAACTCTGCACCGATTTTTCAATGCATCACACTGGCAAACTTTTCCCTCTTTCGAATGGTGTAAACAGATTTTCTGTAGTACTTCCGATGCGACCGGTACATAGGGCTACCTTAATAATGCAACACGGTGTATATTGTTGAAGAAGAATAAAAATCATTACAACACAATTCTCAATGGCAAGCATGACAATTGAAATGTTAAGAATTGTACGGCTCCCTTTTTGCTGAAAGTGTTATGGGTCTATTATAATATCATAAATTATGATATTATAATATTTATGATTCATAATGGAATCACACTGACATTATATTAAGAATCAACAAAGTGAGTGCCGCATAGTTGGTACATACAAAGCATTGAATATTCACCAATTCCAATAAAAACTACTACAAAGCTGCTATTATGTTGACTTTGAAAATAAAATATTATTGTAGTTGCAGCAATCTTTTGAAAACAATGGTAGATTTGGTCTCATTGTTTTACTACTATTTTAAAGATATACAGTATCTGCCTGTATCTATAAATATTGAACGAATATTTTCATTGAAGTATTGGAAGCACACCCACTGTAACATCAGCCATCCACTTTGAATTCTTGTACCACGGTGCATTGACAGGTATTTATAACAAGGCCTTTTACTAACATTACTTTTCCAGGATTTGTAATTGGCAGAATATCCTGACCATTTATTAGATCGGCATTGAAGACTTTGGTTTTGGAGATGAAGCTGCTTCTGGCGTTTGCATTTTTATTCGCACTTGTATGTTTAATCGTTACAAATGTACGTACCGATGCCGATGATGGGCATGGATGCCCTCTTGACCGTAGGCTGTGTTTGAGGCATTGTTTACAAAAGGGCAAGAAAGAAGGTCACTGTTTTGGAAAGAATGACGACGTTTGTACGTGCTTTCCAAAATAAAAAATTCTCCATTTGATTGTAATTGTCCATTCAACAACTATTTTGAAATAAAAGTACATTTGCTCAATAAGCATACGTCAAATGTACACAGCACATTTTTTTGAGAACATTATTTTTACATCTAGCCCTTTTTTTAATTGGGGTTGAACAATTTCCTCCCTTTACTTTATATGACGCAGTTTTTATTAGTAAAGGCATAACTTAGGATGGCTGATTATTAGGGAAAGGCCTAAATTATTTTCAATTCACAACCTTTTTGTCGATGTAGGAATATACCACTGACTGGCAGGGTCTTACTAAAAGGCACCCCCCTAATGGGTTTCGCACCTCCAAATAAAGGGCACCCATCATTAAGATGACCATATTTACGCGCAATATCTAACCTAACGGACACTTCAATGTAGATATATTTTATAGTGTTACGTTATAAATACGGTAACCTTAATGGGGGATGGGGAGTGGATTTTAGTGGTACCGCTGACTGGCATATTATTTCGATTTTTACGGTGTAAGTTTACAGCTACACTTCATGTGATAATGTAACAATGGATGTTACTCACAAGATTTACACGTACTTAGAAAATTAAGTTTTTTATAACTGAAGCATAGTAGTACAATTCGTGTAACAACGTCTAGTAGTTAGTATTGTTATCATTGTACCATTTTCATTTTACCTATATGTACCAATCGGTATTTAACAAGCAATAAAAAGCAATTGCTTTAAAGAAAAACGGAAAATAATAATGCTATTTTTAATAAAGCAACAAATCTGCTAAATACATAATCATATGATTTAAAAATTAAAAATTATAATACTAAATGCAATTATTAATGCAATCGACTAAGATGCTTTATAGTGGTGGCATTTTTTACACAAAGCTTTTTTTTAAATAATTTTGTAGAATTAAAAAGCATTCCTTTGGTTTTGGTTTTGCTTTTTTACAATAGCCAAGCAAGCTTAATTTTTATTCCTTGATAACTTATAAATAATTTTTGTGGACACAATAGTTGCTATGAGATTACTAAATACAGCTAATCGGTTAATAAATACGATGTTGCTGACGTTCTATGTTTGTCTCAACGAACAATCCAATCATATATCCATCTAAATCACTATTATTAGATGCCATTATTAGATTGCATTTCTTATTCTTAATAAGCAGAGGTGAAAATGTTCACCCCAAAAGTTCGTTCGTTCGCTCATTTGAACGCTGCAGCGTTCGTTCGTTTGCTCATTTGAAAGCTGCAGCGTTCGTTCGTTCGCTCATTTGAACGCTGCAGCGTTCGTTCGTTCGTTCAAAAACTTGAACGGCATCAATTGAACAGTTCGTTCAGTTCGCGAACGGGAGTTGAGCGAAGTTCGTTCGTTCAGTTCAGTTCGACGTTCAGCTCAAAAACTCACCTAAAACGCTCAGAGCTAAGATCACTCCGCTCAGCTCACAAAAATCGGCACACCAAGTGCAAATGACCATCAAGTGTAGTGTATACTGCACAGATGGAGCACCAAGTTGCATTTCGATGGTTAAACTAACTGAATTTCGTTGAATACATTGTGGTACCTTAGAATTTAGCTGTACAATCATCTAAACTGAGTGAACTGGTGATCTTTTGCAGTTCGCTCAGTTCGTTCTGCATGCTCCGCTCAGTTCGTTCGTTCAGTTCAACTGTCATGGCGGAAAGCTCTAATAGTTCGTTCGTTCAGTTCAAATGAATTGAACGAACGAACTGTTTTTCAGTTCTAAACGTGAACTTTTTCACCTATGAGAATAAGTTTGTAGCCGTAGCGAATATTTTTTTGAATTAATGCCTTTAAAAAGTAACTTTGGTGCTTTATACTTGTCTTGCTTGAGATTATATTCGTTGTTGTATAAGGAAATAAAAGAAAATGAATCTGATGAAATTGAGTCAACCTTTGATTCTTTGAAAGAGAACCACCATAAAACGAAAAAATACGTTGTCTTACGGAGTATACAAATGAGAAAAAGTAGAAAGTTAGAAGTAAATAACTGAACATGCATATACATGAAATAAAACTTTTCTCTTTAATTTTTTGGTATTCATTTAATTCTCGGACCTACTTAAGAACTAACTTCGGCAGTACCGAAGTTAGTTCTTTCCAAAAGTCCAGCAGCACCGTAATTGACAAATAGTAACTTCTGAAGGATTGACAACAATTTTAGAACCTCAAAAAGTTATATGACGTTATTTTTAAGAATGCGCTCTCTGAAAAAAGATCCTTCGTCTATGAAACTTCGGTACTGGCCAGATGAAAAGCGACACGACGATATTTGAATCACTTTTGTGGTCATTTCATAAATGTCTTGACGGTGTTAGGAGAGCAGGGAGAGTCACACGGATTACTGATGATCAGTTTTAAGGGACAGAATAACAATCCTATTGTTTAAAAATTTGCATGAAAATTTAGAGCAATATTAGTGAATTATTCCGCCCAAAAATTGGGCGAACTCCTTTCTCACTTTTTTCAGGAGAATGGCTGGTGCAAGCGAACCCGAAGAGATAAGTTAATGAAAATTTGGGTTTCAATGTAACTTTTTTCCCTCTTTCGAATGGTGTCAACGGTTTTTCTGTACCACTTCCGGTTTGGCTGCTACATAGGGGTACCTTAGGTGTGTTACACCCTGTATATAACTTTATCTAAAGAACCGGAATTACTGCAACAAAACTGTTAACACCAATAGAAATGTCTTCCAAATTCGTATGTAGGTCAGTGAGTCAAATAATTTTGTGAAAAGTAAAACTACAAAATGTGCCCGTTTTTTGATGACTCGGATTTATCCTGGCCAAAAAGATATTTGAAATAACATAAACATGTTCACAGCTACCATTCTTGTTATATGAGTGATTTTTTCTGAATTTTTCGTAGTAATTCAAAATTATATTTTTCGAAATTTTTTGACCCATGTATTTTACCTTTAACAGAATTTGACTAAACTAGAGATTTCAATATAAATTTCTATTTGTGCAAACAATTTTGCCATATTACTTTCACGGAAGCTATGCAAACTAAACTGTGGACCGCCCTGTAGATTGCCAAGAATTGTCGCCGAGCTGATGTATTATCTATTAGCATAATTAATTCACTATCGTATTAAAATATGCGATTTCGTTTACGGACAACAACGCAACACTATAGAAAGAAGGTTAAGTTAATCACAACATGGTGTGGGTATTTTGGGTTTCAGAGGGAATTAACCCATACAGATTTTTGCTAATATTTTCCTATTCTTACAGTCGCCAAGAAATCTGTTGCTAAAAATTATCCTTACCTCCAGGTTTTCTTTTCTTCAAAAATTTGTATCCCGCCGGGAAGCCTTCCCAGCTGGACGGTAGAAATAAGAAACCGGAAGAAAGATATTTCTTCCCAATATTTCAATATCGTATTTCTGACATTCCCACAAATTGTTCTGGTTAATTAGGCTCCAACTTAAAGTGTTCACGGAAAGTTTCTAAAAGTCATATTTTCCACCCTGATAAAACATTGCAAAATATTCCTTAGCGAATGTATTTATAAACACGACAATATTTCTAGGTCAATCCATCGTGATTTGCTTGCGTACATCTAAACTGTTAAATATGCTATTAGGACACACACTAGTGTACCTAAATGCAATGCATTTTGTGCAATTTTGAACATAAGAAAGCATTATCATATGTTTTCTTGCTGTAATATAATTATCTTGATAAATACATTGAGTATCATTTGTTGTCCTTAACAATCGAATTTACAAAACCACTAAAGACTGAAATATTTATCCTATCTGTGTTGCCATAAAAGATAAAATAAGTAAATAAATATTAATTATTGTAACAAGCATTGCTATCAAATGAAATAAGCTACAAATTTAAAATATTTATATAGCCACTTTATTTAGTATAATCAATTCGTCAATTGCATTCATGGTCCATGACTTTTTAAAGAAATTTTTTACATCTACAAAATTAGTGGCAAATCATACAAATATTTAATTTAAATAATTTCTTTTCTCTACAGAAATTACTTGTTAAAATCAAAATGACCTTAAAAAACAAATTGAAAGCGGCATGGACCGTCATTTTTGTTGGCCATTCAATTGTGGCTATTGCTCCATGTTTCTATTCAAATCTCATCGAACAGGACTACTACGTAAGAATAACCGCTGGATTAGCTATTTCTATGTACATTTCTTTTATTATTTTGGCTTTAAGCGATAGATGTCTACGGTTTAACAAATATTTAATTAGTTTGTGCTTAGCATTTGCTGGTCTTGTAATAACATCGACTCCGTTGCTGACGATAATATATTCGTTTATTGGAATTGTTTCAGAAAGCGCAATTTCTGAATTAAGAATTGAATTCATTTAAAAGCCTTTTAGAGATACGGATGCACTACCCTGTTCAGATTTGATTTCTGGAACCTTCCACATGCAAATCTGAACTTTCTACCTCCTTCACCTCCCCCTGACTACATCCACCTGCCCCACCACCACCACCTCCCCCACCTCCTCCACCTCCCCCACCTCCTCCACCTCCCCCAACACCTCCACCTCCCCCACATGCCACAGCTGCCTTACTTCTACCCTTTAAATTTTAACAAATTCTCATTAATTTTCCTTGATTTTGAGCATTAGTATTTTGGATTTCTCTAAAAGTATGCAAAAAATGTGATTATTATCTGCGCAAGGCGCCAAATTTTTTGGCTATTTTAACAAAATGTTCTTCATTTTCCTTGATTTTGTACATCAGTTTTTGATTTAACAAATGTCTGCAATTTTGAGCCCCCCAAAAATTTTGTGAGGCCCTGATAAGTTGAAAAGTTAAAAAATGTACAGCTCCAAAGGACGATATCAAAGTTCTTGAAAAAATTCTATGTTGTAGCCCTTCAAAAATAAGGCCTAGTTTATGTAGGTGTCCCTATACCTAAAATGCATCCCTGATTTTATAGGGAATTAAAACGAAAAATATTCCCTATGTTCGCCATGCTAAGTTTTTTTTGCGCGGACTTCATTTTGGGGAATTTGGCCGAGGATTTCACAACATTTAAAAGTCGGAGCAGGTAAAGGGATACCTTGGGCAGTTTTTAAGAAAAAATTGTCTGCGGTACATTTCATTTCGATTTTTAATTCTTTCAAATATTTGGCAAAAATGACTACATTTTAGCGAAAAAGACGGATATGCAGTCCCTTTTTGGCATTTCTTTTCGTAAAGTAAAATCGTTACTTAAAGGTATTTAATAGTTGCCAAGTTGACATGGTAAGACAAACAAGGGCATTTCAATATGCAAAATTCGAAAATAGAATCCATTTTTTCGGCGCGCGCGTAGGTAACAAACACTAAAGTAAGAGTTATAAAGATCTGAATGTAGCATGTAGAGTTCTCCCATGATACCCAATGAAATAAAAGTCCATAATTACGACACTTGTATGCATCCATATATGTAGAAGGTATATACATATAGCGCGCGCGCTTCTCCACGAAATATTTCAAAAAGCGCTGAAAATCAGAATTTATACATCTCCCGTGATACACATGACTTTAAATAGCCACAACTATGATATTATTGTGTACACCTATGTACGTATAGAGCGCGCGCGCTTCTGCATGAAATACTTCAAAAAGGGCTGAAAATCAGATATCATACATCTTCCGTGATAAGCATGACTTTAAATAGCCACAACTATGATATTATTGTGTGCACCTATGTACGTATGGGTGTACGTAAGTATTTCATGCAGAAGCGCGCGCGCTCTATACGTACATAGTGCACACAATAATATCATAGTTGTGGCTATTTAAAGTCATGTTTATCACGGGAAATGTATAAATTCTGATTTTCAGCCCTTTTTGAAGTATTTCATGCAGAAGCGCGCGCGCTCTATACGTACATAGGTGTACACAATAATATCATAGTTGTGGCTATTTAAAGTCATGTGTATCACGGGAGATGTATAAATTCTGATTTTCAGCGCTTTTTGAAATATTTCGTGGAGAAGCGCGCGCGCTATATGTATATACCTTCTACATATATGGATGCATACAAGTGTCGTAATTATGGACTTTTATTTCATTGGGTATCATGGGAGAACTCTACATGCTACATTCAGATCTTTATAACTCTTACTTTAGTGTTTGTTACCTACGCGCGCGCCGAAAAAATGGATTCTATTTTCGAATTTTGCATATTGAAATGCCCTTGTTTGTCTTACCATGTCAACTTGGCAACTATTAAATACCTTTAAGTAACGATTTTACTTTACGAAAAGAAATGCCAAAAAGGGACTGCATATCCGTCTTTTTCGCTTAAATGTAGTCATTTTTGCCAAATATTTGAAAGACAATTAAAAATCGAAATGAAATGTACCGCAGACAATTTTTTCTTAAAAACTGCCCAAGGTATCCCTTTACCTGCTCCGACTTTTAAATGTTGTGAAATCCTCGGCCAAATTCCCCAAAATGAAGTCCGCGCAAAAAAAACTTAACATGGCGAACATAGGGAATATTTTTCGTTTTAATTCCCTATAAAATCAGGGATGCATTTTAGGTATAGGGACACCTACATAAACTAGGCCTTATTTTTGAAGGGCTACAACATAGAATTTTTTCAAGAACTTTGATATCGTCCTTTGCTGAAAGTTTTATGGGTTTATTATAATATCATAATGGAATCACACTCACATTAAGTAAAGAATGGACAAAGAGAAAAATATTATTGCAGTTGCAGCAATCTTTTGAAAACAATGGTAGATTTAGCCTCATTGTTTTGCTAATATTTTAAAGATAGAATAGCATTTGCTTTTACTTATAAGTATTACTCGAATGCCTTCATTGTAGTTTTGGGAGCACACCAACTGTTATCAGCCATCCACTTTGTATTCTTGTACGGACGGTGAATTGACAGGTATTTATTAGTATAACATGCCCTTTTAGTAGCATTACTTTTTCAGAGTTTGTAATTGACAGAATACTCTGATCATTTCGTAGATCTGCAATTGAAGACTTATTTTGGTTTTGAAGATGAAGCTACTTCTGGCATTTGCGTTTGTATTCGCAGTTGTATCTTTAATCGTGACAACGGTACGTGCCGAAGACGATAATGGGCATGGATGCCCCCTCAACCGTAGGCTCTGTTTGAGGCATTGCTTACAAAATGGCAAGAAAGAAGGTCACTGTTTTGGAAAGAATAACGACGTTTGTACGTGCTTTCCAGAATAGAAAAATTCTTCACTTTATTGTAATTTTTGTCAATTCGACTACCATTTATAAATAAAAATACATTTGCTCTGTAAGCATAATGTTTATCTATGAAGCATGCTAAAAGATTCAGTATACATAGTATTTTATCTTGGGAACATTTTTACATCTAGCCCATTTTCTTAATTGGGATGGAATAAACTTAACTAACATATCCATACATACATACATTTAAAACTTTACAAGCAATCAATTTATAGTATTTTTAGCAAAATATAGCCAAGCAGTGTTCTAAATCGTGCGCACGAAATAAATTTCATCAGTGCATCAAACGCGCAAAAATGCATGAATATAGACTATTTTGTCATGGTATCCAAGGCAATTCATATTTCATGCAGTTCATGCAATTTATGCGCACACTGTCCTACTCATGAATGCACTACTATACATTACATGAAGTGCGTTTTATGCATGTATGTGTCGTAGTCCCAGAGAGGACGCAGGCTTTGACGTTTAAAGACTAGACTTTGAAGCACCGAACTCAAAGACTAGTTTTTCAGAGTACCGCATTCCAGGCCCTGTGAGGACAGTTAATAATCATTGTTTACCATGTTTAATGCATACTGAATGGCATGACGGACAACCTTTTATCAATCATCACATTATGGATAGATATTATTAATCATTTTAAAGAAAATGTAATTTATGTATTGCATCGGCATATTAATTAGTTAAAAGAAATTCAAATCATAAAAGATTTTACAAGTAGTAATCGCAGATTAAAGCAGCTGTAATTATAATACTACAATTCAAATAGCGAGTGATTACTATTTCCACCTAAAATTCCAATGTGACACTATTGGCTCTGCATTTACCGCAAGATGACTACAGTCATACCACCGTATCTGAAACATACGGTTATATGACTGTAATCAACTTGTTTTACCACCAATTTTGAAACACGAATCTTGTTGGAATACCTTGATAATATGGAAACGGTAGACAAGTTTCTGTTGTGATACACTACCTTTGAAATGCGTTATTGGGTTATTAGCCAGTAGACAGGAGGATCCATTTCATAGTAGACATAATTTTGTCTAAAATACAAAAAGTAGTGTCACACTGGAGTTTCATGTAAAAATTATGATTAATCGCTATTTGAATTGTAATATTATCTCTTGCAAACAACGGCAGATTTGGTCTCATTGTTTTGCTAATATTATAAAGATATTACAGCCTCCGCCTGTATCCATAAATATTTTCATTGAAGTATTGGAAGCGCACCCACTGTAACATCAGTCGCGCAGTCATCCACTTTGTAATATTGTACGGACGGTGCATCGACAGGTATTTATAACAATACCATTTTTGAACATGCAGATTATCCTGCCCATTTATTAGATCGGTAATTGAAGACTTATTTTTGTTTTGGAGATGAAGCTGCTTCTGGCATTTGCATTCTTATTCGAACTTGTATCTTTAATTGTGACAAATGTACGTGGCAAGTCGTGGGTCGGAAATAGCATACCACACATTACCTGAGTGGGTTATTAGACCTATAAGACTGCAAATTTTGACCACAAATTTTTGACCACATAATGGACATTGAGGCATTTGAGGCATTGCTTAGAAAAGGGCAAGAAAGAAGGTCACTGTTTTCGAAAGAATGACGACGTTTGTACATGCTTTCCAGAATAAAAAATTTTCTCCATTTTATTGTAATTTTTGTAAAATTTGACAACCATTTTGAAATATAAATACATTTGATCAATAAGCATAACGTTTACATATGAAGCATACGTCTAAGTACACGTAACATAACATTTTCTCTTGGGAACATTTTTACATTTAGCTCATATTGTGAGAATAGAACTTACTACCGGACAAATTAGACGAAAAAAATAGTACACGAATACAACTTGGCCATCGCGTACGGTTGTCATTCCTATCGTTATTTGTCCGATATATTCTCCTATGTATTCTCGTAATGCTTTACAGTCTTCGACTAGCCTTAGCATTCGCCCTGTGGGCTCCATATACGATTCCTCGTAACTAAATCTATGAGAATACATATTACGCTGACAATATCCTAATTAGGATGGAATAAATTCCTTCCTTTACTTTGTATGATGCACATAATGTTAGTAAAATCTTTTGTGATGGTTGTTTACTATAGAGTAACCTAACTTATTTTCAACCCACAACTTTTTATCCGATGCAGTGATGTACCTATGACTGATGTATTAGTTTGATTTTACGGTGTAAGTTTTTTGTTTCACTTTATGTGATAAAGTAACAATGGGTTCTATTTACAAGGTTTACCTATTTTTAGAAAATTGATATTTTTAGTTAAAGCTTACAAGTCATGTAATGACATCTAGTTAGCATTGTTCTCATTGCACCATTTTTATTTTATAGGTAATTAACAAGTAATAAAAAAGCAATTGCTTTTTGGAAAAGGAAAAAAAGTCCTGCTATTTTTAAAAAAATAGCACCTCTTGCTGAATATGTACATAAACTTAGATTTTCAAAATTGTTGTTGTGAGATTATTAAATGAAATATTTAATAAATAGTAGAAGGTTGTTGACGTTCTAAGTTTGTCTCAAAGAGGAATCCAATATCGCATATCTATCTAAATCACTATTAGATGCTGACTGTGGATTTCCTAAAGCTTTTCGGTAAAAATAAGTTATGAAGAGGAGTATGTTTGTGGTCGTAGGGAACATTTTTCGGAATGAATGCCTTTGGAATGTAAATTCGGTGCTCATTGGTCTTGGGATTCCAACCTGCCAAGGTCGTCTCCCTATATAGCTAACCTTAAATACTGCACTATACAAGTAACAGTGGCTGAAATTCAGATTCTCCAAATTTAAAGCCAGCAAATGAAATTGTATTTTATCTATTCCCCTGAAGAGCCAATCTTAGAGCTTAAGGTTTGCACGCAAGACTACGACAACTTTGTCGGAATACTTTGTAAGAAACTTTGTAAGAAACAAAATAATAACTACACATACGTAGGTTACAGAAAGTCATAACTCCCTTAACTTTTAAAATACTAAAGTTTACATACCTTTTGGTTTTTTACTGACTTTTGTAGTTGTTTCTTGAAATTCTTCATCATCCTCATCTTCGCTCTCTTGACAGTTTACCTTAATGTAATTTTGTTGCCTTAATTATTGCCAAATTTGAATGATCAATAAATAATTTTACTAAGATTTGGATGTGTCCCCCGTGTGCCATTATACTGGCTCCGCCAAGCGCATAATAATATTCCCATGCCGTTCCCCAAAAATGATCATTAGCTTTCAGCGAAAATTCGCTTTTGGCAGAAGGGTATACCAACAAATTTCCAAATAGGACATTTAAGATATTGGGGTAGATCATATTAAAGTAAAGTTAATATTGTCCGACAAAACTTTAAAACGTGTGTGTAATTATGTAGTCTTTTTCGGTGCGGCATTTCCTAAAAAATTACATGTGAAATCGCATTTTCAAAATTCCAAGACTTTAGAAGAGTATACACTTCCAATTCTTTGAAAAGTTCTCCATCTCCTATGAAAGTTTTGAGTTTTTATTCTCTAAACATGAAATCCGGCATGACAATTATTTTGGACTTTCTGATTGGGTTGATATTTATCAATATTTTCCTGACTTTTCATTTCAGATTTATTCCTTTTTGTAAATCTCTACATACTGGTATGCATATATTGCACATATGTTTGTATGTTATTTTACTCATGTATTAAATTTTACAGGTTGATTAAGAATAATTATTTTGTAATGGATAACAGTTACATACAAGTTACATACCATAGTGGTGCAAAGCAGAGAAACTGTGATAGTGATTATGGCGAGATTGGTCCACTTGTACTTCATCACTGTCAAGTGTAATAAAGGGTGAAATAGAGTTAGGGCGGAACCTGATATGAAAAATGTTTTGCGTTGTATGAATGAAATAGGGCAACTTTCATGTCATATGAACATGTACACGTGGGTCACTGGGCCCCACATCACTATGTAGTCATTAGCATAAACATGTGTATTGCAAGCCAAATCTAGTTTTCCCTCATTCATTACTAATTTTCTAATTACTATTCTTGTGCAGTCCAGTCTGCGGCAAACCTTGCATTTCAGACACTCATAATTAACTTATTTTCATTTTCTACCTTTTCCTCTCATTGTGTGAAGTGCAATATGTTGAAAGGCTTTTGTGCCTGTGCATTTCAAACATAATATTAGTGATTTTATGCACTTCTAATTGAAGATTAGGCAGAAGTGGATGTCGTGAGGTGTGTATTTTGGAGTCAACTATGGAAACGCAATTTGTTGTCAAACAAGTATTTAAAGATTACCAGTTGTGGGATTTTACAAGAGGCTGAAGGTGTAGGCTTTTTTTAAATGCATGCTTCATATTTGTGTACAATTCTTATGTTTTCTGCCACGTTTTACTAACAGTAATAAATAAATCGGAAATATAAAGCGATCAAAAAATTTCAAACTTCAATTTTATTACTATAAAGCAAATGCATTTTTCCTAGATGTATAAAAGTACAGATACTTTTTAGCACTTTGACGGGTACCATGTAAGCTACGAAATATCCAAACATGATAAGTAGCATATAGATGTCTCCATATAGCTGAGATGAAACATGAACTTTGCCCATGAATTGCATATACGATACAATGGTGGCTTAAAATGTAAATGTCCTATATTTTAAAATAACGAAGTACAAGTTCTTTACTACTTTGCATTTATACCACACATTTTTGCTTATATAAGACATAATTTGCCGCAAGCCCTGAAGTGTCATGGAAGGTATTTGTTCTAAATGTTCTAATCTTTAACTTCATATGAAACTTGCATGTTGGTAGTTTCCTAAACTCGGAGCCAGTAATTATGCTTTGTAAAATAACAGTACTATTATTGAATAACTGTATGTAGTGACCAACATGGTATGGTTCTCAGCCATATGTCGATTCTTGAAATGAATAATTCATTTCTCATTTAGCATTCACTTATGATAGAATACCGAAAAACAAGTTCAAAGTGACTTTTGTACACGTGTTAACCTTGGGTTAAGTTGTATCGGTACTAGTGAGCAGAGGTTGGGAATGTCAGTTAGGAAAGCAACTAGAATTAAATGGTAGAATTAAAAAGCGGATTTATTGGATTATATTCTCAGGGATATCACAATCCCCAATTTGTCACTGTATTTTAACCACGATCAGGTAATGTATGTATTAAAGTGTGCTGAAAAAATACAATAGAAAAGTAAGCTGACATTACTGTCTAGAAACCCTTACACGTGCTTAGGACATTGGTTGTGTTGATTCCTTCATATAGAATATGTATCCATGGACTCCGGCTTTGATATTGCACAACGACTCCTTCATGTCTACTTAGAATATCAAATTGTATACTTAGCGTACCAGGAAAGAAACTTAGCAAACATACAACAGTTTAAATAACTTCATAATAAGTCATAATACTTTGGATTGTAATTCTTCGTACTGTTGCTTCCTTTGGGAGTCCTTTTGAAAGTTCTTTGTATCACGAAGAGCATTGTGAATATATTTGTATTACGGTAAAAATTAGTATTGTGTGGCCATCTAAAATTGATTAAAATCTGATAAGGAAGTGTTTCGCAATAATAATCTTACTAATCAAAGTAATTATATTTCAGATTTAAAACAAATTCTATTACAATTTAGTATACCAAAAGTATAATGTACAACGTATTATATTTCGTTTTGAGTGTGATAACATTCACAACGGAATCGAAGCTATATAACTTAGGGCACGCTGAAAAGACTTGCTACGTACACGTCATCTCACACGTAAGTAGTTCGGATAAATATGATCGTCAGAAGTCAGAAAACATTTTGTTTAGCCAGCTCCATCGGAATAACATTCCATTTGCCTTGAGCAATATAGATCTCATGAGTAAGCCGATGTGCACAGTTAACTTTATTTCCAATGGATATGAAGACGATATTTTAAGGTGTAGGTCCGCATTAAAAGGCAAAATTTTAAAAACAGCATCGCCAACCTTTGTATCAAAACTTATTTGCATAGCAAACGTAATAACTAATGTGAATAAGCCAAAAGTCAGCAGCTTGATGTTGATCAATTTCATAAGTGAAAGTTTCCATCATCCCGGGTTCGTATTAAAAGACGATTCTCTCAAATATAACTATGCAGAATATTCATCCGTAAACCTATTTTTGGAAAAAGAAATCCTCCATACAATCAAGTCCGATTCCAAACATTTCCTACTCATTAAGGAAAGTAGCAGAGTTGTAAACTTTGGATTTCTTCTGATGACAAAATCTTGGTTTATACTCAATCTTGAAAACAACGAAGATATGTCGCTATATTTTCTTTGTCCGGAAATCAAATCTGAATCCGTGAATAATGAGTGGATTGAACCATATATAATTAGCTTACCTTTAAATGGAAATTTTAGGCACAACTTTGGTCAAATGATAATAAATAAAGCTTTGAAACATTTTATAGTACAAAGTAGAATTTCTCGGAAAACAGCATTGTTAATAAATCCTTTCAAAACTAGCGGAAAAGTAGCTTTTAGAACGGAACCCATCAAAGGGGAGCTCTTATTCAACCTTTTCAAGACAGGAGACAAATATGTTCCAGTTGTTGCTATTGCTTCTATACCATTGCAGGATTTACCAAATTCTACAATTTTCTATAATAAAATTTGGGGGAAAAAGACGACTTCACTCAATCAGTTTGACAGAAAGTATTATAGGATCGACTTTCATTATGAATTTACAACAGATGATGTGATAGGGATCTATCAGATGAACATTTTCCATTGGCAAGTAATTTACACCAGAGAAGATGCATACAATTTTGTTTCGTGTACTGTTTTGGAAGATCAATATTTGTCCTATCTTGGTTACGTTCAGCCATTCCAATGGGAAACGTGGTTAGCCATCATTATATCAATATCTGCTGTCATTGTGTTTGTCAGCGGAATAGCATATCTCAAAGATGAGAAAATGTCTGCATTCGCTTTAATATGTTATGGCTACATTTTAGAGTGCGGACCTTCATTATCCCAAACAATGAGTAGATCTACGTGGATAAAATTGGTTGTTGGCCCATTTTTACTAACATTGATCGTTTTAACAGACGTCTATAAAAGTATTGTCATTTCAGAGTTAACGGAACCTCGTCCTTTAAAACAAATTGAATCGATTGAAGACTTAGTATCCTATCCACAGATTGCAACTTTTGCTCCATTGACCACGAATGATGAATTTGACCCGTTTTATGTTTCCAACGGTCTAGAAGAAGAAATCCTACAGAGCTATTATTGCTATCTACTCAACAACAAAACACATTATCCACCCCGAGGGGCTAAATTCTACAAAAAATGTAATATTACAAAGAATGGAAAATATGATAATCTCAATGGAGGAAGGCAAGCAACCATAGAATCTGCTTTTCAAGCGTGTAATACAAATGTAGAGTGCATGCATCATAAATTTGAACTTCCTTTTCATGCCAATACGCTCTCAAGTATAGAATGGGAGGACCCATCAAAAAATCTTATTACCTACATTGAGAAACTGAAAAATATTACCCAATCTTTCAAATTTTATTCTGGATTTCCTAATACAAGTCCTCAGCAGTGGATCTCTCAATGTATGAACTCAATATTTGTTGACAAAACAACTAATCTTCACCGATTTTTCAATGCATCACACTGGCAAACTAAAACTGGGAATGTTTATCCCCTCAAACGATTATACATGGGAAATGTACAAAACTCTTTTCGCCAGGGCTATCATATTTCTTATATGAATACCATTTCGCTTCCCCTCATGAGTTCATATTTCCGAGACAAGATATTTGTACTTGGCCAATCAGGAATCTATCACTTTTGGCTGGAGGTTTCAAATGGACAAAATTTCACTATATGTGCTCATTGCCAATCAAGTATTGGCCCAATACCTCTATCCTTTCAGAATTCCAATATACTCACTATTTTTTATATTACTTTAGGTTCACTTCTTTTCTGTTTTGCAGTTTTATTGTATGAATATTTGTATTGTGTGCTTGCATCAAATTTATTGAAAATATTTAGTCATACAAAGGGTTTATTTGGGAAATGTTTTGGCAACTTTAATGGTAAAAGTATTAAAAAAACAGATATAATCACAATTATAGTTGCCACTAAAGACTTCTTCTACACTCAGAAAACAGAGGGGGAAAATCAATAATGGAAATGATAAATACCTCGTACATAGGGAAACCTCTTTTTTTCGTCTTCTTGTAACGGGTCATTCGCCCTAATGCCCAAGTGCTAGTAAAGACTCGCTAAATGGGTGGATTACAAGATTCTTGGTGCAGGGAAATAACTAAGAACTTCTGAGTAACCTGTTCGATGATACAAATAAGCATAAATAGAATGAGTTAATTGTTAAGAATTGTATGCTGTAAGACTTTAATTAGGATTGAGAAATGTTTAACGCAGTGATTTATTGTCACATAAGAATAGATACCCGATAATACCAAATGTATGAGAATATTGGAAAGTGAATTTAGAATGAGAGAATACTGAAAGATACAAGTATGATAGTGTAGAGTAGAACTGTAGTGTCAGGCTTGAAGTCCAGGAACCAACTGTCGAGTTTAGTGCATTAGTCCTATGAGTAAGTCTCCTGTGATGGGAGTATCTTAACGGCAGTGGGATACGCCCATTACATCTTCCCCCACTTCTGGAGTGTTGTCCAGTTGTTGTTGCTGTTGTCCGTCGTACATTAATTCTGTCGTCCGTGACTGTTGAATGGAGACTGTTGCACTTTTACATTGTTGTCGTCAAATGAAATATTCGTTGATAATCACTCCGCTGTGTCGTTCCCACTACGGAAAACGTGCACGTAATTATTGGCACAATAACTACAACCTTTTCATGGCATGTAAGACCTTTTTTCATTTGCCACTTTTTTCTTTCTCTTTTTCCTTAAACGCCCTAATACTGTTCAAGGGCATTTTAGCAGTAAGTACGAGGCAGCTAAAGTCGTGAAAATATAATTACGTAGCTACACAAATCTCAACCTACATTTCATAATGTCGCAACAACATCAATGACATTTTTGTATAATAAAGTAGTATGTTAATAATTTTTATATGAATGGTGAAGCAAGCACTTTAATAATTTTTGCCGTCTTTCTGTTATATTTCTGTAGCAGCATAAAAATCTTTACCACATACTTTTCAATGATGATGACACTGACAGACATTAGTGGCAATTGAAAAGTTAAGAAATAAGGAGTTCCATTTTTGCAGAAAGAGTTATGGGTTTATTATAATATATCATAATGGAACCACACTCACATTAAATAAAGAATTGACAAAGAAAATACCACTGTTGCTGCGCACAAAGCATTGAGAATTCACCAATTCCAATAAAAAACTACTAAAAACCTGCTATTATGTTGACGTCGAGTATAAAATATTATTGATGTTCAGCAATTTATTGAAAACAATGATTGCTTTGGCCTCATTCTTTTACTTTATTTTAAAAATAGCATTCACCGCTACCTATAAATAGCACTTCAATATTTTCATTCATGTTTTGGAATCTCATCCACTGTAACCTCTGTCGTGCATTTTACCCTGTTTTACTGACCTATTTTGAAAGGTATTTATAACAAGACCATTTACTAACATTACTTTTACATTGCTTGTAATTGATAGATTACACTGTCCATATATTAGATCTGCAATTGAAGACATCTTTTGCTTTTGGAGATGAAGCTGTTTCTGGGATTTGTATTTTTATTCGCACTTGTATCTTTAATCGTGACAAATGTAGGTGCCGATCATGGGTGCCCTGATGACCGTCTGTTGTGTGCGAAGCATTGCTTACGAAAGTTCAAGACTAATGGGCGCTGCTCTCGAAAGGATGATATTTGCACATGCTTTCCGGAATAAAAAAATTCATTCAATTGTCGTTTTTGTCATTTTAACAATCATTTCAAAATAAACATTTCTATATCTCTGTCTACAAAAATCTCTCAATATGCAAAATGTGCACATATGAAGCATGCATACCTCAAAATAACTTTCTCTTGGGTACATTTTCTCATGGAATACCTAAATTTTTGCAAAAACCTTTTTGGCAAACACATGTTCCCAAGAAGTGCAAATGTGGCAAACACCTGTTTGCCAAATTTTGTGAGGTCCGGGTATTTCCCAAGCATTTCAAAAATATTAAAGTAAAAAGTAAGACCAAATATTGAGTTAATATTGGGTTGCACACAAAACGGGTTTGGCAAAATGGGTTTTTGACATTAGGCAGTCCAAAATATTTGCCAAACGGGTCGCCCTCCTTATTGCCAATCAGGGCTTGTAAACCGGTTTGCCAATCGGAGCTTGCCAAACGAGATTTTGCAAATTGCGTAACGTAGCGTAACAATGAATGTTAATTACAAGGTCTACATATGTTTTGAAAATTGAGATATTAATTGACGCATTGAATTCGTTTAACGACGTCTAGTTTGCATTGTTAGTATGGCAGCATTTCCATTTTACATACCAATAGGTGACTAACAATGAAATAAAAATGCAATTGCTTTTTTGGAAAAAAGGTGGAAAATGTTGCCGTTTTAATAAATCAACACCTTTTGTTTAATACATAAGATTTCAAACAAATCCCCGGTAAATAAAAAGCGAAAATTTTATTTCAGTGCTAACAAAATCAGTGTTTCTATTGCATTATGTATGTTAACCTACACGCATATTTAGACAAGCATTTGAAATTTACTAGCAATCAATTTATAGTTTTTGTAGCAAAATATAGCTAAGCAGTGTTCTAATACGTCCGCATTACATAAATTTCCTCAGCGCATCAAACGCACAAAAATGCACAAATATAGACTATTTTTTTGTCATGGTATCCAAGGCAATTCTTATTTCGTGCAGTTCAAGCATTTTATGCGCACACTGTCCTATTCATGAGTGCACTATGCTTTACATGAAGTGTGTTTCATCCATATATGCACTGCATGCCAGTACACTGTAGTCTGTCTGTCCAACCGCACTCAAATTAAATAAAGAATCGACAAAGAGAATACCGTAAAGTTGCTACACACAAAGCATTGAGTATTCCCCAATTCCAATAAAAAACTATTAAAAGTTAGCTATTATGTTGACTTTGAGTATAGAATATTATTGTAGTTGCAGCAATCTCTTGAAAACAATGGCAGATTTGGTCTCATTGTTTTGCTAAATTTTAGAGATATTATAGCCTCTGTCTGTATCTATAAATATTGCACGAATATTGAATATATATGTTCAGTATTGAAGCACAACCACTGTAACATCAGTCATCCACTTTGTATTCTTGTACTGACGGTGCATCGACACAATCGACAGGTATTCATAACAAGACCTTTTTCGAACATTAATTTTTCAAGGTTTGTAATTGGCAGATTATCCTGTCTATTTCTTAGAGTGGCAATTGACTTATTTTGGTTTTGGAGATGAAGCTGCTTCTGGCATTTGCATTTTTATTCGCACTTGTGTATTTAATAGTGACAAATGTACGTGCCGATAATAGACATGGGTGCCCTCTGGACCGTAGGCTGTGTTTGAGGCATTGCTTAGAAAAGGGCAAGAAAGAAGGTCACTGTTTTGGAAAGAATGACGACGTTTGTACGTGCTTTCCAGAATAAAAAAATTTCCACCTTATTGTCATTTTCGTAAAATCGACAACCATTTTGAAATAAAAATACATTTGATCAATAAGCATAACGTTTACATATGAAGCATACGTCTCAGTACAATAACATTTTCTCGTGGAAGCATTTTTACATTTAGCCCATATTCTTAATTGGGATGGAACAAATTCCTTCCTTTACGCTGCATGATGCAAGTATTGTTAATAAAGACATAACTTGTGATGGTTGTTTAGTATGGAGTAGCCTAACCATCTTTCAACCCACAACTTTTTTATTCGATATTGTGATGTACCCATGACTGACATATTAGTTTGATTTTACGGTGTAAGTTTTTAGCTTCACTTCATGTGATACAGTAACAATGGGTTCTATTTACAAGATTTATATATTTTTTAGAAAATTGATATTTTTAATTAAAGCATACATTCGTTAGACGTAAATTAATTACGTAAATTCATAAATTACGTAAAATCGTAAATTCATAAATTACGTAAAATCGTAAATTCATAAATTACGTAAAATCGTAAATTCATAAATTACGTAAAATCGTAAATTCATAAATTACGTAAAATCGTAAATTCATAAATTACGTAAAATCGTAAATTCATAAATTACGTAAAATCGTAAATTCATAAATTACGTAAAATCGTAAATTCATAAATTACGTAAAATCGTAAATTCATAAATTACGTAAAATCGTAAATTCATAAATTACGTAAAATCGTAAATTCATAAATTACGTAAAATCGTAAATTCATAAATTACGTAAAATCGTAAATTCATAAATTACGTAAAATCGTAAATTCATAAATTACGTAAAATCGTAAATTCATAAATTACGTAAAATCGTAAATTCATAAATTACGTAAAATCGTAAATTCATAAATTACGTAAAATCGTAAATTCATAAATTACGTAAAATCGTAAATTCATAAATTACGTAAAATCGTAAATTCATAAATTACGTAAAATCGTAAATTCATAAATTACGTAAAATCGTAAATTCATAAATTACGTAAAATGGTAAATTTATAAATTACGTAAAATCGTAAATTCATAAATTACGTAAAATCGTAAATTCATAAATTACGTAAAATCGTAAATTTATAAATTACGTAAAATCGTAAATTCATAAATTACGTAAAATCGTAAATTCATAAATTACGTAAAATCGTAAATTCATAAATTACGTAAAATCGTAAATTCATAAATTACGTAAAATCGTAAATTCATAAATTACGTAAAATCGTAAATTCATAAATTACGTAAAATCGTAAATTCATAAATTACGTAAAATCGTAAATTCATAAATTACGTAAAATCGTAAATTTGTATAGACGTCTAGTTAGTATTGTTATCATTACACCATTTTTATTTTATAGGTAATTAACAGGTAATAGAAAAGCAATTGCTTTTTTGAAAAAGGGAAAAAAAGTACTGCTATTTTTATAAAGCAACACCTCTTGCTTAATACATAAACGTAGGTTTTCAAAATTGTTGTTATGAGATTACTAAATGCACTTAATCGGTTAGTAAATACGATGTTACTGACGTTCTAAGTTTATCTCAAAAAACAATCCAATAGAATATATCTTTTTAAATCACAATCAGCTGCTAACTGTGATTTCTTAAAGATTTTCGTTAAAAATAAGTTATGAAGAGGAGTAAGTTTGTGGTCGTAGAGAACATTTTTCGGAAGGAATGCCTTTAAAAAGAAACTTTGTTGCTCTTTGGTCTTGGGATTATATTCGTTGTTGTATAAGGACATAAAGGAAAATTAATCGGATGAAATTGAGTCAAACTCTGACTCTTAGGATGAGAACCACCAGAAAACGAAAAGGCTATATCAACATTGTCTTATGGGATTTAAAAAAGAGAACGCAGAGAATTGGAAGTAAATAACTACATGAAATAAAACTTTTCTCGTTTTTTGGTATTTATTTAATGAGTCATATTTCAATCTTAAAACTGAAAATTCCCCTTCTTAAATGACAGTTGCATTTGTAGTGTATCGTTAACTAAGCTTAAACAAAGAAAAACAACAACAATTCAAGGTAGTTAATTAGCAATCTAAAATTAAGTAGCAAATATTAACTACATTACATGCTCCAATATGCATTGAAAAATTCACTGATTTTAACTGCACAATATTCATTAGCAATCTATAAATAGTTACAACAAACCAAACAAACAAGAACACAGAGATACTACAATATTAGTAAACACAAATATTGCTTCAGTTTGTACATAAAAACAAATTTTCAGTTTGTATCAGAATTTTTTTTATCTTTTTCATTTGCTAATTGGTGTTTAATCATTCTCACTTTCAACTCAAACATTTTATTCTAAGTGTAATCTAATGGCTTTATTTGTAACAGCTTTTTGTAGCTATACTGTAATATGAATTTAATTGCTTGACCACAATCGTATACTTAAAATTAGTTTTTGATATAACCTTAATTACAGCGCAGAATTGCATATTAATTAGGAGGTGTAACATGAAACCAAAATGTATAATATTAGAGCAGGGAGATAATTTATGTTGCGAGTTTAATCTAAATTAACACACATGCGATGAGTCAATTGGTGCCTTTATAACTCCTATACCAAAGTTTAGCTGATGAACACCATTCTGATAATTTTGGCACGAAATAATTAATGATGGTGATAACGTACAAGAAAAATACTATAAATAGAGAAATAAAATTCTGAGGTTCAATCAACAGAAGTAGAGAAAATTCATCTGAGTTGAGTAAAAGTCCATTGTATTTTCAGTACATCAACTGACAACATGAAGATTTTAATCCTGATCAGCTTCTTAGCTTTGGCACATCTTTGCCTTGCCGTGAAATCAATTGAAAAAACTGCAGACAATTCCAGAGGTAATCTATGCAACCATTATCTAAAATTTCATTTTATGTTTTCGAAGGATATTTCTACTTTTTCGGAAAGCAGATTTAAAATTCAAGGAAATCTTCCCATTCATATGAAATCTGAAATTACAATATTTCAGGATTGATTAGCCATTAAAAACCGTTAAGTTTTTGGAAACTCTAATACTTGATGTATTATATTTCCATTTAAGGCATGATAAGTACATTAAATTTTCATTTTCAAGAATTATAATATACCTACACCAACTGTTTCTTTCTCCTGCAATAATTAAGGACTTAAATTTAAAGCCTCCATGAAAACGGTTAATATCCACTGGAATAATTTTCCCGGTGGAGCGGATGAACAGGGCTGAGAAATAAGTAGTTTTATTAAAAGAACTGCATTAAATTATCAGGAATCTTTAATTCCACTTTCAGAAATGCCATGTAGTATTGAAGTATATTAACTGATAATGTATGTAAGAACTGTAGTAAAATAAAACAAGTCAAGTTTAGCAGAGTGGACGAGTCAAACGCATAAAATAGTGAAGTCAGAGCATTAAATGAATATTTTAATTTTGCAGAAGGAAAACTGCTTTTGTATTCCTCTGGACTCGGATACGACGATGGCCAGTATCATCCGACATACGACAGTTACCGAAGTTATTACGGACTTTCATCCCTTTACTACCCACGCTACCGTTATGTGTACTAATTTTCTTGAAGCACTGAAAATCGATATGCACAACATGTTTTATTTTCTGTTACCTTTTCAATTCTCCAAACCACTAAAAGCTTTGTTGTATAACTACTTCTATAATACTCTCCACTTTGTAAAATGATAGCAATAATTTTACTGGGATCAAAATAAATTGAAATTGCATACAAATAATCATAATGTATTATAAGATGATTTATCGTACATTTATTCAAAATAAGCTATTCATAGTCTCCTGCAAATTACTAATAGTTACTTGAAAACAATAATAAGGAGGGGAATTAATTATGAAAATACTGTACACTATAGAGAGAATTTATATAGGTGCTGCGAAAAGGCACACATTTTTTTTCAGTTTAAACTCAATATGATGGCAACAATCTTTTAATAATATTTAGGACTGTTGAAACTTATCTAAATCTTGTCTTATTGTATAATAAGAATGTAACTTATCGGAGTTGCTTAATGGGATATTATATAAGTGCTTGATCTGGTTCAGTTTTATTTTCTAATTATACTTCGTCACGTAGTTATTCTATGTGGATGTGGCAAGTGGCGGATGTATTTATAATGGCTAATAATCTCAGATATTATCTTTGTGAACGTAATATATTCCACGGTTACAATTACAGTGCACAATTCACGTAATACAGGGCCGTCCAAAACTAAGGTACATAGCTGTATCTCAACAACCGGAATTATTACAACAAAACTGTTAATACCAATAGGAATGTCGGTTAAATTCGGTTGAAGGTAAGAGGGTCAAATAATTTTGTACAAAAATGTACCCGTTTTTGGTGATTCGGAAAAACATTTGAAATAGTATTTTCACAGCTGCAATCTATGGTACATGAGTAATTTTTCCTGATGTTTTTACTGTAATTCAAAATTATTTTTTTCGGCCGTGAGAAATCCGAATCACCGAAAACCGGGCACATTTCTGTACTCGTAGTTTTCAGAGAATTATTTGGCCCGCTTACTTTACCTTCAACTGAATTTTATTAAAGAAGAGATTTCAATAGAACTTTGTATTGCCTTTCTATTGGTGTAAATAGTTTTGCCGTACTATTTCCGGTTCTTCAGACACAGCTATGCATCTTAGTTCTGGATCGCCCTGTACATTACCAAGAATTGTCGTTGCGCTGAAATAATAGCTATTAGCATAAGGAATTCATAACTAAAATATGCGATTTCTTTTATAGATAAGTGAGAAGACTTTAGAAAGAAGGTTAAGTTAAGCAAAACATGCTGTGGGTATTTTGGGTTTCAGAAGGAAAAAAACCCATGGAGATTTTTGCTAATATTTTCCTATTCTTACAGGCTCCCTGGAATGTGCAGCTAAAATTAACTTTACGTTTTCTGTTCTTCAAAAATGAGTATCTCAGGAAATCTCCCCGACTGGAGGGTAGAAATAAGAAAAACTTCCCAATAATTCAATTTCATATTTCTAATATTCCCACAGGTTGTTCTTGTTAATTAGGTTCCTCATTAAAGTGCTTACAGAAGGATTCTAGTATTCATATTTTCTAACCCTGATTAAACATTGCAAAACATTTCTGGGAAATGTATTTATAAACACGACAATACTTCTAGGTCAATCCCTTGTGATTTGCTTGTGTAAATCCGAACTGTTTAATATGCTATTAGGACACATATTAGTATACATAAATGCAATGCATTTTGTGCAAGTGAGAAAAAAAGAAAGCATATCATGTGCAATCTTGTCTTAATATCTTTATCTCAATCAATATATTGAGTATCATTTGTTGTCTTTTACAATGGAATTTACAATACTACCGAGCGCTGAAATATTTATCGTATTTCTGTTGCCATAAAAGGTAAAATAAGTAAATAAATATTAATTATTTTAACAAACACTATTATCAAATGAAATAAGTTCCAAATATGTGGATGCAATTCATGTGGATTTGCAATTCAAATATTTTTTTGTTTCTATAGAATTTACTTGTTCAAACCAAATGGCCTCAAAAAATCAATTGAAGACGGCATGGATATTCATTTTTGTTTGCCATGCAATTGTGATTATTGTTCCTTGTTTCTATTCAAATCTAATCGAACAGGATTACGTAAGAATAACCACTGGATTAGCTATCGCTATGTACATTCCTTTTATTATTTTTGCTTTCGTTGTCAGATGTCTACGGATCAACAAATATTCAATTTGTTTGTGTTTCGTATTTGCTTGTCTAGCAATAACGATACCTACTATACAGATGATAATTTTTTCGATACTTGGAATTGTTGCAGAAAGCGCAATTTCTGAACTAAGAATTAAATTCATCTTTTTGTATTGTTTGCATATTGTATTTACCATCATAAAAGTAATCCTGATATATGCCTTAGGTCGAATCTATTTCCGGGCGTTAGATGAACCAAATACGAATGGATATCGCAGAATATATTCGAAGCGTTTTATAGCATGAAATGAAATGTTCTAAAACTTTAAAATGTTGTATTGCATAATTTTGGTTAAACATTTAACTTACTAGTTTTTTATAAAATCTCTTTACATAGTGTTTATCTTAAAAAATTATGTCCTATCGATAAGGTAATTGTAATTTGAAAGCAAAATTTATTTAATTATGTTAAACTATCTATAAAGACAAAAATTGTATTTAATTTGAATTTCACTGTTGAAGTGTAGATGTGTAGTGGATTTATGTAAATAACCAAATATAATTAAGTAATCTAAGAGGACAAAGCAAATAACAGCATTTTGTTTATAAAACCAACTTGAATTTTTGAAAATCAATACTTTATATACTTTTCACCATGTTAATATTTGAAAAAATGTCTTATAGTTTTCTTGACTTGGAAAATTGAAATTGTCAGGTCATATTATATTTAATTTACGTTCTTAAAATAAACTAAATATTAAAAAACATAAGACGCAAAAATGTGATACATTGCTTTATCAGTAGTGACTTACTGTATTGGATTTAAGTAACTATTTTGGATTTGGATTTCTGTCATAAAAGATGAACAGCATTCTATGGAAAGTGTCCAGGGATCAGGCCACATAATCGGGCTTATTGGCAATCAATTTTCTATTTCAGCATTTCTGGGAAAACATTGACTATGTTGACATTAATTTGTGTGGAAAATTTTAATTTATCAGCTGTAATAGGTGGCATTTAGTACACAATTACTGCGAAAATGCACTGATCAAAGAAAACTTTATTTATTTTAAATTCAATCCTAATAACAACAGTCTTTTTATCACATTGAGAGCTTCTGAAAATTAGTTGAAAGTTCGGTGGTTAATGGGACAATCTAATTGTTTGTTCCATGTATGTTTTATTTTCGAATTATATTTTGTCACGTAGCATTTCTTAGTGTCTGCAGGTTATTTATAAACTGCTATTAATTCCAGAAATTATCTTTGTGAGCGTATTATATTCAGCGATTACGGTTACAGTGCATGACACACGTAATAGATTACTAAGAATTCTCGGTGAGCTGAAGTACTAGCTACTAGCATAATGAATTCCCAACTTAACATTTTATTGGCATTAAAATTTGCATTTGCGGAGTACGCATACAATGTGCAAAATACTCCAGTAGAAATGTCTTTATGAACACAGCATTTGAAAGCCAATCCCCCTTGTGTGCATCTGAACTGCTTAATATGGCATTAGTGCTGCATTATACAGATATGCCTCAGTACATTGTAATCTGTGAAAATGAGAACTGAAGAGAACATCATCCTATGTAATTTTGTTTGAATGTGTTTATCTCAATCAATATACCTACAATGAAAATAATTTAGTGTCTTTTGTAAAATACTTGTCTTTATTTAAACCAAAATTCTGCTAAATGTCACGCAAGGAATGGTGCTACTCTTTCTTTGCTACATTTTCAGACTACGTCTACCTTCAAAGTTAACGTTTAATAAAAATGGCAAAACTAAAGAAGCCTGTATGGGTCAAGTTGCTGATTAGACCAAACTAGTGGCACTAGGTGCTATGGAAGTACTTTCTGATTGGTAGTGTGATTGGGGCCTTCCCAAAGGCTAATTGGCATTTTTTAATAAATTATTTTTTAATATATTTAATGTTTAATGTATTTAATAAAATACTCCTGTACAATGTATTCAGGAACACAGCATTACAAGAGCAATGCTGAACTGCTTAGTATGCAATTAGTTACTGGAGTAATTCGGATATACCTCAGTACAATGTAATCTGTGATAGAGAACATAAGAAACCATCATCATATGCCTTTTGTTTACATGTCTTTATCTCAACCAATGCAATGAATATCATTTGGTGTCTTTTACATTACAAAATACCAAATACTACCAAAAGCTGAATTTTGTATCCTCTGTTACAATAAAAGGTAAAATTAAAGTTAATTATTTTAACAAGTATTACAAATTTCGAATATTTAACTATTTGTTTTAGCTTCCGTAAAATTATTACATTAATTAGCCATATTTAATTATATTGCATTATCAAGTTATGTTATATACCAATAATATTTATATTTCACCTCTAAAAATTAGTTGCAACTCATACATATCTGTAATTTACATAAATTTTGTCTCTGCAGAATTTACTTGTTAAATCAAAATGGTCTCAAAGAACAAATTGAAAATGGCATCGATAGTCATAGCTATTTGTCATGAAATTGCGGCTATTGTTCCATGTTTCTATTCAAACCTAATGGAACAGGATAACGTAAGACTTACCTCTGGATTGGCTATCTCAATGTACATTCCTTTCATCATTTTTGTTTTCGGCGACGGATGGCTGTTCAACAATTATTTGGGAGGTTGCTGGGAAGAATTTGCTGGCATGACAATAGCATGTCCTACAGCCACGATAATTTTTTCGATCATTGGAATTGCTTCCGAAAGCAAAATTTCTGAACCAAGAATTGAAATCATCTTTTTGTATTGCTTACATATTCCTTTTACCATCATAACCTTACTCCTAATATTTGCATTCGGTCGAATCTATTTAATGAAAGAATTAGAAGAAGAAGAAGAACCAATTAGGATTGGATATGAAAGAGTATATTGGAAACGTTTTATAGCATGAAATGACAGTTACTAAAATATAAAGTTACGCCCTTTATTGCTTAATTTTCATTACAGTTTTAATTTAATAATTTGTTATAAGATTTCATTTAGATCGTGCACATTCTAAAAATTTATATAAGAATCAAACCAATCAATAATTGCAATTAAAACGCAAAATTTGTTTAAAATTGTCGTTTAATTTTAAGACGACTGTTCAAGTGTAGAAGGAAAAATGGAATTATATAAAATAAGCAAATGTAATTAAAGTATAATAACGGAAATACATAACTAATAATAAAATTTTATTTCTAAAACCAACTTTATTTTTTGAAAGAAATACTTTTTATTTGCACCATGTTAATATTTGGGAAAAATCAAATTGTCAGGTAATATTATATTTAATTTAGGTAAGTTATTAAAATGAGCTTCATTTCTTTACAAATACTTCGTACAAAATGCCGTAAGCGTTAAAAATAAAAGATGTAGAAATATAGTAGGCTTACACTGTATTGGATTTAAGTAATAATATTGGATTTCTGTTTTAAGAGGTGAACAACATTCTGTACCACTTGCCTAAGGTGCCGGGGATTCATGGAAACAGTATCCCTCCAAGCATTCTGCAGAACAGCATTGTGAATGAGAAATGCACGGCGCACCTGTTCTATAACACTTTCAATACAGAAACAAAGTAATTTTTGTCGCTTTACACTTACTTACGCTCAACAAGTGAAAAAATACAAAATAATTACTCACAGCATTTGTAGTCAACATCATAATAAGCACAATGAAAAGAATGAAGTGAATACTTTGGATCATTTTTCGGTTATTAGTTAATTCCTTTCGAGTTGCTATTATTCCGAGTTTTCTCGTGATAATATTGATTGATTTATGCTTCAAAATTCAAAATCTAAATCAATGAAAACCCATTTGACAATTGTTATTTCTAGTCACAATTTTTTTTAGATTTACAACAACATATATTATTAACAACATATTTATAAATATTTTTATTATCAAAACTGGTGCTTACATGAGGAATTTTCTGGTTTACCTTGTATGCTCCTTAAATCTGGTCTGGACTCTTGTTTCTTTGATACCGGTACTTTACTCAGTTTGGCAAATCGTATACCGCTTTTACACCTCATCTCTTCAAACTGTAATTAATTGTGTACATTTATCATTTCCTAGTTTAGGTAAAGTGAACTGTTTTTTTCGAATTCATATGCTGATGATGTATGGTATGACTTTAGTGACATGTTTCTAGTAGCGGTAAATATATATGGATATATTCCTCTTTTTATAATTATTTATGAACTGGTAATAATTTCAGATATTATCTTTGTGAGCGTAATGTATTCCACGATTACAGTTACAGTGTATCTTTCGTGTAATAGATTACCAACAACTGTCACTGGGCTGTAGTACTAGCTATTAGAATAATGAATTCACAATTTAATATTTGTATTAAAATATGCGACTGCTTTTACGGTTGAACTGAGGACAACGTATGCAACATGCAAAATACTCCAAGACTAGTGTTTTTATGAACACAACATTTAAAGAGCAATCTCCCTGGATTTAATTAAGTGCATATGAAATTTGAACTCCTTAATATGTCATTAGTACTGGAAATGTATACCTCAGTACAATCTAATATGTGAAAGTGAGGACATCAGAATTTGTGATTCAGAAATCACCATTCTACGCTTTTTAAATGTCTTTATCGCAATAAATATAATGAATATCATTTGGTGTCTTGCAATCCAAACTACAAATCGGAATTTATTTGATAAACTGCCAAAAGCTGAAAATTTTACTTCTATTGCCCTAAAAGGTAAAATTAAGTTAAACATTTACCATCCAATGAAGTAAGTAACTGATTTCTATTATTCAAAAAACTTTATTTTTATTATAATTAATACGCTAGTTAGTTTTATCATTCCATCTAACAAATTAATTGTAACTCATTCATATCACTGAAATCAGTAATTTAAATATTTTTTGTCTCTACAGAATTTACTTGTTAAAATTAAAATGATCTTGAAGAGCAAATTGAAAAAGGCATGGATAGTCAATTTAGTTTGCCATGTAATGGTGATTATTCCTCTATTTTTCTATTCCAATCCATTCGGATTCGGGGAGGATTTCCCAAAAATAACCTCTGGATTTGCCATATCTATGTACATTTCTTTCACCATCGCTGCTTACAGCGATGAATGTATAGAGATCTTTAAATGGTTTTGTATTCTGTTTCTGATATTGGCGTATATAACAGTAGCAGCAAGTCCATTAATGACGATAATGTATTCAATCCGTGGAATTATTGCGGAAACATTCCATGAACCAAGAATTGAAGCAATCGTTTTGTATTGCTTACATATTGTTTTTACTCTCATAAATGTAATCCTAATGTGTGTCTTATGTCGAATCTATTTACGGGAAGAAGAGCAAGAACTAATTACGAATGGATATCACAGAGTATATTGGAAACGCTTTATAGCATGAAGTGACAATTTCTGACATAAAATTACGATATTCAATGAAATGCAGTATTCAATATCCGAGTTCGGTTGTACATAGAAATTTGATATTGCAAGTTGTACTGCCATAATAAAGTTGACCAAAAATATTATTAAAGTAGACCAATAAACAGTATAAAATGATTAGTTAATTGTAAAAATAGTAAATTATGTCATGCAACCAATAAGCCTTATCACTTATGTAGCAATCAATAAAGAGGTAGATTAACAGAACAGACTTCTCGGTATTGAATCCATTCTCATCACCACCTTTGAAATTGACAGAAATTTAGTGCTGGGACTACACTTCAATGTATAAATGAATAAAACATTTTTAAAGTAAAATCGGTTAATTTAATGGTGTCCCAAGAAAAACAAAATGCGAAAGCAAAAGAGGCAATGTTGACGTATAATCCAAACAAGTGGAAATGGCTGTATTTAAAAAAAACAATTATTTTATTTAGGTTGCTTCGGAAACTTAGTAAATTTGGAGAAATTGATTTAGCAGTTATTGAAAATGTTTCAAACATGTTTACTGTAAACTGTTGTCATAGCATTCACGGCAACTGGAGACTTTAAAATGCATTCAATAACAGCCAAGTCAAATTGAAGTGCTTTTATATTTGGTTTGTCATCAGTCTAAGCAAGAGCAATTCATTTTGAAATATTAATATACATTAATACACAATATGCTATTACGAAGAATGAATACTATCAGGGTTCAAATGATTGAAAATTAGATAAGAAATATTCATCATGACAAAACAAGAATAAGTAACTGCGAAAAACAACATAACGGAATTTCTATTAATAGAAAATCCTATTAATAGAAATTCCGCTAAGTTGTTTTTCGCAGCTACTTGTTGTTCCTGCAACTTGTTGTAGAATTAGATACTCTTGAAAGAAGAAAGAATTTGCTAATCGAAGACGAGCAAATATGACGATGCAAAAGGTGAAATTGTAAATGTCTTATAAGATGCATATTATAATAAATTACTTGGGTTACATTATGTGTTATACTTTAAATACAAGTTATATTACTAATATGTTATATAAGAGGTCACATAAAAGACATTTCTGTTATCTATAGACAGTAATAAATTGAAATCATGTAAAAGGAGAAGGAATAATAGTAATAACTGGTTCTTAATTGCATTATACCACGACAACGTGTTATTAGTTGTATAGCAGATCAAAGCTGAGCAACTTACCGATAACTACATATACCATTTTTACTATGAAAATGTGTATTGCTAATAATCAGTCTCCTCTCAATGCCATCATTCACTAAATTATCAAGGACTACTTGAACATAATTTATTTCTAGAAATTATTACTGGCAGTACATCAAGATCCACACTAAACAGGCTCATACAGGAATACATTTCAGCCAACACAAATACCACTTTGTAACCTAAAACAGTATTAAGAAATTTCCCTACCGAAATACCCAATTTAGGTTCTGACCTTGGAAACCTAAAGACTTCTGATTCGGTCAACCTAGTGAAGTAATTTTTATTCTGATGTAGAGGGACTATTCATATTGTCCCTCTAAATCAGAAAAGAGCTAATCCCAATAATTACTAATGCGGAAAGAAGACGAACCAATTTATCATTAGTTCAGAAGTTTGGTAAACCAATTCATCATTATTTCACAAAGGTGCTAAACCAATTTCACCTTAATTGCAAAAGGTGTCAAACCACGGGCGCCAAATTCTAAAAACAAATTTTTGTAAAACAAAAAGAGCTTGTTAGCATATCGAATATGTACCATTAGTTAGCATAATTACAATGGGTGTTGCTAAAAATGATTTCACTCTTGAATAGTTTTGTGTGCTACAATGGCGGTAATATTAAAATTCCTTCATTTGCGTGGCTTACAACTTTTTGGAAATAATGACCAGAGTGGTTTAGCACATTTCTGAATTAAAGATGAATTGGTATAGCACCTTTACCTTTTTGAATTAGTGATCAATTGGTTTAGCACCTTTCTGAATTAATGATCAATTGATTTAGTGCATTTCTGAACTAATGATTAAATGGTTTGCTTTTTTTCCGCATTAGTGATCATTTGGTTTAGTTCCTTTCTGATTTAGAGAAACGGCATATTGTAAAGAATCAAGTCGTTTCCTTCCAAAGCATACAAAGCATTTTTGTATTTATCTAAGCTTATATTCAACTTATCTTTACATGTCATTTTATGTTATGATATGTTAACATACATGTAAACTCATATGCAACAAAGATTTATGAATGAATAGCTTATGTATACTCTTTACCCTAATTTTAATAATTCATTCCTAATGTACGTTTCTGTAATATCCACTTGACTTGACCTTGTCCCAATACAACCACATATGTTACTTGTTGTACTTGTACTACTAAACATCTTCTTATAATTACTTTCCATACATAAAGTATGTACCTCAGATTCCTTCTCCATTTATCTAGTTGCGCAAGGTTCCTTCTCTTATTCAACTACCTAAATATGATCTCTATAAATAAGGCCGCAAAGACTTCTATTCAGGCAAAACAAATTCAACTGCATCATTTGTTTATTGTGTTTACAAAATCTACAATGTACATTAAACTCTTTTTCAGACTGTTGTTATTTGCTTTAAATTTTCATTGGAGTTTCTGTATTCAGAATGAAACAGCTAACGCAGTTGTCAACCCGACTAGTGAACCTTTTGATCCATACATTGTTTTCGCAGAGTTGGACAAGAAATGGGTAAGAAATTAAAATTCCATAAAGACAATTATTACAAGTAATATTGAAATATTCATTTATAGGCCCAATTTCCACATGAACAACATAGAAACTTAAAAAGCACTTACAGATTAAAAAACGAAACAATTTTGCAAAGAAAGGAATTTGAAATGCTATCCAAGAAATTAAAGCATCTGTCAAATGAAACGAAAAACTCCATTATCGACGGTTTAAATTGGCTTGGAACGCAAACGACTTTATTCTTGAAAAATGATACCACAATATCATTGCGGCCAATAATTACTGAAGCAATTGACACATCTGATGCTACCTTTGATGCTCCTATCATGAAATTGGACGTATCAATTGATTTTGAACTAGAGGGATTGGAGATTGACTCTATTTTACCTCTTCATTTGCTTAAAAATACTTTCGAATTTAGTAATACGCATTTCAATTGCCAAGTTTTAAATTTCACACCATTTTATAGGTATCACGGTCGGATAGAAAATATAAACTTTCATTTCAAGACGAATACCAGCCGTTCTTGCTTTTTTACAGCGGAAAGAAATATCATTGGTATACGCTTGTTCCACAAATTAGATTTAGACATTGAATGTATTAAGGACTTTTCTTTTTTCCCATTTGATGGACTAAAGTGTCGTATGTATTTTCTCTCTGGAAACACAACTGCTGGATTTATTACAGAACACAGAAAAATATGGAAATATAATATTACGAAACCTGGAATATTACGATCTCAAATAACGGATTATTATCTTGCTGACGTGACCACTGATGAATTTGTATATCGTAATTTTTTGTTTGTTATAAAGATGGATATGATCTTCTACAGGAAACATGGGTTTTATCTGTACACAATGTATGTTCCAATTGCCCTATTGGTTTTTGTTGCTTGGCTGTCCTTCTTTATTGGTACTTCTTATGTGGATGTGCAAATTAGATTAGGACTAGTGGTTACTGTTCTTTTAACTCTTGTTACAGTTATTCAAGGTGTAAATTCAAGTGTTCCTAAAAGTCCGCAACTGAAGGCTGTAGACATATGGTGCACGGTTTCTGTAATGTTTGTCGTTGGAATTATGGTGGAAATTGTAGCAGTACGAGTTCTTCTTTGGATGAGACCGGCTGCTAGACAAAAGACCACGAACAATGAGAATTTAATTCTGCAGTTGATAACGGTAATGAAAAAAGGTCATTTAGAAGACGAAAATGACGCAGAACGAGAAAATGGCACAGAACAAGAAAATGACAAATGTTTACCGAGAGAGAATAAAATTAATGCAAGTTGTAGAAATCCAAAACAACGATGGGCATGGTTGGCACGCGGAGTTGACGCATGCTCCTCAGTTTTGTATGTCATAATTTTTTTGGTGTTTCTAGCAGATCATGTTAAAAGGTATTGTTCTTTTGACAGACTTTTTGATCAGCATTATTTTGAAAGCATTTCAAAATATAGATAATAAAATATTTAATACTACATCAAATTCTTTTCTGCATTGTATATTTTTGTAGGTATTTTTTAAAAACTTTTAGAAATACAACTTTTTGGTTTGAATTTCACAAGTGTCATGCCGTATATCTTGTCTGAATGCCTATAATAACAGTGGCCCGGGTAAAAATAATGAACTAATGTTCGTTAACTTCTGTGCAATTCAATTAAATTTAGTGCGCCGGTAACTAATTCGGCAGTGGACATTTCTAACTGCATTATTAAGTACCTTTTAATAGTTATTAAGTTTTAAGAATTAATAATTAAATACGAAATATTATTATTTATCATACAACTTTAAAATTAGCAATCAATAGTTTTGTACTCAGAAATAAAGAATTTCAAATAGCAAAAATTATTTTAACCCATTAAAATGAAACTGATGAGTCTGAGTGTACTTAGAGAGCATTTCATCGTAAACTTAACTCCCTTTTCCGTATATCTAGGTCACCACTGCTCTGCTATCAAATCAAACATTAATGCCTAACTGACTGCATTCGATACCTCCAACATATATACCATTGACTTGTGTTTCATTGGTAATTTTCATCGATTCACTAACTGTGTACTATACTGGAGTGTAAAACTGAGGTAAATGTATGACTTTGAAAACACTTTTGGAAACGTTATAGTACAAATTGAAAGAAAATTTTCTTCCGGTTCTACAGGTCAGAAACCAAAGAAAAATTGTCAAACAGGTGAATTACAACTTTACAAAAACTTATTTTAGGCATTCTTAATTTCTTAATCTTTGACGCTTGACAGACGGTAATTTTGTTTATTATAAAATTTCAGTTGCTGTTTCGGAAAAAAAAAGTTTTCGACTGCAGATTCCGGAATAATATTCTTCGGTGATAACGCAGTAGTACTATTTAGCACAGTGGTATTTTTAGCATTTTGTATTATAGGTTGCTTTTGTTTTCTTATTATCAGTTTTCAACAGGTCAGATCACCATGAATATAATCCATACGATAAACCATACGATGTCCATTTAGATTCTTTTAGACTCTGTGAAAGAAATTTCGATATTCAAAAATCATTGGAAATTCCTAATAGATGTTTTAGAGAAAGAACACAAGAAGGCTATTGTTGTGGATATTGTTCCATGCTTCCATTCAAATCTAATGGAGCAGGATTACGTAAGATTTACCTCTGGATTTGTTATCTCAATGTACATTCCATTCATTACTTTTGTCTTAGGCGACGGATGTCTACGGTTCAACAAATATTTGGGTCGTTGCTGTCAAGAATTTGCTGGTTTAACAATAGCAACTCCTACTATAACCACGATAATTTTTTGATCATTGGAATTGCTTCCGAAAGCAAGATTTCTGAACCCAGAATTGAAATCATTTTATTGTAGTCCTTACATATTCCTTTTACCATCATAACCATACTCCTATTTGCCTTTGCCTAATATGTGACTAGTATTTGACTAATATTTGCCTTAGGTCGAATCTATTTACTGGAAGAATTAGAAGAAGAAGAAGAAGAAGAAGAGCCAACTAGGATTGATATTAAAGAATATATTTTAAACGTTTTATATCATGAAATGACCGTTTCTAAAATACAGAATTACACCGTCTATTATTTAATTTTCATTATAGATTTAATTTAATAGTTTGTTATAAGATTTCATTTACATGGTATATATTCTAAAATTTTGTATAGGAATCAAACCAATCAATAATTACAATTAGAACCCAAAATTTTGACTAAAATTGTCTTTTATTTTAAAGGCAACTGTTCAAGTGTAGAAAGAATAAATATAATTAGATAATAATTATAATAAATTATAATAATATGTATAAATTATAAAATAAACTTTAATTTTTGAAAGGAAATACTTTTTTATTTATACCATGTTAATGTTTGGAAAAACTGCATTTTAGATTTCTTGACTTGAAAAAATTCAAATTGTCAGATCAAATTATATTTAATTTACGTTAGTAAAGTAAAATTCATTTCTTTACAAATACTTCTTACAAAATGTCGTAAGAGTTCATTAAAAATATAAGACGTAAAAATACAGTTGACTTACATTGTGGGATTTAAGTGAGTACTATATTGGATTTCTGTTATAAGAGGTGAACAACATTCTTATTGTCAATCAACATTGGATTTAGACTTTAAAAAATGCATGTAGACAATAAGCAACCATTTTTGAAATGACACCACGCGCCTAAGGCGCCGGGGATTCATGGAAACAGAATCCCTCCAGGCATTCTGCTGAACAACATTGTGAATAAGAGATGCACGGCGTACCTACCCTATAACACTTTTAATACAGAAACAAAGTAATTTTTGCCGCTCTACACTTACGCTTAATAAGTGATAAAAATACAAAATATATACTCACTGCATTTTTAGTCAACATCATAATAACCACAATGAAAAAGATGAAGTAAATACTTTGGATCATTTTTTCGGTCATTAGTTGATTCCACTCAAGTTGCTAATAATCCGAGTTTCCTCGAGATAATATTGATTGACTCAGACTTCAAAATTCAAAATCTGAATAAATGAAAACACATTTAGCAACTGTTATTTCTAATCAATTTTTTTAGATTTATAACATACATTATTAGCAACAATTTACCTATATAAATATTATTATTATCAAAACTGGTGCTTACATGAGGAATTTTCTGGTTTACCTTGTATGCTCTTCAAATCTGATCTGGACTCTTGTTTCTTATTGATACCGGTACTTTACTCAGTTTGGCAAATCATATACCGCTTTTATATCTCATCTTCTCAAACTGTAAATAATTGTGCACATTTATCATTTCCTCGTTTAGGTGAAGTGAACTGTGTTTTTTGAATTTATATGCTGATGATGTACGGTATTACTTTTGTGATGATGCATTATGCAGGAAAAATGTACTTAATTGCGGTAAATAAATATATTTCTTTTATTGAAATGTTTGACTACTATTGAATCCTTTAACGTATTCGTATTACTATTAATAGAATTATGTTTATTTTTTGTATGTATTTATTATTTTGAACATGGGCAATGCCGGTTCAAAGACACATTTCAGTTACAATTTGCATTAATACAATATAAATCGTGAAAATTATTAGGTTTCAACCCAAATGACATCAAATATTTAAAGTCCTATACAAGAGATGCTAATTATTGTTAATACATTTTGAAATTTTATATTCCCTGCAAATACAAAAAAGTTATTATTAACGAGTTACAATTCTAATTTTAAGGTATCTGCAAATATATAATAATCGTTTTCAATAAGTCAATTCACATTTTAGGTAATATTGATAATAAGTCAAAAATATCGGTTAATAATCATTTTAAATTTGTGTTACCAGGTGATTTGCAGGTAGGGAGCCCGAGTGAGTCAAAACCGAGAGATATTTGTGTTTACTTAGATTAAATTACACAAAAGATTATTTTTCAACAATTTAATTCATACAGTAGAATCAGTTCGCGGTTTAATAATCATAGTTGCCACTGAGGGAGCGGTTAAGCCTCCTGTTTAATTTCTCCATTGGAACATATGTATATTTTCTGGTCTTCATTGCTACCAATGTATAATTTAAATCCTCGTATGTAGGCTGGAGTATTTGCTAGTTTTGTTTCTTTCAGTTTCTGTACAAGAACTTTTCGTGTTGCTCTCTCCTCCGGCGTCATTGCATTTTGTATATTTATTCCTGTTCCACGTAATTTGTAGGCATTTGCATATATTTTTCGCTTATCCCCAGAGTCAGTAAGTGCAATTAGTAATGGTGCATTGTCTTGCTTACCCAGTGTGATTATGTTGGTTATATGTACGGTTAAGTTTAAGTTTTTCGAGAAGAAATTAGACAACAGGCTGTATTTACTTACATTTGATTTGTGTTCCATACCATGAATTACTATCTGGTTACTTGAATATTGCTTCGGTTGAGTTTTGCCCTGCTGCTGCTGAAGGTCGAGACGACTGCATAGGTTCTTTATCACTTTGTCTCTTTCGTCTAGTTTACTATGTAATTTGGTTATTTCGGCTGAAACTTTATTAAAAGCAGCACTGAGGATTTCCAGTCCCGCCGTGAAGCCGGCATGCTTCTCCTGCGTTAAGACAAGGCACTGTATTATCTGGTCGACTTTCTGAGACAAGGCAGGGAGAGATAAGTCTGTTGTCTGAGAGAGATCCATCTGCATATCCTGCAAATTAGGCACAGGCACACGTAACAGTTCGTTTTCAATTGGCAATTTAGAACTTGAACTACGAAATTCACTGTTTTTACAGATTTTTGCACTTTTACACTTATTACGACCCATATCTTATACAAAATATTATAGCGCAAAAAATGAGACACACACAAGTATAAAAATGATTACGACAATCAATAAATTACACTGGTAAAATATAATAATTGTGGAGAAATTTTACAATGCGACTACCTCCTGCGGCTGACTCACTCGGACTCGAATTATGTTTATTTATATTTCTTGTTACTTTTGTGATAATAACTAACTTCAAATGATTGCTTTTGGACATGTCATTTAAATCACAGTTATAAGAATATTACTGTCAACGGACAGCATCAGTAATTCCAACACATTTTCTGCTGCTCTTCAATCCAATCATGACTACACAAACAAGTGAGTACTTTGAAAATTGTGCTTACCACTCTTGTGTAATGTTGGCTACTTTTGTCATTCATCTCCAACAAATGTAACTTAAATGTATTTAATGTACTTAACTTTGTTTGTCCTCCTAGTGGGCATTTATAAACTTATTTTCATATGCTACACGTGTGCTATACTCAGATACAGGCAATTTTTACGCTAACAAAAGAAGATAATCCCAACTCAGAGCTGTACTACTCGCAGAAGTATTAAAGTCGATTTCTAAGCCGCAGGATGGGGAAATGAATAATGAAATAAATAATGATTCTGAATTTTAAATATATTCTCATTTTTTATAAAAAGCCGAGAGGAAATTTAATACCTTCATTTCGCCATTAAATTTTGTGCTTGACAAAATGATAAAGATGGGAGCAATTCTGCAAATGCCGTACACTATATCAAACTACATTTATGCAATTACTGCGAAAAGGCAATGTTCAATGAGATGCTTATTCAGTTTAAGTATTATCGTAGTGTTATTTCTAATAATAGTTCTTCACATAACATTTCTTAGTGTCTGATGATTATTTATGAACTGATAATAATTTGAGATATTATCTTTGTGAGCGTAATGTATTCCACGATTACAGTTACAGTGTATCTTTCATGTAATAGATTACCAAGATTTGTCACTGCGTTGTAGTACTAGCTATTAGAATAATGAATTCACAATAATATTTGTAATAAAATATGCGACTACTTTTACGGTTGAACTGAGGACAACGTATGCAACATGCAAAATACTCCAAGACTGGTGTTTTTATGAACACAACATTTAAAGAGCAATCTCTCTGGATTTAATTAAGTGCATATGAAATTTGAAATGCTTAATATGTCATTAGTACTGTACTTGTATACCTCAGTACAATGAAATATGTGAAAGTGAGGACATCAGAATTTCTCATTCAGAAATCACCATCCTACGCTTTTTAAAATGCCTTTTTCGCAATCAATATAACGAATACCATTTGGTGTCTTGCAATCCAAACTACAAATCGCAATTTATTTGATAAACTACCAAAAGCTGAAAATTTTACTTATGTTACCCTAAAAGGTGAAAGTGCGTAAATTATTTCCCATCCAATGAAGTAAGTTACAGATTTTGAATATTTATTTAAAGAACTATATTTTTAGTACAATTAATACTTTAATTAGTTTTATCATTACATCTAACAAATTAATTGTAACTCATACATATCAGCAATTTAAATATTTTTTGTCTCTACAGAATTTACTTGTTAAAATTAATATGACCTTGACGAGCAAATTGAAAAAGGCATGGATAGTCAATTCATTTTGCCATGCAATGGTGGCTATTCCTCTATTTTTCTATCCCAATCCATTCGGGGTGGATTACTCAAAAATAACCTCTGGATTTGCTGTCTCTATGTACATTTCTTTCCCCATCGTTGCTTACAGCGATGAATGTGTAGAGATCTTTAAATGGTTTTGTATTTTGTTTCTATTTGTAGCGTATATAACAGTAGTACTAAGTCTATTTATGACGATAATGTATTCAATTGCTGGAATTATTTTAGAAACATTTCATGAACCAAGAATTGAAGTAATCTTTTTGTATTGCTTACATATTGTTTTTACTCTCATAAATGTAATCCTAATGCGTGTCTTATGTCGAATCTGTTTACGAGAGGAAGAACCAATAGAGAATGAAATAAATTTGAATTTGAATGGATATCAAAGAATATATAATACACGTTGTAGAGGATGATGAAGTGATCTGTTATAAAACCGTTATTAGTTTTCAACTAAAATAACAAAAACTTATGTGATGGCTGTTGCAAAGATTTTAAGGACTTTATCCTCATTATTAGATAGGATGCTAATTATAATTATTAAATGATATATTGATGTACATATACAGTGTACAGCGTAGACACATTAAATATTGTTTTACATACGGTACACTAATACGGACATTTATATAATTACTGCAAAAAGACTGTTCAATAAACTCTTTTTTAGTTTAAACTGAACCATAATAACATGTTTCATTTATGTTGTGAATTTTTGTAACTCATTTGAAAGTTCAGATGTGATTACTGGGATAATCATGTTTATCCAGGTAAGTATTATTTTCTATTTATATTTCGTCACGTAGTATTTCCTTGTGTCTGATGATAATTTATAAATTTCAAATGATCTCTGCGTGATACGTGAGCAAAATGCATTCTACGATTCCAGTTAGTAAACAATTCACATAATACAGTGCCAAGACTTGTCGCTGAACTCTTGCTGAAGTATTAGTTATTGGCATAATTAATTCACAATTTTATATATATTTGCATAAAATATGCGATTTCTTTACGGAGAAATGAGGACGTATACATGCAAAGTGCAATACACTACTAGACAAATGTGCTTATGAACAAACAATTTCAAGGCCAATCCCCTTGATTTATTTTCGTGGATCTGAACTGCTAAATATTTCGTTAGTACTGGAGTTATACGGATATACCTCAGTACAATGTAATCTGTGAAAGTGAGAACATAAAAAAGCATCCTCGTAGTATTTTTGTTTAAATTTCTTTATATCAATCGATATAATGAACAATATTTGGTGTCTTTCGCATTACAAAACACAAATAGCTTTTTTTTAAACTTTTTTATAATCTACCAAAGGCTGAGATCTTTCTACTATTTCTGTTACCATAAAAGGTATTATTATATATTATATTATTATTATTAATATATTATTTTAACAAGCAATGAAGTAAGTTACAGAGTTCGAATATTTAAATAACTATTTCTTGTAATATAATTATTACTTTAATTAGCTTTATTTAATTATATTATGTGACTAATTAATTATAATTAATTAAGTATTTATATTTTACATCTGCCAAATTTGTTGAAACTCATACATATCTGTGATTTAAATAACTTTTGTCTCTACAGAATTTCCTTGTTAAAATCAAAATGACATTCAAGAGCAAAATGAAACAGGCGTGGATAATCAATTTAGTTTGCCATGCAGTGGTGGCTATTGTTATTCCTTTGTGTTTCCGTTCAAATCTATTTGGAGAGCGTTGCCCAAAAATAACCTCTGGATTTGCTACCTCTATGTACATTTTTTCATCATCGCTTCTTACACCGAAGAATATTTACGGATCTTCAAATGTTTTTGTATTTTCTGTTTCTAGTATTAGCATTAATGACGATAATATTTTCAATCGCTGGAATTTTGACAGAAACATTTAATGAAGCACGAGTTGAAGTCATCGTGTGTTGCTTACATGTTTTTAATGTATTAATGTAATCTTAATGTGTGCCATATTTCGAATCATTTCATGGGAAAAAGAGCCTATAGGGGTTGGAATAAATTTGAATTTCAATAGATAACGAAGAATATATTGTATACGTTGTAGGGGATGAAATGACCGGTTTTAAAAACGTCAGTTATTTCTACTGAACATAGTACGCCGTGTTTCATAACTAAGTTGGCTCTATGTGGCGGCCGAACCGGAAGTGCTACAAAAAGTATGTTGACGCCAATCGAAAAAGGGAAAAATTTACAAGGAAATTCCAATTTTGAACAACTACTTATCTCTTCAGGTTAGCCTTCGCTTACACCAGCCATTCTCCTGAAAAGAGTGAGATTCTTCTTTATATAAAGCGGAATTATTTATTTTTATTCTAAATTTTTATGGTAATATTTAACGGCTTAATTTTAATGTGTCGTTATGGAAAAGTATTTAACCAATATGATTGTCATTTTGTCACTTAAAACTGATCATCAGTAAACCGTGTGACTGTCCCTGCTCTCCTAACAGCTAACACCGTCAGAACACGACGGAAATGATCGCAAATGAGATTCAAATAACTCTGTATCCCTTTTCATCCTTCCAGTTCCCGAATTAGCGTTTCCAAAAATTTAGTGGCACCGAAATGGATATCTAGAAGCTTCTGAAAAGTCGAAGACGATTTCAGGATATCTAAAACGTTATTTTTAAGAATGATCTTTTCGAAAAAGGTCCACCTAACAATTACGGTTCTGCTGAACTTTTGGAAAGGTTAAATTTGGTACTGGAAGGATGAAGAGGGACACGGAGTTATTTGAATCCCATTTGCGGTCTTTTCCTTGGTGTATTGACGGTGTTAGGATAACAGGGACAGTCATGCGGATTACTGATGATCAGTTTAAAGTGACGATTGCTTAAATATTGTCATAAAAATTTCGAACAATAATTAATAATTTCGCTTTAAAGTAAAGAAGAATCTAACTTTTTTCGGGAGAATAGCTGGTGTAAGGGAACCCGAAGAGATAAGTTGTTGAAAATTAGAATTTCAATGTAAATCTTTTCTCTCTTTCAATTGGCATCAACAGATTTTTGTAGCACTTCCGGTTCCGCCGCCACATAGAGCCACCTAAGTAATGAAACACGGTGTATATTGATGTAAAGAAAGCTGCTCTGAAATACAAGGCAAAAATCATTTTGTATAAAATAAAATAATCATTTTTATTTAAGTATTTTAATTTGTGTATAATGAAAATTGGTGTGTGGTGAAAACAAAATTGATATATATTAGTTAGTGATATCTACTAATCGTAAACAATACATATAGTATGCAGTCTTTCAGCTTTTCGTCAGGAACTAAATATTTGCTCCATTTGAAACTGGAAGTACAATTCTTCCGTTGCTTCAGTGTCCTTAATGAGGTCTTCGTTTTTGATTTCCCGATTTTCACTTTAGTCGATTCACAAATCTTTGAATAAGTTTCTTCCAGTTCAAAATGTTGTAAAGCTATGTTATTGTACTTCGTTTTGCAATTCAGAAACATGTCTCTAGCAACGGCATTAACGGATTCATTTGGATTAGGTTCAGCGATGAGACATTGAACAGCGGCAAGCAATGACCAAACGGTATGAGCTGGATTCCAGTCCGACTCTTTTAGACAAACTCTTCCCGTAGTGTCAACATTCGGATGAAATACTTTTGTAGTGAAGTGCATCTCCGGTGCCTCAAACGGATATTTTTCATTAAACAGTAGTGTGGCCTTCAGAAGTGTGCCAATTGGAGAGAGTAATGTAACATTCCATAAGAAAATGTTCTCATCTGAGGGACACCCTGTGATTCCATCAGGAGCATTATTACAAAGATTTTCAAAGTCTTTAAGCAAACGCCTGTAAAGAAATTTATTCCCATTTAGTTCCCCATTTTTAGGGATATAGCCAATTCCAGAAAGTCTCACCTTTTTTGATACTGTTGGGTCATCTGGTTTAAAAATACTTGATTCTCTTATTTCCAGTGTTCGCTTTGTTGTCCGCCACTGAGACAAATTTTTGTTTGTCGGTTGAGATCTACTAAATAGAAATAAACAAAATTGAATCGATTAGTGTTTTATAAACTTTTAAAAATATTGCTTAAAAAGTAAAATAATTTTGAAGTTGCGGCCTTACATTATTTTTACGTATTTTGTTCCTTTAATTGCACTGACAATTTTCTATATTCTAGGTAGAAATAAGAAAAGAATCAACAATTGACATCATTTTACTTTTACACAAACAATTTCAGATGAATTCATTTGTCACTGAACACATATTTAATAATGGAACTCTTTTTCACTAAATATTTTTAAAGGATCAAATTTTAGAACTACGCAGCAACTCTGTTCTGAATATTGAGAACATTTAATTGAGTTTTATATGTATTATATTTCTTTGCAACTAAGTCTAATTTTTGGGCGATTATATATTTCTTTAGTATATTCTCAAAGACATACGTATGCTTAAAATAAATCTGGCCTTAAGTTGTTCATTGTAGATTGAAAATAGACTTGGAGAAATCGAAATATAATATTGAGAATAAATTCCTCCATTCTTTCAAATGGAGAAGTTGAGATTTGGTAAAGTTTTCTGTCGGTAAATTATAGAGAATCCGAATTCGATTCTCGGAACTCCACTATATTTTTTCTTAATATTCAACACTGTTTGGTTCCAAAATTTTATCGTAATGTATGCATTTATATGTACAACTTTTAAAAACCACCTTGTACTTCTGATGGAATATTTGTATTATTGAAATACACAGTTTTGAATTACCTTTGGAACTGTCGGTGGTTGTACGTCCTTCCTTTGGTATTTTGTGGATATTCAGCCGAACAGTTTTGAAAACCCTCTGCAGTATTGTTGGAAAGAATGCAGCGTTTCCTCGACTTTTCGTCTTGAAAAGTTTGCGTGTTTATTAAAATATTCTTCTTACCGAAAACCGGACCGCAATTAAGTTCTTCTTTTTCGACTTTAAGGATATCCATATTTAAAACTTTTAGTATATTTTAAGTTATTAGTTATTAAACACTTTTAATATTAGCTCACAAATCGCAACCAGTTTGCCAAAGTTTTTAATCCCACAGAATCTCCAAGCTGTGGTAGTGTGCTTTATACACTTTCCTCAAACGTTTGTGTACCTTGAGATATTGTCGTTTACGTCGTACACACTGACGTCAGAATTCGTAGTACGGAACGCAAGGGGACTTTTTGTATTGTAAAGTTAGTAGTAGAATGAATACTTACATATTATTACATGTTCATTGATAGATACAACTCTGCCTGCAGGTCACGTCACAATAATATTATTATCATGTTGGCAAACATGAATAGAAGTAAGCAAACGTTGCGGTGGACGTTTTAATACGTAGGGGATTCGCCTTTAAAATAACAGCCTGCTAAATATTGTCCTACATAGTTGTGTTGTATGTAGGTTATGAAAAGTAAACTTACTTTTACTGCTTCTACAGCAGCATAGTAGTTTTTACTGTGGATGTGTATGTACATGTACTGCATACACTCTATAGCATTTACAAACTCCGCTTACATGCAAAACAGCAATCTGCATTACACATGTACCTACATTTATGATATAGTTTTGTTATTCCATTTTTTAAATTCACATTTTGCTCTTAATAAGACATTTGAAAATATTATTTTACTAATAGCTTGAGTATTTTTAATATATTATCTACAATAATCGCCACTTGGATATTGGAGGTTTCAGTAAAATTAGTAGAACATTTCACACATAATTAAAATAAGGAGTTATTTCATCTAAATCTAAATCTAGTCCAAAGAATTTAATTTCCTAGAAAATCACTACTCCGAAGAATAATTCAACTTAAAAAATTGTTTTTCTTAAAAATGAAAAATATCATTGTTGAAGTTGCAGATTAACAATTTTTTCCAGTGTTTACAATATTTATTAACATTATTCAATTATAGATTGTATTACAATTTAAACCTTGAACAATAGTAGATATTGATTGTCACAGTAATATTAAATTCCTAAAATTCACAAACAACTAAACCACTGTAAATGTATACAAAACTTAACGGTTATTTTTGAACATTTGAAATAAAAGGCTGAGCCCATACTATAGAAGATTGAAAAGAAAACCACAGTACAATAAATTTTTTCCATACTTTGGATTTTTTTAAAATAATTCACATTCCTGAAGTCGCTATGCTTGTAGACCTTAAGGCTTTAGCGCCCATCGTTGGAAAGTCCAAATACCATCAATTAGAAATAAATGCATGTAAAATTATTTGGTAAGGCATACATTATATCAAAGTCGTGCATGTAAAAGTTTCAGAGGTCTAAATAAACTAAAGTTAAGGTAAGCATTTCTACAATCAATAGTTTTACACCTAAATCAATATATTGATTGTGCTCCTCTTTGTAAACCGATTGTGCCGAAGCCAACAGGCTACTTTTGATTTCAATACTCATACTAAAGTTATAGCACACAAATTCAGACAGTCAGCTAGTGACTTCTATTTTCTACGAATCGTTATTTGCTTTAAAATTTCATACCCTGTCTGGCGATTATTTCACCTTTATAGTAATAACTTACGTATATGTGAATAAAGTCACATATAGAAGTTTTCATGAATAAATAAAGATTAGCAATGACCAAGTGGTCTTCTGACTCTCCAACAGGCGCTGTTAGACTTGTTCCAGAACAATTTATGTTAACAACTAATATACTTATGTACCGAAGTGAAAACGTGTCATTAGCAGTGGCGTAAATCGTGGCTGAAGGTAATATTATTCCATACTTAATTCTACATATTTTTGCATATTTACTTGCTATATTCTACCAATAGGTATATTACTACTGTTATTATTTGCCACATAAATTCAATATACATGCTGGTACCATTACTAAGCCTGTTTTAGGAATCTGCTTCATTACAGCTATTTTTACACATGTTCAACAGACAGGAATAACGTGTAAAGTCATTTATTACCTATATACAACATAAATTTTAGGGTAATTCTGAACTATGTTTTTGTGTTTTCATTCCTTACGGGGTAGAACCCATGAGGATTTAGTATTTAGAATACGGATACAATAGGGTCAATATGATGTCAGAAAAACTCGTCTTCACAGATATTTGCAAGTGAGCATTTAACGTAAACAATTTTAAAATTTAGTAATAATAATACTTTCATAATAAAAAAAGAAAAGGTTACTAATTTTCAAATTTTAGTTAACGATTAACGGTTCCTGAATTTTATTGATTAATTTTTACGTTTTAAAAATTCTTTTAGGGAAAGCCAGGAGTTTGAAATAATGGATTGTGCACGATGTGAAAGTATTTTAATTGACTTTTTGTCTAATTCGGGGAATCTCTGTGCTGGAGTTTTGGTTGGTCTTTGTGCCGGTGATAGAAACGGGGGAGCCATTCGTCAAGCCCTTCGCTTGGGCAAAAGTTTGTTGGAAGAGGAGCGTTTTTGTAAAAGTAGTGTCGCTGAAAAATACTTAAACTGGTTTAGAGGTACAGTCAAGATCCAATATGGTAATGTCAAGGTATTTCATGAACCCTAGATTTAAAAAATAAATAATCTTTACTTTAGGTCCACCAGATGATACAGAAAAAGCGTTTGACACTGGAACGACTTTTTACAAAGTCTTTCAAGAGTATAATACCGGAACACCACTAGAAAAATGTGCGGAACGTGTACAGAAGGAATATGGTAGCATTGGAGTACAGCCTGCCCATCGATCAACAGTTATCGCAATGGCATATTTTATAAAGCCACGGTAAGCATAATATTTTATTTTTTGCTTTCTATTAATGTGTATTATCATTAATGATGCATTTATTAAATGTAGTGATAAATTAAAAACTCATTTAAAATAATTTTATGAATTTATCATAAATATATTATCATTTATTTGTATTAAGTATACTATATAAAGGGTGTAAATGAACTAAAGTACCCCTTGTAATGGAAGAACCGGAAGTAGCATAGCAAAACTAATTACACTAATTGAATGCCAGTACAAATGTACATTGAAATCCAATTTTTATCAAAGTAGGTTGAAGGTAGGTCGGCTAAATAATTCGATGAAAATTAAAAGTACAAAAAAGTGCCCGTTTTTGACGATTCGGATTTTATTTTAAATCGAATTTTCACTGTTGCAATCCGAATTCTTTTAGTGATTTTTCCTGAATTTTTCATAATAATCGAACAAGGTTGAATTTCTAACTCTCCTGTCATTTTCTGTAATTTTTTTGAATCTTAGTGGAAACTCCAGAAAAATTGAAAATTCAACCTTGTTTGATTATTATGAAAAATTCAGGAAAAATCACTAAAAGAATACGGATTGCAACTGTGAAAATTCTATTTAAAATAAAATCCGAATCCTCAAAAGTTGGGCACTTTTTTGTACTTTCACTTTTCACCGAATTATTTATCCAACTTACCTTCAACATATTATGATGAAAACTTGGGTTTCAATTTAACATTGTACTGGCTTTCGATTGATGTAAATATTTTTGCTGTGCTACTGTGGTTTTTCCGGTACAAGGGGGTACCGGAATTTATTTCTTTTATACCCTGTACTACAATTTATACTATTCATTCAAAGTTTAATAATAATACGCGTTATTCTAATGACATTTAAATTTAAAATTTAGTAAATTTGGAGGCCTAACTTTGAAATACTTCTGTTTTTGTCAATGATCAAAATTGATTCTGTACTACTGCTTCAAAGGAAACGTCTGCTTCATTTACTTTACACCTTTACAATTATTTTGCTTTCTGTATTAGGGAATTGCCGGATGCAGTATTTCAAGAAACCTGGATTACACATGCTAATAAAATAAGTTATGAAGTGAGTTTGGCATGCAACGTTATATGTCGGGAGTTAATAAACTTTAAAAGCTGGAAGGAATCAATCGAAACAGCCTGTAACATGGTTAGTCTAACTGAAGTAAAGCAGGCTATTAAAAAAGCATCAACTTGCACGAAGTCATACATAAAACCAGATGGATACGCTCCGAATGTTCTAACAGCAGCGTTGTTTTTCTTACATAATGAGCGAGATTTTGACAGTGCACTAAACGCTTCTATTTTGTTTGCCGGTCCAAGTAATTTCTGTCCAGTGCTTGTTGGAGCCATTGGAGGTGCACGCTACGGGGCAAAAACCGTTCTTCGTGGGGATATTGGGGATCTCCAAGAAATAGCCAAGAATCCGCTTTATGAGCATTGCTGTGAAGAACTATTAAGTGACGTAATCGCTACAGCACACAAACTTGGAGTTATGTGGCCTGAAATTAATGAGTAGTGAAATAGATGATATATCGGGAGCAAATTTTTTTCTTTTCTATCTAAATATTATACTTATTAAATATCGGCACGATATTTACTGGGAATGCTCTGTCACGCTGTCTGTCTGTCCGTCCGTCCGTCTGTCTGTCTGTGAGTCGGTCGTATAACTTTAGAACGCATTCACATAAATTGATCAATCTTTTTTTAAAACATCACTTATTAATATATCTTGCTCCATATTGAAAATCAGCCCCCTCGGACTTTTAGTTTCTGCAGAATTCGAAAATTTGCAAAGTCACATAGCAATGCATATATGACACAAGTCACAGAAATACAAAGTCCCACAGAGCGCCACCTTACCTTGCTCTGCTAACTACTAGAGCATGATCTATCTGTCTGTGTGTTCTCGGGAAGCTACTTTATCGATATACCTGGTCTGTCTGTCCGTCTGTGTGTTCTCGGGAAGCTGCTTTATTGATATACCTGATCTGTCTGTTTGTATATGTGTTCGCAGGAAGCTACTTATGATGATCTGATAATCAAACCATGATGATCTGATAATCAAACCATGATGATCTGATAATCAAACCATGATGATCTGATAATCAAACCATGATGATCTGATAATCAAACCATGATGATCTGATAATCAAACCATGATGATCTGATAATCAAACCATGATGATCTGATAATCAAACCATGATGATCTGATAATCAAACCATGATGATCTGATAATCAAACCATGGTGATCTGATAATCAAACCATGATGATCTGATAATCAAACCATGATGATCTGATAATCAAACCATGATGATCTGATAATCAAACCATGATGATCTGATAATCAAACCATGATGATCTGATAATCAAACCATGATGATCTGATAATCAAACCATGATGATCTGATAATCAAACCATGATGATCTGATAATCAAACCATGATGATCTGATAATCAAACCATGATGATCTGATAATCAAACCATGGTGATCTGATAATCAAACCATGATGATCTGATAATCAAACCATGGTGATCTGATAATCAAACCATGGTGATCTGATAATCAAACCATGATGCTCTGATAATCAAATCATGATGATTTACGTTTATAAACACACATGCCGATATTTGTTTACGCCCGTTTTGCAACGGTTTATTTATTTTTAGAATAAAATAATATTACAAGTCTCATTATTATTTTATTTTATTATTCATATTGTCATATTTATATATTTTGCTATGAGTATGATTATATTTATTTATTTTATTATTTGTATTATTATATTTGTCTAATTTATTATATATATTATTATATTTATTATTTTCGTATTTATATTATTGTAATCATGTAAATTCAGTATTTATATTATTATATTTATGTAATTTAGTATTTATATTATTAGTATTATTACTATTATTATTACTATTTATTTGAGAATATCATAACAAAAAAACGGAACTAGGATGCACATATACAGACAGGTTCAGTACAAACGCAACGTGGTATTTACAGTGTATAAGGAAGTCATTACATATACATGAGTTGTCCCATGTAACGTATGTAGCGAAGCTCTCTGTACTTTCACCTGACGCACAACCCAACTCAGTATCTGTTTGTAACTTCTGATGTCTCATTTAAGTGCAGTGATAAAATGTGCCTGTACCTGTATACACGTGTGTGCCTTTCTTTGCGAATAAATGTATGCACAATTACCATCAGAATATAATAGAATTTGTCACTGAACAATTGATTTGCCAATTCGCCTTCACAATACAGCTATTTCAATACGGATTGGATTATGCATTTACAATTTTCATTTTTACATTCCCACTATAGGTTAAGGAATTATTAAAGTACGTTAACTAACGTTAGTCTATGAAAGAGCATACAAAAATTCCAGTAAAATTAATCATAATTACTAATAGTCCAAATGGAGCGGCAAGTCGTATACTATTATGTTATACAGAATTCATAGTTGATTTCAGAGTGGGAAAACAAAAAAATAACCTAGAAAATCTTGAAAATGTATTTTAAAACATAGCATGCAATTTTCTATGAATAAGTTTGTTATAATAATTGCATAATCATGCAGGAGAATGCTAAGTGATGGATGGCGGGTCTGACTTTTGCGGATATTGACGATTTCAGATTTTTGGTTGCTCATGACGTTTTTGAAGGTCAAGAACAGTACACGTATTTATTTCAATATGGCTTATCTGAGATTATCATAACTAAAGAGCAGGCTAACAGAACTAACAGTAATAGTAATCATTATTACCAATAATAGTCTAAATGAAAAGGAAATTATAAATTATCTTTTAACTACTATCTACTAACTTGGTTCCACAAAAGTGCTACATTTTTATAACTATTCCGTAAAGTCTCCATAAATGAAAAGTGGAATGTTTCTTATAAATACTATTATCTGTAATGCTCTACCGTATAAGTGGACGGGTGGGACTCTGTGCAATGAATAAACTAATATCGTCATCGTAAACTTGACTTTTTATTAGCAACGTATTGTTTTTCGTTTCACTAATGACATATAAAAAGCTTTACCTATATAGCTAGAAATGATGAGAACTTAATGAATGCCGTTTTGAGTGTTTCTCATTATAAGAAACGGTAAGCTAACATTTATGTTCGTATTGTTAATTTCCGTGTTTCTACTCTATTTAAATATTTTCATGGCAAAATTAATTAGGTTTGGCTTTCGTAAAATTCAATTTCTGGGATTACATGATAAAAATTTCTAAATACAGTGTATAATTAATACAGTTTAACCTTGCACTCAGAATATACATTACATAACCAAATATTTTAGTTTTAAGGATATAAGTAGAGCTATATTCTACTCCCTAGTCATTAAAAGAAACAACTTTATCAGGCAAAATGAATTTTGAAGACCAATATGGACTACAATCGCGTTCAACAAAGATATTTCCAATAAATAAATCGGGAATACAGGTGCTATCGCATTGAGTCCAATGGAAATTAAGACATTTTTATTGGAACTATAAATATAACGTCAGCGCACACAATAAGAAAGTTATCAAAGGTAATTATAGAATTTAAGTGCTCTGCCATAATAAATATTACCTGAGAGTAAGCCCAAATGCCTATAGATTGTTACTTAAGTAATGTTAAACAACGAATTTTTATTTCTGCCTCTCAATATCAACTCTCCAACATTTCCTTTGCAATGTACATACAAATATTGTAAATAAGTTGTAGGATTTACTTTTACTTACATGGCATAATAACTAAGCTGCTCCGAATTGACTTTAGGCTGCTTTATAATGGTATAAAGGTTATCTACAACTTTTTTGATTGGATTTTAATAAATAGGTACACTAACATTGAGCTTTGCTAGAAGTATTTTATGCCTAATACTCATATAAAGTAATAAAGAGAAGTATAAGAAGACACTACGATAAAAAGCTATTCGTAAGCATGATAATAATTGCCATTATTAGTTATTCTGAAGCTATACCTACAGTGAAGGGCCTAAGTCACGCACCATATGGAAATAACATCGGATTTGAGGCATAAGTGACGCACCATAGGAAAATGCATTGCTTGAGAGGCATTTTCAAACGTACCTAATGGCATTTCCCTATGGTGCATGACTTATGACCTTCATTGTATGCCATACCATTAGGTCAGTTTAACGGCATTTGGAAAATTTATGTAACGATGTTTGAAAATGTAGAGTCAATATTTGCAGTTAAGTTGCAGGCCATAATGCTACGAGTATATAGTAAGATATCAATATTGACAAAGCATTGCCCACAGTCCAAGGTCCACATGTATTAGGTCCAAGTTTCATTACAACTGTCTTCAGAGATTTAAAAACTCTTTGGTGCACTTTTCTCTCAGGGTCTTCTTTCGTCATGTATACTTGAAAAGCTTTTAAAAAGTCTTCTCCTTCAACTCCGACAAAGGAAATTGCTTTAAAACATCTAAATAACAGATACATGCTAACACTACAATCTTCTATGAAATAAAACACATCTGTAAAAGAGGATCCTGGAGTTCTCAGTAATTGGAAAACAACAAAAACGTCACAAGTCATTTGAATGTAAGCTATCACATGCATAAACAAAAAGTTGTTGCAAAACTCGGCGTTCATTCGAACTGAGTAAATATATAATTTTCTATAATCTTCTACAATCGTTTCTATTGTGTAGTCAGAAGAAATTCTTTTTTGATGATCATTTTGACGAAAGTCAAGAGAATTATCTCTTTCCACAACAGAGTTTTGAATGTCGGTAGGAAAATTCAATTTTCTTGACGAATTTGAAGAAATTTTTTTATCTGAGGCTTCGTCACTCTCATTTTTAGTCTTTTCTAAATCTGCAGTTAATATTTCCAACTCGGTTGTCAAAAATCTAAGACTGTGCTGCAACTGAACACCGAATACAGACTGAACAGCGATATCACTTCCAAAATTCATCCATGCATGGACAATGAAACCGACATCATGAATCGACATTATGCAGTCAATTAATCGAGAATCGTACTCTATTAAGGAATTTGTAAACATACAGTACTTAGGAGCGGATGCATATTGGATGGCACAGGCACATATTCCCATTAGTATTATTATCCTAAAAAAATCAGTCACCATATGCAGACATGAAAATAAAAATATTTTAATAACTAGTTAGGTACCCGTCCTACGGATGAGCGATAACAGTTTCGATCCTATAATAAAATTCGGCTGTGTATGTCTGTATGCATTAATTTAGAGAACCTATTAGAGCTGGGACCGATTCGATTAAATCGAATCGATTTTGTCATGTTCGAAAACATCAAAAGAATTACCATTTCATGTATTTCGATTGGGAAATGGGAATTTTTGCAATTATGGTAAATTTCCTAGTCGAAGGACTAATGTTTCTTAAAAGTATTACTAGAGACCATTTGAAATATTAAATTTAAATATATTTTGTAAAAGTCGTTGAAAAATATGCTTACCATTGAAACCATACTTTCTTTATTGCTGAAGAATTTTGAGCATTTTTAAAGTCTACCCCTTTCGGACCAAGCTTTTCTTGTATTTCATTTTGAACTTTCCATCCTGCAGTAAGAACTTCATAAAATGGATACGTTCTCATAAACAGTTGATCACCAGTGCAAGTTTCCATGAAAATTATGAACCACAGCAGAGCAGCAATATGATCAAAGAATTGAATATCTTGAAAAGCTTGGAACTTTAGTCTTTTCCACGTACCAGTGAAAAACCCCAGCAGAAATAACCCTTTGGCCCAGGAATTTATATGGAAAAATGTGTATAAGGCCCAAGGGATTCCTGTCGTCTCTTGAATATTAAATTTTCCATTTACTGATGATCTGTTTATTTTCGTTCGACTAACTCCCATGTATGTTAGCAAATTGAAAATATACTGTGGATAATCACTCGTATATTTATTATTTGGACCTTTTAGTTTCGGGTAAAATGTTGCAGACATTTTTGTGCTTTATAAATGGACAATCTTAGGTACTGGAGAGAAAAATTGTTTGTACTATGGAAACTCCACAGTTCTCTCTATTATAAACCATTGAGCAAACGACTTTATTTGCCAATAAAAGTCGATATCTCAAAAGATGAATAAACCGGTTGGATATTTTCAAGTCATATCTCAAGTCATATCATGTAAAAATTATATAAATGTTCCTATGCTCAATTTCCACTTAAAGTATCCTACGTTAAAGGCCTTTTTCATATAGATGGAAAAATGAAAAATTAACCTGTTGCACAAACAGGTCCTAAGAGTTTCTAACCACGAAGCACGAGTAATGTTCCCAAAATGTTTTAAAGTTTCACAAGTGAAAGGAGTTTTACTTGCAAAAGTATCGCCATAATTTTCACGAGAAATGAACAAACAAGTTGCCTGATCAGAATGGAGTGGTATTACATAAACAATGTACGTACACGGTATCAATATTTTACACTATTTACGTACGGGTATTTCTAGCGGAATCGTGATGTCTCTTTCTGTACGTACGCGTGTATGTTAACACAATAGCTATAGAAGTCAAAAGCGGATTTGAATAAAATTTCGGATTTGGACTTATCTCCTACCATTACTAGTATAAAACTATTACTAGTTTAAAGTATGATAAGTTCTGATAAACTGTATCACTGGCATGTACTGCACGTAATGCACTGCACGAAATGCACAGTGCACGCATAAAATGGGTAGTGCACAGTTCACAAAATGCATGAAATGAACGAAATTAAGAGCAGGATTTATACTTTCATTGAGATACCTGCCATTCATCTAAATTATGTTTCAATATCTGTACATGATCTATACTAACGACGACATTTGGCGTTTATTTTAGCATAATTTATTTATCCATTACTTCAAAACTAAATTAATGTTGACCTTGTCCCAACTAAATGACAAATACATTTCATATTTGTCTATCAGTAGACGAATATGCACATTAAGTGATCCAAGGCAATTAAAAACAGTTATAAGTTATATTAGTTAGCTTTATGACGAAGGAAACTATTTCTGGGCAGTCTTTGGTTGATTGCTTTAAAAGTGAAAGCAAGCCTTCCCCTGTCCACAGGAAAATGACGCAGATAGTCTACGCATGGCATTGAATTGACTGGAAGATTGTAAAAATAATATTATATGAAGTGTAAATTTTCCCCTTTGCAATAATTCACATTTGCAATGGTTGCAATAGTTATTTTTAGGTAGTGGAACACTAAAATCTGATATATTCCCATGTTCATGCATTTCATGCATTCTGTGGATACCGTGCATTTCATGCATTCTGTGGATTCCGTGCATTTCATGCATTCTGTGGATTCCGTGCATTTCATGCATTCTGTGGATTCCGTGCATTTCATGCATTCTGTGGATTCCGTGCATTTCATGCATTCTGTGGATTCCGTGCATTTCATGCATGCTGTGGATTCCGTGCATTTCATGCATTCTGTGGATTCCGTGCATTTCATGCATTCTGTGGATTCCGTGCATTTCATGCATTCTGTGGATTCCGTGCATTTCATGCATTCTGTGGATTCCGTGCATTTCATGCATTCTGTGGATTCCGTGCATTTCATGCATTCTGTGGATTCCGTGCATTTCATGCATTCTGTGGATTCCGTGCATTTCATGCATTCTGTGGATTCCGTGCATTTCATGCATTCTGTGGATTCCGTGCATTTCATGCATTCTGTGGATTCCGTGCATTTCATGCATTCTGTGGATTCCGTGCATTTCATGCATTCTGTGGATTGCGTGCATTTCATGCGCTTCATGCAGTGCACATGCACAATTACAATTTCCTGCGCACGAATTAGAACACCGCAATAGAATATCCTAAAACCTGCAAAGTTAGCTAACTCCAAATGGTGATATTTGGTTAGAATTTTCTTCATTCAACTCCATTTGAAGCTATAAAAATTTTTCCAAAAATGATGCATTTGAGGGTTTTTTATTTTGCACGTCAGTTTGTCATTGCAAATATTTGCCCATTGATTACTATAAATTGACACTTTTTATTCGGTCCTTTATTAAGTAGCGGAAGCTACTTTATAAGAATGAATTGAACAATCTGTCTGTCCGTCCGTGATTCCGTCCGGTGTTGGTTCTATAACTCATGAACGGTATATCATAACTCGTTAAAACTTTTTGTGTAAACTCATGGGGTCTATAGGAAGATCCCCTGTAAAAATGGTTGCGATCGATCAATGACATCCACTAAAATTGAATAATATCGAGCCTACAATTCCATGTATTACTAAAAGTGTTGTGTATGCAGGAAAATTGAGGTGTCGTTTCAGCACCAGATTGAGGTTTCAGCACCAGATTGAGGTTTCAGCACATAATTAAGGTGCGTTTTCAGCACCAAATTGTGGTGGTTAGTCAGCACCTAATTAAGGTGGTTCTTCAGCGCCTGATTGAGGTGGACTTTCAGCATTTAACGTCCGTGTGTCTGTATTTTGAGATAATTACTTAATTACTTAAAACTTTGAAATTTTGCTGCCATAAAACTTTTATATTATGTTGCTGTGGTCCAGAGGACGGTGTTAAATTATTTGTTGCTTCCGCTACTTCATTAAGTGCATTGTTGAATGGTTTATTTATTATCGTATTTTATGCCTAAAAAGTATCTGTGAACTTTTTATTAATGGGAAATGTTCCTCTGTTTCGGAATCTGTGGTCTGAATGATGTCATGATTGGGATGAACTTTAGAAACCTTTGGCATTGATTCGTATAATTAAAAAACCAGAGACTGAGTTATGAGTGAAAGGCATGCAGCATGCAACACAGATTTAATTCGTACCTTGTGTTGCATTACTTTAGGTATATTTCAGAAATTGGATTGCATGCCAGGTAATTGAGATACGCAGTGGAAGATACACGACAACATAATCTAGATAAGATCCTTATGTGCAAGTACTGGAATCCCCATTAAACCCAACATTTTCAAATAGCACTGATGCTTGTGAATAAGCGTAATAGTATTGCTTAGCTGTACCTTTAACCGACTGGGATATTAGCGACCGGTTTACACCAATTTATCCCTATTCACATATATGTTCACTGATTTACTTATGAAAAGGTATGGTAAAGGTATTCTAGTCTTATAATCTATCTTAAACGAAGCTTAATTGGGTCTATATTGACTTTTAAAAGTTACTTTCCTTTCATATTACAGCAATACACATTAAGTATTGATTAAGAATTGTAAACGTTTTATTCAGGAAGTGTAATCAAGTAAGAGTGAGTTAAGTTCTTCTAGAATGTATTTTTCCAGACATTTGACTTCATCTGGGGTGTTCAATAAAGAACTCTCGACTTGCAGGGACATGTAGAAGTGATCTTTGTACCCCACCACAGAAACAGAAGTCCCTGTAAATGATTTTCATGCCTTTTATCATTTTTCATCAAATTGAGGGCACTTTAAATTACTTTAATGAAAATTAAGTAATAATTCTCACCGCAGTCTGCCTGTGTGCTGTAGAAGACGCAGTCAACAGCTACGGTAGGATAACCAAAGAAATTATCTATTCCAGGGTGAAGGGGTACACACGGAATAAAAACTGAACAAAGTTTGTAATCTGCGCCAACTTTTTGAAACATGTAAGGCAGATTTCCTGCTACCCAAGTTAGAAAACGTAGGACAATTGGAAAAGGACCAGAATTTGCATTTCTAATGTTATTATTCGTCTTGAGCAACCTTTCCTTCGAATTTACATTTCCAACTGGAGCCAAAAATTCAACCATTGTCCTGAAATACCACAATTCGCAATTTTTAATTAATTTAGGGAATTTTTAAATTCTATTTAACATTCAGTTATTCATATTGAAATTTATTTACTATTCCAAAGCAGACAGTTTTAAACATCAGAATAACTTTTGTGGTTTTGGGGGAACATTTCTGCTTTAGGGGGAAATTTGTACTTTTTTGGTGAAAATTTGTACTTTTTTGGGGTTAATTTGTACTTTTTTGAGGAGAATTTGTACTTTTTAGGGGAAAATTTGTACTTTTCAGGAAAGATTGTACTTTTTCGGGAAAAATTTTTACTTTCAGGAAAAATTGTACTTTTTCGGGAAAAATTTGTACTTTTAGGAAAAATTGTACTTTTTCGGGAAAAATTTGTACTTTTTAGGTAAAATTGTACTTTTTAGGGGAAAATTTGTACTTTTCAGGAAAAATTTGTACCTGTGAGGGGAATTTTTGTTGTTTTAGGTTAAATTTTGTAGTTTTAGGAGAAATTTTGTAGTTTTAGGGGAAAATTTGTACTTTTTAGGGGAAAATTTGTACTTTTTAGGGGAAAATTTGTACTTTTTAAGGGAAAATTTGTAATATTTGGGGGAAAATTTGTATTTTTAGGGGAAAATTTGTAATTTTTAAGGAGAGATTTGTACCATTTAGAGGAAATTTTGTGGGTTTAAAAAAAATTTGTTGTTTTGGGGAAAATGCATTTCAGTTGAATAAATTGACTTACTTACGCGTGATTTGTCAAATAGTCGGGATGGTTTGGCAAAGGAATAGGGTAGGATACCCGCATGTTTTTCGGGACGACCATATCCTTATTGACCATCATTCTTCGAATACCTCCAAGAATGATAGTGACCATTATGCTCATGGTGCTAACACCATTATTTGCAAGTTTAATTTCTCTAAAGTATTTTTTGTGCAAAGGCTCTGCAATCCAAACTTCAAACTTTCGTTTTGCTTTTTCGACATGAGTATGCCACGGGTTATTATCCAGAAGACGATCCTGATTGTAGACCAAGTCAAAAGAATATTGGTACAAAAATTTGATAACCAAAAACGGAAGAAAAAAGAATCGAAACACACAAATTGTAAAACAGGATTCTTTTGACGGTGGCATTTCCTTTTGTTCCCCCAAAGGATTATTACCTAAATGTCCCATCAGTTTCATTACAGAAAATCCATCGGCCATTCCATGATGAAACTTAAAAATGAGAGCAGAGTAAACTTTTCCGTTTTGTGCACCGTTGTGTTGATAATTATGCACAAGAAGGACTTCCCAAATACCGTGCCCCTTAGGAAAAAGTCTCTTCTGAAATTCCGTCCGTATTTCAAGGAGTCTTTCTTTATTTACAATTTCTTTCTCTTCCAAATGTGCTTGGTGCAGAAAAATGTAGTTATCCAGATCGAAAAATTTGTCCCACATCCAAAAATCGAACCCTGCAAATTTTATAATGTGCTGTTGCAACTGAGGAAACTGCAGTTTACCGTTTGGATATCTCTTCGTTAGCAATTTCTCCCAGGCTTCCTGCGCTTTTTTCAGTGATGCCTGGCCTTCCAAAATCGCGGTGCATGCAATATAATTATGCGTTGCTTTGTACATTTCTCCGCAGTTTGTCATTTGTTGGTCGAGGGACTTCAGAATCGTCGCAGAAGGGAATTTGAATTTTGCCACCAAAATTACTATGTGCTTGTAAATCAATGACAAAAGAGAAAATAAAACGTACAGTACCAGGGTCAATGTCATTGAAACTGCAGAAAATAAAATAGCAAACAGAAAAAGAAATCCTTTCTTTCCAAAATTTGACCAAGTCGCCAAGAAAGCCATTTTCACCGATCTCTGTTTTTGCAAAACTAAACTTCTTCAAAATAAATGCGGATTATAAATAATCTAATAAAACCTTACTGAACTTTCTTAGTTCTGTCCTTCCCTATACACCAAGTAAAAATACTAGTGTGATAATGTGATCTGAATAAATGTGCGTGAATTTTTATAGGGAATCATAGTTATTTCAAAGGTTACTCAACTGCAAAAGCGTGCATATCACCTCCAAGGTAAGCAGACATAATTTACGGTAAGCAAACGCAATAAGGCAAATAAATTCCCATTGTTAACAACATATTAGCTTCTGAAAAACTCAAAATTGCGTCTTGCATCATTGCATCATGAAAACAAAATTCTTCACTTTGCAAAATCAAGTTTTCTTTAAAAGGATTTTCTTGAAAATATATATTGGTGTTTATTTGACTAGGCACCTTAGATTAGTTTAGAAAAAACCTTTGTCCTTTTTTTACTGTAATAAAATTAATCTGTATTTTATAAAATTTATTTATGTATTGTAAAATAGGAAAAATTGCTTGAGAAATTTTAGTGTTAGAGAATATTGGAAACATAATTTCATAAATAAGTAAAGTATCCCAGAAATTATGGTAACCTGTCATTTCTAATTAAAAGGAGTCATAAATTTTCAGAAAGGGTTGAAGGATTCCAGTTCTTGGTAAAAGATACGCATTTTCTGTATATTTATGTGTTGCAGTTATTGAGTAGCGGAAGCTCGTTTATAAGAATGCCCTGAACAATCTGTCCGTCCGTCCGTCCGTCAGGTGTTGGTTCTAAAACTCATGAACGGTATATCATAACTCGTTAAAACTTTTTGTGTATACTCCTGGGGTCTATAGGAAGATCCCCTGTAAAAATGGTTGCGATCGATCAATGACATCCACTAAAATTGAATAATATCGAGCCTACAATTCCATGTATTACTAAAAGTGTTGTGTATGCAGGAAAATTGAGGTGCATTTTCAGCACCAAATTGAAGTGGTTTTTCAGCACCTGATTGAGGAGGACTTTCAGCATTTATCGTCCGTGTGTCTGTATTTTGAGATAATGACTTAATTACTTAAAACTTTGAAATTTTGCTGCCATAAAACTTTTATATTATGTTGCTGTGGTCCAGAGGACGGTGTTAAATTTGTGTTGTTTCCGCTACTTCATTAAGTGCATTGGTTGAATGGTTTATTTATTATCGTATTTTATGCCTATAGAGTATCTGTGAACTTTTTAATAATGGGAAATCTTGCTCTGTTTCAGAATCTGTGGTCTGAATGATGGTATGATTGGGATGAACTTTAGAAACCTTTGGCATTGATTCGTATAGTTAAGAAACCATAGACTGAGTTATAAGTGAAAAGGCATGCAGCATGCAACAGAGATTTAATTCCTACCCTGTGTTGCATTACTTTAGGTATATTTCAGAAAATGGATTGCATGCCAGGTAATTGAGATACGCAGTGGAAGATACACGACAACATAATCTAGATAAGATCCTTATGTGCAAGTACTGGAATCCCCAATAAACCCAACATTTTGAAATAGCACTGATGCTTGTGAATAAGCGTAATAGTATTGATTGGCTGTACCTTTACCTGACCGGTTTAATTTTAGGGACCGGTTTACACGAATTTATCCCTACTCACATATACGTCCACTGATTTACTTATGAAAAAGCTCCAAGGCATAATATTTGTAGGAGTTGTCGAATGAATTACTTTTTTATCATATTTATGTACCTGCTATGTTATAGCGTTCTTCTCTTATCGTCTAGCTTCCTCACTAGTACAGCTACAGGTGCATATTCAATCAGGGTTCATACTAAACACCATTTTCAACGAAGAACAATCAAAGTCATTTGAAAAACAGAAGTTACGAAATTTACCAATATTTTTTAGTAATGATCGAATCATATTAGTATTCAAAAAACTGTGCTATGCACAACTTATGGTAAATGTAAAATGCATATTTTTCAAATCCTATAATAATCAAATATAGCGATATATTTTTTCTAAAAAGTAAAAAAGAATATTTTTCAAATTTTCTAGTAAGAATATGCTAAATTATGAAAAAATACTCAGACACGATTTTTGGCTAGATAGTAATATTTTCCAACTCTTTTAGTGGAAAATAGGCTAAAATGTTAACAGAATATTTTCTAAATCTTTCAGTAAAAATATGCTAAAATATGCAACATTAGGACTTGGGAAAGTTTAAAATTAATTAGCTTTACTACAGTTACTTGTAGTTTAATTAAGTTGTTTAAGTTGACATCAGTAACAGAAAACAGAACGGACATAAATTTAGTAGAGCGACAACAACGTATATTGTTTATAGAGGTATCTAAACTGTATTGTTTATTTAGGTTTCAATCTATATTGTTTACAGTTAACCATAACAGTAATTGGTTGCGAAGAAATGAAAGTCAATTCTCAAAAACTGTAATAACTATGCAAGCTAAAACAACATTATTTTGCCACAACAATTTTCACTTCTTCCAAAAGTATTCATTATTTTAAAGTAATATTGGCTTTCCCACATTAAAATACCAATTACACTTGATTTTATTCCCCAAATATGTAATAAAAAGTGTAAATGTAATGAAAAGTATTAAAACGTACTAGAGACAGAAAAGGAACCTTGTGCGAAGTATTATTCAGAATCAGTTGTAGTAAGTCGGGAACGAATGTAGTCCTTTATAGCTAGGATATTTCTGGCTTAATGCCCCAAAACGTGGCTATACCACGGTAAATGTAATACGTAATTAGTATCCTCGTGAAAGTTACCATCTTACCAAAAATACTAACTCCTAACTGAATTGAGCACAATTAATCCAGCAAATAAACAGTTCCAAGCATTTCAATAATATTTTTATGGTATACTGTACGAAAGAATCAAGTCAAGGGTCAAAGCGCCTTCTAACTATAAGATCCTACAATCCCTGCTATGCAAAAAAGAATTCTGATAGTATATAGATATAGCCAATAACAACTGAAATACTTGACAATCTTTTCATGTTACTGTAATAGTATAAAACATGTGCATCTAAATTTCAGAATGCATTTATTCATTACACTAGTCTGAACAGCGGATGATCTAGTGTATTCTATTCTTGTGTGTTCTATTCTAAAAGCACAATGCTCAAGGGATCATTCTTTTCCAACATTAATAGGTTAGTTATGCTTTTCGTCAAATTATGTAAGACTCCGTTGTGAGATTCTCTTCAAATGCATAACACAAATAATTTCGTTTGGATGAACGAAAATAATAATATATTTGACTAGAAATTGACAAATTATACAAGAAAATTTTGATACTCTCTTGGAGCAAACAAGATGTTGAAACACTGGCCCAAAATAATTACCTAGGAGATTGATAATTATGCCGCTATTTTGACACTATTTTGACACTGGCCCTTGAGATTATATATTTAATTAGTCAAGTGTAAAAGTCGTCATCAACTAAATAAGTGGGATTTAATTTCGCTTAATTCATTTATTGAACAGTTTTTAAAGATGCATTAAATTAACACAATTCGTAATTACATTTTATTATTGTAACATTACAAAGTCTCTTATCAGTGTTTCCAGAGATGCGGAAATCTCTATTCTACCTTAGTACCATAGAATCTCGGTGGTAGCTCTTCAGGGTCGACGAAAGATAAAACCTCCTTTCTGGCCTCTTCAGTGTCTTCTTCAGTATAAATACTGGCGGTTCTTCCAGTGTTTGTGACATAAGGCAGCAGAGCTTTCATCAAATTACGGAAATTTTCATTAGCTAAAAGACATAAAAATATTACTTAATTACTAATAGCTACTTTGTGAAACATTTTAAAACAGCATGTTACTGAGTTCACTATCTTACCATTAATAATAATAGTACGCTTGTAAATGTTGGGATAGTACGTTTCTACAACTGACGCCACGTAGATCAAACTGGTCAGAGCTAAATGTAAACGAACATTTAATTAGGTTTACTTAGTTTTGCACATGCATTTTAATATTTTACCAGTTTTAACGAAATAATGGGTGTACTCTAATACACCGCAATTTACTTGATACTGCTGTTAAATAATAATGTGAGAATTTGTTACAAATATTCACAGAAGTTTACCATTCGATTCGGCAACTTGTGCCATCGTAAAATTCCTGGCATCAACGATCAAGATTGCTTGATCACACTTGGGGAAAAATGGGAGCAAGTTCTTTGTAGCCCGACGTCCTTTCTCCCACAGTTGGGTAAAATGTTTTCGGAATGCATGGATAGCGTCACGAACAAATTCTTTGCTGAGCATGAATTCGTCAATATGCCAATCCCCAAATTCCACCAGAATAACTGTACTTTAAAAGTCAACTTTAATTACCGAAACTGTGGATTTATTAGCAATGTTTCACTGGTTCTTACCTGAACATCCGTCTCTGCTGTACGTATCAGAAGAACAAGGAAACCATTCGGCTGTTTCTTTATCTTGCTCAGCCTCTCCTAACGCATCTATTTTATTTGTAACCCTCCACTGCAGTACCTAAGATTTAATTCAAAATTATTTCATTGGTTATTTATTTTAATGAAAATTAATACCTAAAGTTGTATCAGCCAATGGAATCAAGTCAAAATTTTACCCTTTTAAGTTGTTTTGCTGCATCTTCTTTGTTCCACTTCTTTGCTAAAATATACGTACACATAATTAGCCAAATTGCATAAAATCCCAGGTTCTCTATTGCTTTCCTTTGCACTATTGAAGATAAATAAAATAAAATTATAGTAGAATTACCTCTCAGTGCTCCCTCAATATGACTTTTTGAGCGCAAGTAGTCATCCGTTAGAATTGCACTGTATTCATTTCCAAACTAAACCACAAAATTTTATTATATAACTGTTATGCTACAAAAGACCATTGTGATGCTCAATGTTTTGCTTACTTCTACGACAAGGTTTTCTTGTTCAGCTGTGAGTGGAGTGTCACGACCTTCATCGGGGGTTGTGCTGTTGGCTGTTTATAAGAAATATTAATTAGCATTATGTTTGTTTAAATATTCGTTTATTATAGTAAATATATTTTTTTAATTTAAATATTACTGAATTCTCCGAGTGATGCAGCATCGACAACTTGATGCCCCCCCCCCACCAAAACAATTAGGAAAAATGACGAAGTGATGATTAAATTCATTTTCAGGTTTAAATTTCAGCAAGGTTGTTTTGTCTTTTCTAACAGTTGCTCACTTAAAGTGCTGTATATAGGAGACGTTGTAGTAATGCAGACTCAACTTACAATCCCCTGTTTATATACGGTTGGACAATGATAAAAATGTACCAAAGTAGATCTTTCTCAAGACGTGTACTTCTATATGTATATGTTACAGATAGTATACAATATTGGGGAGTATAGGATATTATCCGGATAGTATTATATTATCCAACTAATTTTTAGCAAATACGTAATTTATCTAGATATTATTCAATATTATCTAGATACCATACAACAACACTAGATAATATCCTATATTATTATAGTATATTATCCAAAACCTTAAAATGCACTTCTCAAAGGCAAAGTTTATCCATATTTAACGTCACTGTTGTACATCCAACAATTTAGGACATTTTTTTGATGAATATTGCCTTATAAATCAGTGAAAATTTAAAGAAATATGTCGATTATATAAAATTAGGAAAATTTGATTTGAATTTTAAAGTGTACGAATACAGCTAAGAGTAAAGCAATCAAATTCCCAAAAAAATTTCTGGAAGCCGTTCTTTAATTAAAATTATCACATTTTCACTTACACGGCGATATCCAATTTTGTCACTAAAAAGTAAATTCAAATTTTCTCACATAAGATTAATTAAGGTGAAAGAAAATAAATTGTCTTTTCATTTTCAGTTTGAATATTGCATGAAAAAGCAGTTTCCCTTTCAGAAGCTGGAATCTATAAAGAGTTGGGACAGGTTGTAAGATCCTGAAATTTCATCCAGTCTCAGCCATAGTTTTAAAATTAGATAGAATTTGTCTTGCAGTTAAATTAGAAGAGTATTTCTTTTAACTTTTTTCTTCTTTGGAGGGATTTCTAGTGTTGCTTCGTGCTTGCAAAGGTTAAGTCTTCTAACTATAAAGGAAAAATTCTTTGAATATTATAGCCCAGCAATAGTGACAACTAATACCAGTTTGCCGAATTTAATGTACATCTTTCTTAGATTCTTACATTTCGAATATTTAACTTGAATTTGAAGATACAATAGAAGATATGTGTACAATAGTGACGTCAAAAAATATCGATGAACTTTGCCTTTGAGAAGTGCATTTTAAGGATTTGGATAATATACTATAATAATATAGGATATTATCTAGTGTTGTTGTATGGTATTTAGATAATATAGGATAATATCTACATAAATTACATATTGGCTAAAAATTAGTTGGATAATATAATACTATCTGGATAATATCCTATACTCCCCAATATTGCGTACTATCTGTAACATATACATAGACAGTTCTACAAATAATCGTTAGCACTGCAATCTTGTGACACATGCATGCCTTATTTGTTCTGCGGTTCTGCTTACTAAAAAACTGCCCAAGCTTGATTTACAAAGATTTCGGAACTTGTATATTTACATATTAATGGGAGGAAAAGCAGGAATATAATAACAAAAGTTATTGGATTTGAGTTACTTCAGCTATTCTTTAAGAATCATGCAGGATATTTACAGCAACGTTTCTAAATTCTGCACCATAGGCACGTAGTCCTAAAGTTTGTGACATGCCTTTAATGCATACGTGTATGAGAGGGTAAACACTTAAAGTGTTTATGAAACTAGTCGCAAACTTTATCACCCCATGCCTATGGTGCGGAAATTTAGAACTTTGCTGTACGACAAAGTATGGAAACTGGAATAACCAAATCTTCAACAATACATCAATATTAATATGTGATGCCCGAGAAATGCGAAAAGAAAAAATGAAGTGGTGACTAAATTCATTTTCAGATTTAATTTTCAGCAAATGTTTTGCTTGCCTTTGCTAAAAAGGTGATCACTACACTTGCTATATTTAGGAGATGATTAAGCAATGTATAGTCAACTTGTACAAATCTCGTACATTTACTATTGGGCATTGATAAAAATGTATAAAGTAAAGTAAATGAACTTCAGTTTCAAACTTGTATACTTACCTATTAATGCCTGGAGGAGGTTGAATATAATGGTAAATATTATTGCATTTGACTTACAGTTACTATTCTTTCAAATGTAATATAGGATGATGAGGAATACACACTGCAAACGCAAGGTTAGAAAAACTTGTTGTTGCACGAAGCCAGTATTACTGATACGATCATCTTACCACGTAAGCAAATTGCTCCTAGCCATATACAGAGATTTCTTGCTACATATACATATAGTCATATGCAAAGACTGATCTGTCTTTGTATATATGTTACAGGTATTATCCGGAATTTTGTAAAATGGGTATAGGTACTTTGTAAATTTTTTTCAATTTTTGAGCCATAAGTTTTTTTGAAATAATTTTTCAATAATGTTGTGGGGTACCATTCGACGCAGAATTGCAAAACAAATGGAATAAAATATCAATACATAATATAGTTTTTCTTTTGTAAGTTGAAACTTTAAAGTAAAGTTCAACCAGATACAAAACCGTATGTGTAACTAACATACTTCAATTTCCTCCATCAAAGTTTTAATATTTTGCCTAGCCATTTTACAAAATTCCGGACTTTGCAAATAACCTGTAACATATATATATCTATTATGATGATATGATTTGATGTTTCAACTTTTTGCTATTCTAAATGCACAATGCGCCACCGACGAATACTTTTACCTGCAATAGCCAACTTGTGTACGAATTCTAAGGACTCTGTTTAAACAAACAAGTTTATTGAAAACTTGCAAATTAGATTGAATTGCGCATTTATTCTTCCCATCAGTCTGTTATCAAAGTTATCATACATATTTGCCCTTTGATTAAAATAAATATAAACTTATTCTGAAAAATGCTGTCCTCTATTAACTATGTCAATTAGTTGAACCACTGTACAGTTCTAAAAATTGGAAAACCTTTTTCGTTAGGACTTACAAAAATTAGAGCTAATTAGCTAGTTATTCCCAATATAAGTTGACACATGTGAAAAAAACAGACAGAACAAAAACAGATTTTATTACACCATATAATTTTTCATACAAAATAAGAAAATGCCATTATTTTGCCACAACAATTGTCACTTCCTACAAAAGTATTCATTATTTTAAAAGTAATATTGGCTTTTCCATTTAATTGAAATACTAATTACACTTGATTATGCATTTTACTTCACAAATTTTTAATAAAAGGTGTAAATGTGATGAAGAATATGAAAAAATAAAATAAAATGGAATGAAATATGAATAATATGAATATGAAATGGAGATTCTTTCAACATTTTTGCATTAACATTTACTTACTTAATACATGTACACGTTATAAGCTGTTTCAAAAGGGAACTTTTGCTATGTTAATCTGTTTTGAGTTCAGCTCTCAAACTTATATAATTACACTTCAATTATGATATCTTAAATATTCATAAGTACAATGACTTTACAAATAATCAACTTTTAAAGCAAAATTACTAATGATTTAGTGAACCACATCTTTCTTTAGTGAATATCTAAAGGCGCTCACTTCCTGACAAATCCTCCTCCTAAGTCCTAAATCCTAGGATTTGTCTTTTCAAATGCTCATATGTGGAGCAATTCATTTTACATATCTGACATTTCTGTCACAAATCCTGTTTGTGACCCTTTCCAAAAGATTTATTTTCCAATCTCTCAAATTCCTTCGAAGCAGGAGTATTTTTCATCATGTTTACGCATTCTAGATGGGTCTCAAAATTCATCGGTTTAACTAAGTCTCTAAGCCTGGCAAGACTTTCTTATTTCTCCAGGATTTTCCGCACTTCGTGCAGTTGTAATTAAACAAACTTTCCATATGATTAGGTTTTATTTCTTCGTTGCAACCTTGCACTTTTGACCGTAAAATTAAATACTACCTGCCGTTACAGTTTTTGTGATGAAGTAGGAAATAATATAAATATTACCTTTCATTTCAACTGCGTCTCCTCGCGACCTCCTCAAATCTCAACTTGGTAACCTTGAAATGAAACAAGCTGTTGTTGTTTATCTGAATATTGTTTCTTATCTGTTATAAGAGCTGAACATCATTCTATATAAGAAAGTGTCTCATGCCACATAATCTGGCTTATTGCCAAATTGTTTCTTGTCTAATATCTTCTGCTGCTATTTCAATGTACTGCACTATTTCGTAAATATTTAATTAATTTAAAGCTTTTCAATATTATTTCAGACTTCGTACAACTTCGATTTTTAATCCGAATACGAATGGACAGACAACATGGTTCCATGAATGAGCCTCTGGCTCACTAAAGCCAGCAAACCATTTTTCTACGCAGTAACTTAACGGTTACTTAATTTGGTTGAACAAGAACAACGAAATGTACTTATCCGATGATAGTGAAAACTGAAAAAATATATTGAGAATAAATGAATGTTTTCTAGAATACATTCTCCTGTTGCAGGAGTGTCATATTTTCCGTATTAATCCATACCATACTTAAATAGAAATTATACTTAGGTATAAGCTATAAATAGTCATGAATTAGTTAATTACTGCGGCATCTAATTAATTAGCAATTAGTTAATTACTTCATACGCTGCTTCTAACTAATTAGTAATTAGCATTTCATGGCCAATTAATTAACTAATTAATTAGATTGCTGATTAATTACTAACGCCCTGACTGTTTCACATGCTACTGTCAAATCACCGAAGGAATTTACAGTACAAAAACAAGGATCACAGTTCAAAAATTCAAAAACAAATACTATGCTGGGTCAAATGTTAATGAATTATAATCAGGTCTTTATCAATTTCATTTGCCACAGCTTTTACAACCGTTTATTATACGTACAGGACACCTGAACACTGCCCTGACTTCAATCACAATATTAGGCGGAAACTTTCCAGTCCGAAAGTTACTTCACTTGAATTGTTACTTCTCTCACTTACATTGCCAGTTTTCGTTGTTTTTCGTCCACTCATCCAACGATAATGGATTTTTAATCAAGAAATCCTAACTATAAAATGGACTTCTCTAAATGCCTCATTTGTATGAAAGATTGTTTGCCAGGGACAAAAGTAAAGAAGTCGCAGTCCGAGGAAACAATCATAGGTTATTACGGTTTACAGCTGTTTGAGGAAATTTATTTTGCTTGATTTGAAGGTTTTGACTGTAATTTTTTTCAGGACTCACTGATGGTAATGACATTACGCAGGCACAACCGGATGCTATATTTCTACTAAAGAAAATATTAGGAATACCCGAAAACATATTCTCCGAATATCTTTATATGTATGGAGATCCTAATTTATGGATTCATTGTTGTGCAGACTGTTCAGTCTTAGTGGAAAAAGTCAACCAGATTTCCGAAGAAATTATGTTACTGGAAGAACAGTTTAAAATGTTCCAATTGAGGATTAGGAGCGAAATTGCGCAGTCATTAGGTTCTGAAGAAAAATTTAAAAATTATTTTAACTGCGAGGCAACAAAATCTGGGCACGTAGAAGTAATCCGCAAACCGGATGGAAGTAATCCGCAAACCGGATAGAACTAATCCGCAAGCCGTATAGAAGTAATCCGCAAACCGCGTAGAACTAATCCGCAAACCGGATAGAACTAATCCGCAAACCGGATAGAACTAATCCGGATCCGGATAGAACTAAACCGGATTGTGAATCCGTATAGAAGTAATCCGGATAATGGATCCGGATAGAAGTAATCTGCAAACCGGATAGAAAATACCGGTAATGATTTGATACCGGTAGTGACTCGATACCGGTAATGACTCGATAACGGTAATGACTAAAACCGGTAATGACTCGATAACGGTAATGACTAAAACCGGTAATGACTCGATAACGGTAATGACTAAAACCGGTAATGACTAGATACCGGTAATGAATACATACCGGTAATGAATACACACCGGTAGTGAATAGATACCGGTAATGAATGAATACCGATAATGAATACATACCGGTAATGAATAGATACCGGTAATGACCAGATACCGGTGATGGCCAGATACCGGTGATGACTAGATACCGGTAATGACACCGGTAATGACTAGTAACCGGTAATGACACCGGAAATGATACCGGTAATGACATCGGTAATGACACCGGTAATGACTAGATTCCGGTATTGACATCAGTAATGACTAGATACCGGTAATGACACCGGTAATGACTAGATACCGGTAATGACAGCGGTAATGACTAGATACCGGTAATGACAGCGGTAATGACTAGATACCGGTAATGACATTGGTAATGACAAGATACCGGTAATACTTCTATGTGGGTCCGGATAGAACTAATCGAGATCCACATAGAAGAAATCCGGAAATGAAAAAAAATAACTGTACAAATCTGAACAAAAATATTCAGTTAGTTGAAAATGACATGTGAACAGAATATTTAGCTAGCATTTAGCTATTAGATATGTGTAATATTTGTGCACAGAGAAGTCCAGGAAAACTTTTTTACAAGACGTCCTATGTATAAGAAAATATGGTATGTATGTATGTGTTGGTTTTGAATTCCTGTAGAAAGTTAAAATCGCGCATTTTAAATGTAGATGTAGTTTCCTATACACAGTAAATGCCCATGTCAAATGTGTACTCGATGTCTCTGTAAAGTAAAATTTTGACTGAGATTTTATACCATATTTTTTATTGAGATAATCCAATCATCCAATAATTTTAATGACCAATCATACTGCAAGAAAAATAAGTCTACCTAATGTATATAAACCGTGTTTTCTGTCCGTACGTACAAGTGATGGACATTTGCTCGTCCTCTCGGGACTCTTCTGAAAAGTATGGGAAGAGTCTCATCTGGTAAAGACTTTTCTCTTTGCTAACAGGCAAAACGAAAGTCTGCTCAAAACTCTTCGCATTACAGACACCCTTGAGAAAGTCTTTCCATGACTCTTCTCTACAAAATGACGTTTAATAAAGTCTTCCCAAGACTCATTTCAGACTCCTCCCAACCCCAAATACAGTAATAATCTCCTTCTCCATCCAATCAGATCTCTTCTTTACCACGTGATGCTTTGAAAAGTCGTCTCAAGACTCCTCTCCATCATTCGGTGCTTAATTATGTCATCAAAAGACTCTTTTCACTCAGGCGCACTATGGGCCCCTGCTGAATCATATGTGCGGGATGGTTTTCATGGTCCTTAATATTACCTTCGTTAAAATGTTCAAACGCACGAAAAATTGGCTGCCCGTTTTTGCACCCTTTTAAAATAATAATGGTCAAGCAGGGTCAAAATGTGACATGAAATGTCACGTGTACTGATAAGCCCCTTCAAAAGAGGTATCGCAGTAGAGATTTGTCTTTCAGCTTTCGAATGACCCTAATCTCAATTCTGTACGTCAACCTATTCATGAGTTTAAACATTTTAACGAAGGTGATTTTAAGGAGTACGAAAACCACCCAGCACACATGATTCAGCAGGGGCTCATAGTGAGGCGCTTTTAGTCTTCCCAAGATTCCTCCCACTATTAATACGCAAACCAAAGTCAGGAGCCTTCTCAGCACTAAAAGAGGAGCACGGGATAAAGCTCCACAAACTCATCTAACTCCTAATGCCCACCCATACCAGAAATTTGGGGCAAGTACACGTTCCAATAACGCTAAAACACAAGTTTTAAAACACAAGTAAAAACTTGTGTTTATGGCCCGTTTGCAAGTGAAATAACACGAGTTGAAATATTAATGGAAACAAAAAATATTTTCATTTAATTAGGGCAAATTTTTTTCTCTATTATGGCATTCGAACCCAGAACTTCTGTATCCTGTACCTCCACTCATACCACCAATCCACATGACAACTTAAAAAATGATGCTTAAATGTTAAATATAACTCAGTACAAGCAGTTTAATCAGTGCAAACATGTAAAAATATGAGAAATTGTGTGGAAAAACACCACTGCAGTTATTGTTGTGGTAACCTGCTGTGGTGATGTGTGGATTAGGACTTATAAAATTTTCTTTTGATTTTTCTGGGTTTTCCCATACGTATATTTACATGTTTAAGTCTAGTATTCAGTATTCTATTTCCCTGAGAACAATTTCGGATGAAAATTTTCATTGCTCACGAAATATTCCCTCAGAGAAAAACAATGTATTTTTCGCGGAACTACTCCTGCGAAATCGCCATGCGAACGGAATTTTCGAAGTGAAAAATTTTAAGTGAGTACTGAAAAGCGAAATCGGAAGCGAAGAGAAAAATTTGGTCGTTTTCGTACGAAAACAGGCCGAAAAGTGGAGCTGAATACCAGGCTTTAAAAACAAATTTCCAACCAGGTAAATTGCAAATGTAATAACTATAGGTAACGTGTGTTTTGAAACATTTGTGCATGCTCATTGAAGAAAATGTGTGCGAAAACACATTTATTCTGGTATGGGCATCACTGGTACTTACGTACGTATGTGAGCACTGTAACTCTTGAAGGCATTGACCGTCTTGGATAAAACCTCGGATTTGGTCTCATCTTCACCTAGTTAGGAACCCTATTTAAAATGGGCAAAATCACACTTGGGAAACTATACCCCACTTGGGAAAACCCACCCCTTAGGGTCAACATTCACCAAAATCATTCATATTTTCATAAAAACACGTTGTGGCATTAGGAACACGAAATAGAAAGCATGTATTTCAAGAGTATTTACTCATTACCGCTGTCTAGTCATTACCGGTATCTAGTCATTACCGGTATCTAGTCATTACCGGTATCTAGTCATTACCGGTATCTAGTCATTACCGGTATCTAGTCATTACCGGTGCCTAGTCATTACCGGTATCTAGTCATTACCGGTATCTAGTCTTTACCGGTGTCTAGTCATTACCGGTATCTAGTCATTACCGGTATCTAGTCATTACCGGTATCTAGTCATTACCGGTATCTAGTCATTACCGGTATCTAGTCATTACTGGTATGTATTCATTACCGGTATCTATTCATTACCGGCATCTAGTCATTTCCGGTATCTATTCATTACCGGTATCTATTCATTACCGGTATCTAGTCATTACCGGTATCTATTCACTACCGGTATGCATTCATTACCGGTTTTAGTCATTATCGTTATCGAGTCATTACCGGTTTTAGTCATTACCGGTATCTATTCATTACCGTTATCGAGTCATTACCGGTATCGAGTCACTACCGGTATCAAGTCATTACCGGTATTTTCTATCTGGTTTGCAGATTACTTCTATCCGGATCTATTATCCGGATTACTTCTATATGGATTCACAATCCGGTTTAGTTCTATCCGGATCCGGATTAGTTCTATCCGGTTTGCGGATTAGTTCTATCCGGTTTGCGGATTAGTTCTACGCGGTTTGCGGATTACTTCTATCCGGCTTGCGGATTAGTTCTATCCGGATTCGGATTACTTCCATCCGGTTTGCGGATTACTTCTACGTGCCCAAAATCTGTGAGGTCTTACGTTCGCCGAGGTTTGTGAACTTGCTATTTTGCATTTTATCTATCCTTTTTAATAAATCTATTCTTGAAATTATATCTTGAAATTTTGATAAAAGTACTGCAATTAGGGTGCTCTAATTCGTTTTCTCTTTTTATTTCGGTTTTTAAAGAAGAAATTGGTGATGCTATTGTAAAAGTCGAAGATTTGCAAACTTCAAATGACTGTATTCTAGGATTTCAATCATACATGTCCCCATCTCCAGATGATGAGTTTTCCAATATGGATAGAAGTGACCACGAAAGGAGACATCAGATAAATGATATGCCACTGCAGAATCAGGATATTAAAATAAAAGACGCTGGTAATTTCTCTGAAATTCGTTTTCCTAGACAGCCTATATTATTTGGAAAATGTTCTTAAATCGAAATTGCAATATATTTACACTTTAATGTTATTTGTGTATAGAAATAATATATCATTGATTACATATTTGAAATGCTTCATGGTTAAGAACTGCCTTGACTCAAGTTGGGACAACTATTTTTGTTTTTGGTTCTCTATTGAAATAATGAATAGAAGAAAACACCACGTTAATGTACTGTTGAGGATAATTCCGGTCTTATCCACTACCAAAACGCAATTTTGAGATATAGTTAATACTTTTGGTACCAGAAAAACCTTATTTCTAGTCAGGTGCATTTAATAAGCCTGTAACAATAATAATATATAATAATATATATTAATTGCTCTGTTGATTTCCCCTAGATTTCTTAGTCTTAGATTGTCATATAAATCTAAGTGCATGACTAAGTGAATTTCTAAATACTATATTACCAAAATTGAAATGGCATTGTATAGTAATAATTAAATTATTAAATTAGAATTTTTCCCAAATTATTTCTGTTTAAGTAGTATTCAAACAAATTGAATTTGGTAGCAGAGGAAAGAATGTAGGCGCGTTTGGCAAAAGACCGTTTGGCAAAAAAGAAATTTCGGTCAGACGGACCGTTTGGCAAATGCACATGGACCGTTTGGCAAAAAACGGAGCGTTTGGCAAAAACAAGCCTTTGTGCATAATTTTTTTATTGCCCATCTACAGTACTGGTTTCTAATAAGCCAATGTAAAAATATAAGGGTACCATTTAATCTGTCGTCTTAAATAATGGAATTTTCGTTTTGTTTGAAGGAATATTTCGTTTTCGCTTTCTATTTAATTTTTCGTTTTGCGGTTTTTTAAAACAAAAGATTAAATAACTCCAAGAATTAATATTTCGTCTTGCCCTTGCTTGTAGCGACCATACTATGTAATATGGATGTGCCTTGCTACGACAAGCTGCTATGTTAACGAAGGTACATCGCACCTATGCTCATGGAACGTGCACTGGGAACATGATAGTTTGGGTAAATTACCATAAAGATATGATAAGTGTGTACCTAGTAGTAGCAAAAGAGAAATGTTAGCTATCATTCTTCTGACGTGTTCCAACTAAGAAAGAACCATGGCCGGACAAAGTCTTATTTACTCATCTGATAGTGATTTTTCGGAATCAGAATCAGACAATAGTGACGTTAAAGCCAAATCAAAAAGAGGTAAAGTGGCATACGTGTGGAGTTTTGTGAGGAGTTTTGATTGTGAGAAAGAAGCCCTGGAGTACACAAAGCATCATTGGACCAAAGATTCTTATCTCAACACGGCAATGTGCAAAGTTATCTATTTGTACTGTAAATTAGGTGGGAAAGACTGCCCCACAAGAATGAAGATGGAAGTCTATGTGAATAAGTGTAAAACGAAAAATTAATTATAAGTCATTAATGCTTAAATGTGAAACGAAAAATTAAATACTAAAACGAAACATTCATAAAACGAAATATTCATTCAAATAAAACGAAAATTTAAATATTCAAGACGACTGATTAAATATAACTCAAAATATAATACAGAAATGAGTAGGAGTTTATTTTATAATTGGACAGTGTTTTAATGACGTTCGGAAATGGTAGTCGTCTCTTTCCGTAATTTCTAGTTGTCTTAGGAGTTTTTGGTTTTGTTTCGTGTAGAGTACGTACAACAAGGAATTTCCACATTGGTGGCTTGTTTTACTGTTGTCCTCAACTAATCTGACGAAACAACGTACATATGTGAAACCTATGACTCTAAACGCTTCGGAATTTCTGAATGCGGACAGGAAAACAGAAATCAAATTCTGATTCGTAAATCTAACGGCGACTTTATGAACGTGATCTCGGACATTTCAAAGCGCTTGTTCATATTGTGGAGGTTTCTATAGCTGGCCTACGTAGACGGCCTCAAAATAGTCCTCTATGGGCATCAAACATGGTTCCAATGATTGTTTACACCTCTGTAGGCCTCAATACATGACTTACTTGTCATTACAGAAGTATTTAAAATTTAAATACATTTAAATATGTAAATAATTACATACAAATACTTGTAAATTCCCTTGAATAGTAATTAAATGTACCAGTACGCATGTATCCTTTCATGTCGTATACTACTAAAACACATTTTTGCCAAACGGTCCGTTTTGTTTGCCAAACGCTCCGTTTGTGCTTTTTGAGGACGAATTATTTTTTTGCCAAACAGTCTTTTGCCAAACGCACCGGCATCCAGAGGAAATGTGTAGGTGACGTAAGTTTACAATCCGGTTGCCAAATGTTTCTCAGAAAGAATATTGGCTTTCTGGTTAACATTTCGCTATCTAAAATCTCCAAAAGTTTTGATATCACTTTAAATATTTTTCCAGACTACAGTGACAATGATAATTCTGGGGAAATATCAAGATCTTCGAAAATTGGGGAAGAGGAGCAATCACAGGATTTAACGGAATGTCAAAAAATTGGAACTATAGATTCCAGCGAGACTTTCAGTTCAGATTCTGCAACAAATAGTTATAAATGTGAAATGTGTTCCACATATTTTTCCACTTGTCATACGCTAAAAAGCCATATGAGAAGCAATGACGAAACTTTAAAACCATTTAAATGTACCAAATGTTGTCAAAATTTTTCAAGTGAAGAGAAGCTACATCGACACTCCTGCAAAACCTTCTTTAACAGACGATTTACTTGCAATTTCTGTAGTAGCCGCTTTGCAGAGAAACACATTTTTTACTTCACATAAAAACCCATACTAGAGTGAACGGTCACATTGGCAAAAACCAATTTAAATGTGATTTTTGTAAAAGCACGTTTACAACTAAATCATATTTAATACGTCACGTTCAGTGCTTTCATTTTGCCAATAATAATACTTTTCAATGTGAATTATGCGAGGAACGGTTTACACAGGTTAGAGATTTAAAGCGTCACGTCAAAACAGTTCACAATAGCGGACGGCGATTTAAATGTTCGTTGTGTGGGAAGCAGTATTTAGAAATGAGGAGTTTGAAAATCCACTTTACGAAATATCACAACGGGGAAGATACTATTCTTGGAACAAGCTTGGAAAATATTTCTCAAAACGTCATTATTTAAGAAATGTGTACAAATTATTGACTGAAAGCCGCGACCTTTGGATATTGACCATTTCCTAAATAAGGGGTGTCACAGTCAGCAAAATTAAAACAAAATGTTGTTTTCTTTGCGTTTTGGGAATTTTGTCAGTTCACTATCTTGCCCGTTTATTTACTCAACTCTGCTCATCACAGCAAATTCTTCCACCAGGCACACAACTCAAATTGTACTCAACAATTCGTTGGACGCAGAGACAAGTAGTACACCACTAGACTAACCATAACGTGAGTTCAAAAATTATTGACTATATTATATCTACAAGCCTTTCGTTTACAAGTGTGAAATGTGAAATATGTTTAATTAATAAAACACCCAAGGGATTTGAGAATTTTTTGGAGCACTGCCCAATAACCAAGAGTTGAACATTTATTTTGAGAATGTTTTCAACAGTTATTCGTATTGCAATTGGTTTTGTATCTAGACTATTAAAACATTTGTACATTAAAACATTTGAAGCATTTTCAAAAAAACTATAAAAAGCATTTTTAATTTCATTTTTCCCAAAATTTAAAATTTTAGCCTATATTTGTAATTTAAAAGTATTTTATTGAATGCTTCAAAGCTGTCGAATTGGAATGATTAATGTATTCAATGGTTTTCTCAAGTCCCCAGTTCAAATCCTGCAGGGGTTCTCTCGTAATATTTGTATAGTATTTTTCGTAGTACATAATTTTCATCTCAATTGAAAGCACTACTAAATATAAACAAACATTCACCTGTTTTGCTTTGGCCACGGCAAGGCAATTTTCAGATCCATGATCTTCATTTAGTATTTGTGGAACCTGTTACCATTATGTTTCCTTGTGTAACTGTTTAGCTATTTAAAATTTGGAAGTTTTGATTGTTGTTATGTTTTTGTTCTTTTGTACTTCAATCGTAAGCGGTTTGGAAAGGAAAGTGAATGAATTTGATAAAATAATACTTATTTGTAATGGTTTTTTATAATATTATATTATACTCTGTTTATGATTACATCATATTATGATGTAATCGTGTACTAATCGTAAACAGAGTGCCCGTTTTTATCTTACAATACTATTAGTTACACATTTTATTGGTTAGTGCTGTCAAATGAAGAGCTACTGGAAAATAATAGAAAATTTTGTTTCATAATTACATATATTATCTTTTTTGCAGTGTACAGCAAGTCAAAAAGAAATTCTGAATAGGAGACACAATAATGACGAATATAGAAGACAGTGGAATAAAAATATGGAAGAGATACAAGATGAGGATTCTTCGTTAGTGGATATTAGAATTATTAATGCAGTGCAAACAAGCCCGGTATGATTTTTGCTTAAAATGTTAAGAAAATGTTAATCTCCTTAAGATGAAAAAAATGTAAAATGGTATATGTAGTTGTTGATATGAACAAAAGTGCATTATTCCAAAATGTATTTCTCAGGTTATCGAAACAATTTTTGAATTTTTCGTTTTGTGAAACTGGAAGACATTAAGACTTGTCTTTGGAAAGACAAAGATAAACGTGGGCTGCCCCCCGTAAATGGATTTATGATACAATATTGGAAGGTCATGAACTCTTCACTACATTGAATTTATACCACAATTTTCTTTTAAAACATTTGTCCCAACCCTGAAAGTGTCATAGAAGGCATTCTTTCTAAATGTTATGATCTCTTTAACTTGATATGGAACTTGCAAGATGGTAATTTCTTAATCCCAAAGATAATTCTAGCTAATATGAATTGTGAAGACACAATTACCTCGTTAATAATATTTGTCTTCCTTCCACTAAATTTCTTATCATTAATTCATTACCAAACTCTATTCAATGGCAGACATGACAAGGGAATATTTAAAGAATGCACAACTCCATTTTTGCTGAAAGAGTTATGGGCTTATAATAAAGTCGCACTCACATTAGATAAACAATTGACAAAGAAAATACCGCAGAATTGCTACATACAAAGGATTGAGTATTCACCAATTCCAATTAAAACTACTAAAAACCTTCTATTGTGTTTGCCATGAGTATAAAATATTATTGCACTTGCAGCAATCCATTGAAAACAATAGTAGATTTGTCGTGCGACTCATTTTTTGCTAACTTTTTAAAGATATAATAGTATCTGCCTCTACCTATAAATATTACTCGAATATTTTCATTTTAGTTCTTGGAGGCAGAACTGTAACATCTGTCATTCATTTACATTCTTATGTTAACAAGACAGCAACAGGTACTTATAACAAGATCATTTACTACCAGTAATTTTTTAAGATTTGTAATTCGCAGAATGTTCTGATCATTTTACATTTATTAGTCATCAATTGAAGACTTATTTTGATTTTGGAGATGAAGCTGCTACTGGCATTTGCATTCCTATTCACACTTTTGTCTTTAATCGTGACTGTACGTGCAGATTATGGGTGCCCTCATAAAAGTAGGCTATGTTTCGCGCATTGCAAAGAAAAGGGCAAGAGTGAAGGTCACTGTTTTGGAAAAGATGACGAAGTTTGTAAGTGCTATCCAGAATAAACAAATGTTCCCTATTTCATTGTATTTTATGGTACAACTTATGTCATTTGAAAAACCATTTTAAAATAAAAATGCTTTTCCTCATGTATAATGTTTAATGTATAATATGTACCTATGAATCATACGTCACAAAAGTCGGCACGCTTATTCAGCACTTTCATAAGGGGGAAACTTTTACATCTTGTACACATTGCTACTTAATGTTTTTATTATTGGTTTTGTATTATTATTAATAACTTTGCAGTTTTAAACGGCTATCACTCACTATATTATTTTATGGCTAAAGTAATAGTTAAATTAATCTAACTAATGTATTGAATTAACACGTTAATTAGGCATGTATCCCTAATACAATAAAGATGTATTAATTTCTAGTCCTACTTCACCTCATGTATGGGATATTATTCTACGTCGTATTGAATCTGTGGCGAATCACACGTAGCACCGAGGGTCGAAATTATAGCAAAACTTTATGAATCTAGTACAATGTATTACATTATTCTATATACTCGGATAGGTATTAGGTAGTGGGATATTGTGAAATTCGTATTAGTTTATGATATTAAATATTTACAGAATACAGAAGATAAAATCAGCGACTATAACCAAGAAAGTTTTCTTTACATGGCACACTCTGGTTTTAATATATTTTGGTATAGATTTCTTACTTAGAAAGCAGATAAATAATAACCATGAAGTTTATTACATTCCCTTTGAGTTTAAGAAGTGTATTAATACTTGTAATAATGTTCGCAAAGTAAATCGAAAGCTTCATATCTTTGCTTTCCATACACTTCATACAAAAGTCGTACGAGTAGAATTAAAATATAAACCGTAATATTGTAGTAGATATTTCTATCATTGTTATCGTACTATATTGGATTTCAGTAAGTATGTTGGACTTAGAAAGATCCAGCCTTTCCATTGTAAATAGTAAATAAGCTAGAAAGGCAAAACCATTACTGCGGAGTTTGAAGCCTCTCCAATAAATGTAAATCCAAGTTGAGTATATGTGAGAGAACAGGTAATGCCGACAAGAAATCGTCAATAAGCTTATCAAATGGAATCAGTCGTGCTTTAATCAAAATAAGTACTTTTAAAGCCCAGGAAAATCATCCTATAGTCATTGAAGTTGCTTTTGGTTCGTCAGGCAGAAGCATACACAAGAAGAAGAAAAAATTACAATTATTTTCATAAAATTCATTAATATTTCCAAAATTTAATGCACTGAAACGGAAAAATATTGGAATTAAATTTTTTATTCTATTTAAATTTTGAAATTAAATTTGTATTAAAATTTCCTTCTTTTCGTGTAATTAGCAACCACATGAAAGATGGCTACAGAGAGCGCACTGAGAAGATTGGGCAATTATTTCGACCTTTACGCAACAAAACTCCGAGTGACAGTTGTCCAGTGGGACAAAAAGAAAAAACGACTGTACCGCAATCCTGACAAATTTGCACTGCTTCACATTTACTTTACTTGGACGTTGGGTTGCATTGTAGCACTTTACATGCTATTTCGACTCATTAAAGAACTATTTGCTCGCGATGAGAAATTTACAGTATTTCAAGTGGTCATGTACTCCTTTTACTGGGTCATCATTTTTCAGTCATCTGCTGTAAATTACAAGCTGATATTCACCACAGACGACTATATTCATTGTCTCAATTGTGCAGTGGAGTACGACCTGCTAATTCGAGGTATTTTCAAACCTTATTGTTTTCATACAAATACTCTTAAATCAATTCTAGTTGAAAAAACAATACCCCCCAAATATCATTACTTGGTAAAACTGCAGACACGAAAAAATCATGATTTATTAAACATTTGCATTAATATTGCAAAATACTATCTAGGCAAAAACTTTTGTTATTCATCATCATCAATTTTTTTTAAAAACGTAATTTTGACCGTTTTTTCATTTGGTATCATCAGTTTTTAAACCAGAAGCTTAATTTTGCTTGTTTTTTCATTCGTTATCACTAATACTTTTAACCAGAAGCGTACTTTCGACCGCTTTTTTCATTCATCGTCATCATTTTTTCAACCAGAAGCGCAATTTTGACCGTTTTTTCATTCGTCATCATGAATTTTTTAACCAGAAGCGCAATTTTGACCGTTCTTTCATTCGTCATCATGAATATTTTAACCGGAAGCGTAATTTTGACCGTTTTTTCATTCGTCATCATGAATTTTTTAACCAGAAGCGTAATTTTGACCGTTTTTTCATTCGTCATCATGAATTTTTTAACCAGAAGCGTAATTTTGACCGTTTTTTCATTCGTCATCATGAATTTTTTAACCAGGAGTTTAATTTTGACTGTTTTTTAATTCATATTTTATTATTTTACAAAAATTTAGAAACCTATGGACCACCTAAAAGAAATGGAAAGCATGCTGAACAAGTGAAGTTCAAGGAGAAGATTTTGGAGAACGTTTTCATCGCTACTTGCTGTGTGTCAATTTCTGCAGGTCTAATTTCTCTGGCTAACCCTGTCGACCCTATTCAGCGATTCGCAATCGACTACTTTCCGGAGCTCTACGAAAACTATATGGTCTATATAAAAATAAGTAGCGTTTGTTGCGTATCGTTCGTAGTCTGCCACATTTTGAGTCCGCTATTTTACATGATTATGGTTGCCTTCCTATATTTGCACCTTCTTACGTTTTCATTGGATATTATCAGTGAAGCTACTCAGAAAGAGGATAATAATAGGATTAAATTGCACCACAGCATTTACGATAAGCTGAGTGTACTAAGCGCACAAGTTTCCCCCACATTCGCCTTTCCTGCACAAACCCTTCTCTGCACAGCCTCTGGGACTTTGGTTTTGTGCAATGTCGTTTCTGTCAGGATGTATGATTTGATTCCAATGCCTGGATTTCTCCTGATGCCAGGGGTGTCACTACTTATCATGGCCATCAGTAGTAGTTTCTTCTTAAATGTCGCAAGGATTCACGAGAGGTCAAAGAATTGTATTCAGGAATGGAGAAATTGCAGTAGTAAGAGCATTCGGGTCAAGGCTTTGTCCTATCGACCGATATCCATACCAATGGGCAGTTTCTTTATTGTGCAAAGGAATACAAGACTCACGTTCGCCAGTTTTATAACTGATGCGTCTATAAGTCTTATTATGGACTTATAATAATTCGACAGATGATTTTATTTGCATTACTAGAATTGGCTTTCAATATCATAATTTGCTACTTGTGAAAAATATGCAATAGAAAAGGAGTTAACTAAAAAAATCTCAATTAAAGCAAAATAACATTAGAATGACTGGATATACAATTCCGCAAACAATCATATTTATGTAGTAAATGTATGCAATCCAAATCCAATTTGGAAATCTATAGTTGTTAGTTCTATATAGCTATATTTGCCATATGTTTCAGTATTGACTGGAGAAACTAAACCTCAATCTACCTTTTATAAGTTGAAAGCTTTGGCATAAGAACTTTGTGTTATATGTGTCACCGTCCCTGAGAGAATCCGGTCCCTGAGAGAATCCAGCCAAAATTTATATGCCAATAACTTTGTCCCTGCTAAAGATAAGGAAATGAAATTGGTACACAAATTGAAAGAGGTATAATCTACGTTTCCACCAAATTTCGTCCTCACAGCTCGTATAGGAAAAAAGTTATTAATGAATAACATCCTAAAATGAAGTATTTGACTGATTATTTCAAGTAATTCGTTAATAATTTGCTTTCTGTAGGAGCTGTGAGAATGAAATTTGGTGGAAACGTAGATTATACCTCTTTCAATTTGTGTACCAATTTTCATTTCCTTATCTTTAGCAGGAACAAAGTTATTGGCATATAAATTTTGGCTGGATTCTCTCAGGGACCGGATTCTCTCAGGGACGGTGACATATGTACTTGCATATGTTATAATATGATAGCCGTCACCTTTATGAATAATAAAACCATACCATGCCATACTTAAATATTAAATTATATACGGTATTTCATTTTCTATTAGATGAAGGCATTGTTTTCCTTAAATACTATTGTAAATGGGGTGTCGGAAGTTAAAAATCCATGAATATCACCTTTTGTACTTTTTCCTGTTTGTTTTTCATTTTTCGTTTTGTTTCTGCATTCCTTCGCTGTGGTCCTCCGAGACTGTAATGGTGCCTATTATTTATTATATAGTCTTGTAAGTTCTACGAATTAGAACGTAAGAGCGTATGAAATAAACAACAATCTCTCAGGATACCCAAACGTTTTGGAAGGAATAAAAACTTTCTATTCGACTTATTCATTCAGAAAGAATTTATTAATTATATTGATTAATTTGATTAATTTACAATTTATTATTAACCTATCTTCGTGTTATTAATTTACAGGTATGCCATTAAATGGTATTAAATTATTAATTAGATGTATTACATTTCTCCTGAAAACTCCGCAACAAAGGCAAATCTTGGTCTCCATCCTAAAAACTCTCTTCAATATTTCTACCAGGGTCATCCGGAAATATAGGAACACCGCGATAGCCATATGGCCTTCTCAACGTAGCAGTCAGCTTTTCCATTCAGGGCTAGACACTGTCGATGTCTGCAACTAGCATATAAAATTAATTTGTTACATAAAACAGTTTGTTGCGAAAAAAGTTGAGAAATATTTTTGCATAATTACTGCAAATCCTTGTACATTTCTTATTGGAAAAAATGTACTAATAAGAAATGATTAATACAAATACTATTTAAGGAATGTACATTTTAAATTCATTAATGTTAACGGAAGACAACACCACAAATTCGAATTTTTGCGTTATGGATATAGTAAGTGCAAATTATTCGAGCGGTTGTTGCCCTTTTCTATATTGTAAGAATTTTCAGTAAAATTATGAAATTCATTGGTGCCGTTATTTTTGAGGAACTAAAATCAGTAATGTAAATGATAAATATACCTCGTGTGCAGGGAAGCCTCCTCCTTTCGCAAATGGAAATTGTACATTTCGTAAAATGTAAAATGATCCAGAAAACAAGGAAGGGAGGAGCGTAACAGTTAGTTCGAATCCGTCAGTCAGCACCACATCTCGCATGGATGAGTGGAAACCATTGTGATATTTTTGTTCGAAATGTTCACACCCGCCGTCATCAAGTAGCCTTTGTAATACTCACACAGCACTCTCACATTATATTGGAGGCCGTGGACTGTGAAGCAGAATGTAAGCAAAAGAAATTTTCAAGTAGCATTTAAAATATTTTTAAAATGCTTTAGTTTTATATGATTAGTATCATAATATCTTTTTTTTGCTACTGGTCTCCAACTTTTTCTTTCCATTACTTCTTTCTTTCTTAATTCGTTTTCACATCTGTCACACGAAAAATCCCATCTTTTCAGGGATAGACCGCTACAACTCAACAACTTTATTTGCAATCCTCAGCAGAAGAGTTCTCATGTACCATTTCTTCCTCTGGTTTAACGATGGTAAATACTGGATCCAAAGCTGCTAAAATATGTCTAGAAGGCGCTGAGCAACGCGCACTGTTTTAAATCACACATCTTAACTCGGGTGGCCTAATTGTCCAACCACAAGATCTGAGAATGTCGCATTCGTACAGGAAAATATTTAATGTTTTCAATCGGCTGCCATTTGCTCCAGGCTTTCCATTTTTAGTATAGCTATTATTTCAGGAACAAAGAATATTCTTTGAGATTCCTTTGCGTAAAGAAGTTTTTATCACATAGGAATAGCTTCAGTCGTATAATGTTTTTTTTACGTCAAAAACCTGGATAATTAATCATTTTCAAGACGACGCAAATATCGTTAATGTAAGTTATCATTGTTTGATTATAAATCATTAAAACTATTCCCATTTCGTTTATCACGCCATTCTGTCAAATAAATAGAAAATGAATTGACTGTTATTAATTATTACTCTTCTAAAGGCGAGTTAAGCCTCAGAGGCATTTATTTACATATTTAAGTTCAATATTTCTTTACTACTCACTGCATGGAGTCCACACAGACAACTGCTTGGCATTCTTGTTTTATAATTTGGTAGTTTAGTCATATAGACATGAATTCTATTTGGTTCAGACGATATTTACAAGTTGGTAACCTTTGGTACTATTTTCGTGCCCTGATTTCAAAAGTAACCACTTAGTGAAATTAAATGAGATTTATATTTGTCTGACTTCATTGACGGCAGAGCACAGAATTAAAATAAATAGTTTTATACAGGCTATAGTCAATAAACATTTCACGAAAATATTGGACTTTATGGAAATTTATTTATAGCTATGTCAAATTTCCTTGTTATTAGAAGCTCTGAACTTAATATTTTAACCAATTTTTGGACTGACTTAGTGTGGCTTATGAAAACTAACGAATATTTCGAAAACTATCCGTTAGATTTTCGTGACCAACGAAGTTGTTGTTTAGGTTGGGCCAATTCGTTCAAAGCCTCTAATGTGATGTATCCTTGGTGTTGAATCGCTCGTTATCACCTTTAAAATAAAAAAATTAAACATACAGATGTCTACATGTATATGTCTATATGCATTAATTTGGAGAACCTATTTTGAGCTGGGACCGATTCGATTAAATCGATTCGATCCTGTCATGTTCAAAAGCATGACAAAAATTACCGTTTCACGTTTTCTAACTGGGAAATGGGAATTTTTTCAATTATGGTGAATTGCCTAGTCGAAGGACTAATGTTTCTTAGAATTATTACTTTGCATTTGAAATATAGTAAATTTAAATAAATTTTGTAGGAGTTGCTGAAAAATATGCTTACCATTGAAACCATACTTTCTTTATTGCTGAAGAATTTTGAGCGTTTTTGAAGTCTACACCTTTGGGACCAAGCTTTTCTTGTATTTCATTTTGAACTTTCCATTATGCAGTAAGAACTTCAAAAAACGGATACGTTCTCATAAACAGTTGATCACCAGTGCAACCATGAAAATTATGAACCACAGCAGAGCAGCAATATGATCAAAGAATTGAATATCTTGAAAAGCTTGGAACTTTAGTCTTTTCGACGTACCGGTGAAAAACCCAAGCAGAAATAACCCTTTGGCCCGGGAATTGATATGAAAAATGTATGTAAGGCCCAAGGGATTCCTGAGGTCCTTTGAATAGTAAATGTTCCATTTACTGATGATCTGTTTATTTTCCTTCGACTAACTCCCATGTTTGTTTTGTTAGAAAATTGAAAATATAGTGAGGATAATCACTCGTATATTTATTATTTGGACCTTTTAGTTTCGGGTGAAATGTTACACACATTTTTGTGTGCTATAAATGGACAATATTCGGCACTGGAGAAAGAAATTGTTTTGTAATGGGGATACTCGACAGTTCTCTCTACTGTAAAAAACCGGTTGGATAATTTCAAATTTACTCGATTCATGTCATATCATGTAAACATCATTTAATGTTCCTGTGCTCAATTTCCACTTATTTGACCTACGTTAAAGGTCTTTTGCATATAAATGGAATAATTAAAAATTAACCTGTTGCACAAACAGGTCCTAAGACCTTCTAACCACGGAGCACGAGTAATGTTCCCAAAATATTTTAAAGTTTCACAAGTGAAAGGAGTTTTACATTTGCAAAAGTATCGCCATAATTTTCTCGAGCAATGGATAAACAAGTAGCCTGATCAGAATGGATTGGTGTCAACAATGTACGTACACTGTGTCAATGTTTTACACTATTTACACACGGGTATTTTTAGCGTGGTGTATCTGTTCAATTATGTTTATCATTAGGTCTAAGTTCCAAATTCAAAATTTAATAAATTTGCCTTTTTATAAACAAAAGTGAATCGAACCTTTCTATCTTTTTCTTTAACTTAAATTGTATGGCCTTTTTGGTTTCCCTATTCAAGCCATGGCCACAAGTTGACAATGAAACGACACATAATAACAATTAGTACAACCAATGACATCTGCACTGTGTTGTAACTATTCCATATTCCTTAGTATTAGACATCTGTACTAAGGTAAAGAAGGCCGATATGGACCCCAGAAGTCACTTGCACTTTTCGGACCCATCAATGGAAAATTCGGTCTTCTTTACCTTAGTGTACTGCATTGTATGAAAGGACTTCACTTTTGGGGCCCATCTATGGAAAACTCCGTCTATTTTAACATAATGTATTGCATTGTACGAAAGGACCAAGATGGCTACCGCGAACGCACAGACAGACAGACAAACAGATCATTCATTACTATAAAGAGTTCGCTGACGCTCCTCTTAATAACTGTTATATACTTTGTAATCTCAGTAATCTGGTGCAAATCATGTGTTTGTAAAATCAATTGTAAGAGCTACGGCTATATCAATGCATAAAATTTTACTTTATTACATTTACTAAATTTTAACATGGCGAGGTCTCTTATTCGTGTTTCCAGGCAGAGATGCGGAAAACTCTATTCCACCTTTGTACCATAGAATCTCGGTGGTAGCACTTTAGGGTCGATTAAAGATAAAACCTCCTTGCTGGCCTGTTCAGTTTCTTCTTCAGTATAAATCCTGATGCCTATTCCACTGTTTGTGAGAAAAGGCCGCAGAACTTTCATCAAATTACGGAAATTTTCATTGGCTAAAAAGCATAAAAAATATTACTTAATTAGTAATAGCTACTTTGTGAAACATTTTAAAATAGCATGTTACTGAGTTCACTGTCTTACCATTAATACCAAAAGCACGTTTGTACATGTTGGGATAGTACGTTTCCCAAACTGTGGCCACGTAGATCAAACTGTTCAGAGCTAAATGTAAACGAACATTTAATTAAATTTACTTATTTTTGCACATGCATTTTAATATTTTCCCAATTTTAACGAAATAATTGTACTCAAATAAACCGAAATTTACTTGATGCTGCTGTTAAATAATTATGTGAGAATTCGTTACAAATATTTCCAGAAGTTTACCATTCGATTCGGCAACTTGTGCCATCGTAAAATTCCTGATATCCACGACAAAGATTGCTTGATCACACTTGGGGTTATGAGACACCAAATTCTTTGTAGCCCGACGTCCTTTCTCCCACAGTTGGGTAAAATGTTTTCGGAATGCAAGGATAGCGTCACGAGCAAATTCTTTGCTGAGCATGAATTCGTCAATATGCCAATCCCCAAAGGGCATCAGGGTAACTGTACTTTAAAAGTAAACTTTAATTACCCAAACTGTGGATTTATCGGCAACATTTAACTGGTTTTTACCTAAGCAACCGTCTCTGCTGTACGTATTAGTAGAAAAAGGAAATAATTCAGCTGTTTCTTTATCTTGATGAGCCTCTCCTAACGCATCTATTTTATTTGTAGCCCTCCACTGCAGTACCTAAGGTTTAATTCGAAATTATTTCATTAGTTATTCATTTTAATGAAAATTAACACCTAAGGTGTACCGGTCAATGGAATCAAGTCAAAATTTTACCCTTTTAAGTTGTTTTGCTGCATCTTCCTTGTTCCACTTCTTTGCTAAAATATCAATAAACACAATAATTAGCCAAATTGCATAAAATCCTAGCTTCTCTATTACTTTCCTTTCCACTATTGAAATTAAATAAAATGAAATTATAGTTGAATTACCTCTCAGTGCTCCCTGCATTGAAGTCGTTAATGATTTCTGATAAATTGTAATTTTTGCACTCAAAATGGGTTAGCTCAAAAAGTATTTGAGTACACAAAAGGGTCCTAAAAACAATTCTTTTCATTAGAATAGCAAGCACTAGCACTTTATAATATTAATTTCTGGTTACCCTGATACGCCTACATCTTTTAGTAATAGAAACCCTATTATTCTGGTAAAAATTTGTTTTTGCATTTGCCGATTACTCAAGTTATTAAATACTTATTTGTAAACTGCGCTTTTCGTCAATATGATTGAAGATGGAGAAGAGTAATGAATATTTCATTAATGCTTTTTTCTTACATTCTGCAATACTATCATAAATACAAAATAAAGTCATTAATGTTTAGTCTTTGTTGCACTTCCCAGCTATCAATGTTTTTAACTAAAACCAACTTGTTTTGAATTTTAGCATTTTTTTCTCTTCAGACATTATTGCCGTCATTGTCGTCAACATCGGTATTGAAAACTGTTTCTATTTATAGAAAACGATTTTGTTAAACATTTCTATCGAAGTTAGCAATTTCCCAAATATTTTATTATTCAATTCTGTATATAGTTTTTATAAATGTTCTAACAAGGGTCTATTGCATAAAGAACTTATCATTTTTTCAAAACTGTGATTTTAACTTGGTTCGGTTCAACGAATCGAAATGGGTAGAACAGTTTCTCTCTGTTAATCAAAATGGACAACCGTGGACAATTTTGACTTCGGAACACAACGCATCAAGTCTAAATAGACACTCAGAAAATCCAAAAGATTTATCAAACAGCAATTGCAGCTTGAATATTGTTGTGGAACCCAGAAGTACTATTTTTACAAATTTTAGCCAATATTTCGGACAGGAAGTAAACCGTCGTAGCTCACAGTTTATAATTGTCTTTGGCACAGATGACAAAGGCAATTATTTATTTGATTTTGCGGCAGAGTTCTTTACACATTGTCAGCGTGAAGAAGTTTCTGGTGTGTTTATTATTCTCGTTTCGAACGAATTGAATTATGAAATATTTACACCACAATCCTATCAATGGGGCTTAAAACTCTGGCAAATTAAAAACCAAGTTCCTGAAAGTGAATTGCAAAATATATGGAATATGTATAATGGCCTTTCCAAAGAAGTAATTGTGGCCTTTATGGACCTAATTGACGACACTGACTATAGTTTGCTACACCTTCGTAAATATTGTGCATTATCTTCGCATTATTTGATGAAATCGAAATTCTTGAGAATTTGCGATATAAACAACAGAGTTGTTTCAACAATGCTTGATAAACTTAACTTTTCAATTGTTTACACGGATGCACATTTAGGGGAACTTTGGGAAAGTATTTTTCAGAACAATTTTCGAATTGTTCCAACAACATATATGGTAATACCATCCACAGATGGTGGACCTGTTTCAACGCGAATGTCGGTAATAACAGAACGCTGGAATTACGTTCCAATTTATTGCGAAAGTAGAGAAAATCTTGAACGGGTCCATTTGGCTGTGTTGCTTCAAAACACATTTGATAAATACAGTTGGTTGCTGATAATTTCTCTCTTCCCAGTGAGTTATTTCATTTTGGTCTTCAATTTTAAAAATCACACTATACCCATGAACGGAAGAATTGAGTTGTCAATCTTATCAACAATAGCTATTCTTTTAGGTCAGTCGGCCCTATTTGAAAGGAAAACCATTCTCTATTTAATAATTATGTTTGCGGCTTTTGAACTTAAAACGCAATACGAAACGTATATCACAAGTGAAATTGTGGTGCCTCCTGAAAGATTAGCATTCGAGAATGTGGATGAACTGTTTGCAAATAATTACAAATTGTTTCAGATTGTAGTGAGCGAGAACGCGTGGTCAACCACACCTAATATGTTGCTTAAATTAAACGTCACTAATCAAGAGAAAAATAGACTTTACGTATACAACGGTTCTGCAATGAAATCAGACACAATTGACAAAAATGGGTTGTCTGAGTTCAAGAAATCTTGGATGCCATTTTTTGTTGACCCCAGTTTGAAATTGTTTTACTTACCGAGAGAAATCCATGTTAATCAGTTTCTGTTTAAGGAAATTCCAGATTACGTTCATGATTCAAATTGCATTGCTGTTCGGCAACAAATTCCCGACCCTGATCCTATTTCCTGGCAATTCCATTGGAATTATAAGCATGTGTTTTCCTCGTTCGTTCAATTATTGCAACAAGAAGGATTTTTGGTAGTTTGGGAAAACCACAAGAAATTTTATGCCAATCGAAAGGTTAATAGAAATATAAGTCAAATTAAGTACGAGGATTCAAGACCAAAAAAGATGAATCTTAGCATGAAAGTCAATTCAATTTTTTCATTGTTTTGCTATTTGTCCTGTTTTGTAATAGGAATTTTTGTGCTAGAAATATTGGTTGGCACCAATTTGTATCCTTCACTTATTAGAGCAGTACTTATAGTTTGCATGCATGTAGTTCGCATAAAGCGTTTTAGTCATTCTGAACATCCAGATATTATTATGGTCTCCACCGCTAGCTGAAGCGCAAAACGCAGTCAACCCATTGCTCTGGACAAAGATGATTGCAACCAACAAATTCAAGAAACATGCAGTAACCAAAGTGAGACTATTTCAGTGTGCAACTCTGACATTTACCAAGAGAACGAACAGGACACAATATCTTCGGATTGTCAAGAGGTGAGCAGTGTATGCCCTCCCAGTGGAAGGATGAAAGAAATGCAATGTTAGACTTGGTGGCTGGATGCCAGAAATACATTATTTGAAAGGGATAGATAGCAATGTTACGTATTTGCGTATTTTTTCAATTAAATTCTGTATTTGCTTATAAATTATATCCATGCAAATACAATATAACTTAATAAACAGATTGCCAGTAGGAAAAATACAAGATAAATAATGGATTTTGCAAATGCTAAGTCACAATTCAATTTTTTAAATTATTTGTTATTCAAATAAGAAAATATTGCAAAGCCGAATGACAAAAATAAAATATTAAATAATACAATATGATTTAGAAATAATTTTCATGAATTTGAAACAATTTCCCTGAATTTGAAACAATTTCCCTGAATTTGAAACAATTTCCCTGAATTTGAAACAATTTCCCTGAATTTGAAACAATTTCCCTGAATTTGAAACAATTTCCCTGAATTTGAAACAATTTCCCTGAATTTGAAACAATTTCCCTGAATTTGAAACAATTTCCATGAATTTGAAACAATGTTCAAGAATTTGAAGCAATTCCCATGAATTTGAAAAAATTTCCATGAATTTGAAACAATTGACTATACGGAATAAATTTAGGATAACTACTGACTGAAGTTTATGAAGCGCCCAAGGAGCTCTCTGATTAGTATTATCCAGAAATAATTTTATAAATCTATGACAATCCACGTCTACATTGTACATTGCATACATTGTACAAGCTATAAATAGCCAAGCCATAAATAGCCAAGGTATTAAAGTGGGATTTTTCATTGGATGCATCAAATAAAGTAACTAATACTATCATTAACTAAATCCTACCGAATGATTATTGCTATTACATTGAATTGGAATTGGATAGGCTTTATTGCCATGCTAAATAAAGCTAATTCATTGGTACATGTTTAGTAAATTATTTCATATAGCAGAACATGGATTCAATAATATTCTATATTGCAGGTAGAAAAAATGCAATTTTGAATATCGAATTGCCACGTATCATATTTAAAAGGTTGTTCACAATACAAATTTATTAACTGCAAGTGACGTAATTTCAATTTTATATTGCATTTACTTCGTGTGACGTAAGTGACGTAATTTCAATTTTATATTGCATTTACTTCGTGTGACGTAAGTGACGTAATTTCAATTTTATATTGCAATTTCAATTTTATATTGCAATTTTTTTATTGCAATTTTTATATTGCAATTTCAATTTTATATTGCAATTTTTTTATTGCAATTTTTATATTGCAATTTCAATTTTATATTGCAATTTTTTTATTGCAATTTTTATATTGCAATTTCAATTTTATATTGCAATTTTTTTATTGCAATTTTTATATTGCAATTTCAATTTTATATTGCAATTTTTTTATTGCAATTTTTATATTGCAATTTCAATTTTATATTGCATTTACTTCGTGTGACGCAAGTGACGTAATTTCAATTTTATATTGCAAATACTTGGCCATATTTAATCAATGGTTATATAATTCAAGTCAAATTCCGAACTTTATTACATAGCCGACATTCAAAGCATAACCCCCTATGATTAAATACTTATTGGCAAATTGCGTTATTTGTCAATATGAATGAAGATGGAGAAGGGTAATAACTATTTCATTAATGCATATGTTAGCGGTAATAAGCCAAATTAGGCATTAAGGAAAATGCCTAGGCATTTAGCTAAATGCCTGAAGAAAGCCCGGCTATTTTCATTTAGCCGAGGCATTTAGGAAAATGCCTAGGCATTTCCTGAAATGCCTAAACTTCACTCGGCATTAAGCAAAATGTTTTTGCTTATTGCCGGGTAATCACCTTTACTTTACTTAATGACTGAATTTTACCAGGCAGAAAGGAAAATGTCTCACTTTTATGCCATAACGGTGTGTGAAATACGTGAGTAAGTCGGATATGTCAAGTGTTTGCTGAAAAGTCAATTTATTTTCATCAAAAGTAAATGACAAAAACACTGTATTTGAATGGAATAATTATTTACTTATTACAATACAACAAGGTTTATATTCCAGGATTCAAAATATGTAGTCACAACTTCAATCGACTTTAACTACCTTAACTATTTTTCATGCCTAATAAAGCTATTATGCCGATAATTTCAGCAAATGCAAATAAGTGGAATAGTTTTCCATTAGAAAATTACATTCCTAATGTAATTAATACATACAAGCCGATCAGTTCCCATGAGCGTTCACTTAAATCTACCCCGCGAAGCAAATCCAAGATTTGCAGAAACGAATCTAGCTTTCAATTTTTATCAACGAGGTTGGACGTTGTCAAAAATAGAATTTTTAAAAGTCTGTGAAATAAAATGGATTTCAATATAACAGTAAGTGTCAGCATCTTAAATAGAAATGCCAGCATCTTAAATAGAAATGCCAGCATCTTAAATAGAAATGCCAGCATCTTAAATAGAAATGCCAGCATCTTAAATAGAAATGCCAGCATCTTAAATAGAAATGCCAGCATCTTAAATAGAAATGCCAGCATCTTAAATAGAAATGCCAGCATCTTAAATAGAAATGCCAGCATCTTAAATAGAAATGCCAGCATCTTAAATAGAAATGCCAGCATCTTAAATAGAAATGCCAGCATCTTAAATAGAAATGCCAGCATCTTAAATAGAAATGCCAGCATCTTAAATAGAAATGCCAGCATCTTAAATAGAAATGCCAGCATCTTAAATAGAAATGCCAGCATCTTAAATAGAAATGCCAGCATCTTAAATAGAAATGCCAGCATCTTAAATAGAAATGCCAGCATCTTAAATAGAAATGCCAGCATCTTAAATAGAAATGCCAGCATCTTAAATAGAAATGCCAGCATCTTAAATAGAAATGCCAGCATCTTAAATAGAAATGCCAGCATCTTAAATAGAAATGCCAGCATCTTAAATAGAAATGCCAGCATCTTAAATAGAAATGCCAGCATCTTAAATAGAAATGCCAGCATCTTAAATAGAAATGCCAGCATCTTAAATAGAAATGCCAGCATCTTAAATAGAAATGCCAGCATCTTAAATAGAAATGCCAGCATCTTAAATAGAAATGCCAGCATCTTAAATAGAAATGCCAGCATCTTAAATAGAAATGCCAGCATCTTAAATAGAAATGCCAGCATCTTAAATAGAAATGCCAGCATCTTAAATAGAAATGCCAGCATCTTAAATAGAAATGCCAGCATCTTAAATAGAAATGCCAGCATCTTAAATAGAAATGCCAGCATCTTAAATAGAAATGCCAGCATCTTAAATAGAAATGCCAGCATCTTAAATAGAAATGCCAGCATCTTAAATAGAAATGCCAGCATCTTAAATAGAAATGCCAGCATCTTAAATAGAAATGCCAGCATCTTAAATAGAAATGCCAGCATCTTAAATAGAAATGCCAGCATCTTAAATAGAAATGCCAGCATCTTAAATAGAAATGCCAGCATCTTAAATAGAAATGCCAGCATCTTAAATAGAAATGCCAGCATCTTAAATAGAAATGCCAGCATCTTAAATAGAAATGCCAGCATCTTAAATAGAAATGCCAGCATCTTAAATAGAAATGCCAGCATCTTAAATAGAAATGCCAGCATCTTAAATAGAAATGCCAGCATCTTAAATAGAAATGCCAGCATCTTAAATAGAAATGCCAGCATCTTAAATAGAAATGCCAGCATCTTAAATAGAAATGCCAGCATCTTAAATAGAAATGCCAGCATCTTAAATAGAAATGCCAGCATCTTAAATAGAAATGCCAGCATCTTAAATAGAAATGCCAGCATCTTAAATAGAAATGCCAGCATCTTAAATAGAAATGCCAGCATCTTAAATAGAAATGCCAGCATCTTAAATAGAAATGCCAGCATCTTAAATAGAAATGCCAGCATCTTAAATAGAAATGCCAGCATCTTAAATAGAAATGCCAGCATCTTAAATAGAAATGCCAGCATCTTAAATAGAAATGCCAGCATCTTAAATAGAAATGCCAGCATCTTAAATAGAAATGCCAGCATCTTAAATAGAAATGCCAGCATCTTAAATAGAAATGCCAGCATCTTAAATAGAAATGCCAGCATCTTAAATAGAAATGCCAGCATCTTAAATAGAAATGCCAGCATCTTAAATAGAAATGCCAGCATCTTAAATAGAAATGCCAGCATCTTAAATAGAAATGCCAGCATCTTAAATAGAAATGCCAGCATCTTAAATAGAAATGCCAGCATCTTAAATAGAAATGCCAGCATCTTAAATAGAAATGCCAGCATCTTAAATAGAAATGCCAGCATCTTAAATAGAAATGCCAGCATCTTAAATAGAAATGCCAGCATCTTAAATAGAAATGCCAGCATCTTAAATAGAAATGCCAGCATCTTAAATAGAAATGCCAGCATCTTAAATAGAAATGCCAGCATCTTAAATAGAAATGCCAGCATCTTAAATAGAAATGCCAGCATCTTAAATAGAAATGCCAGCATCTTAAATAGAAATGCCAGCATCTTAAATAGAAATGCCAGCATCTTAAATAGAAATGCCAGCATCTTAAATAGAAATGCCAGCATCTTAAATAGAAATGCCAGCATCTTAAATAGAAATGCCAGCATCTTAAATAGAAATGCCAGCATCTTAAATAGAAATGCCAGCATCTTAAATAGAAATGCCAGCATCTTAAATAGAAATGCCAGCATCTTAAATAGAAATGCCAGCATCTTAAATAGAAATGCCAGCATCTTAAATAGAAATGCCAGCATCTTAAATAGAAATGCCAGCATCTTAAATAGAAATGCCAGCATCTTAAATAGAAATGCCAGCATCTTAAATAGAAATGCCAGCATCTTAAATAGAAATGCCAGCATCTTAAATAGAAATGCCAGCATCTTAAATAGAAATGCCAGCATCTTAAATAGAAATGCCAGCATCTTAAATAGAAATGCCAGCATCTTAAATAGAAATGCCAGCATCTTAAATAGAAATGCCAGCATCTTAAATAGAAATGCCAGCATCTTAAATAGAAATGCCAGCATCTTAAATAGAAATGCCAGCATCTTAAATAGAAATGCCAGCATCTTAAATAGAAATGCCAGCATCTTAAATAGAAATGCCAGCATCTTAAATAGAAATGCCAGCATCTTAAATAGAAATGCCAGCATCTTAAATAGAAATGCCAGCATCTTAAATAGAAATGCCAGCATCTTAAATAGAAATGCCAGCATCTTAAATAGAAATGCCAGCATCTTAAATAGAAATGCCAGCATCTTAAATAGAAATGCCAGCATCTTAAATAGAAATGCCAGCATCTTAAATAGAAATGCCAGCATCTTAAATAGAAATGCCAGCATCTTAAATAGAAATGCCAGCATCTTAAATAGAAATGCCAGCATCTTAAATAGAAATGCCAGCATCTTAAATAGAAATGCCAGCATCTTAAATAGAAATGCCAGCATCTTAAATAGAAATGCCAGCATCTTAAATAGAAATGCCAGCATCTTAAATAGAAATGCCAGCATCTTAAATAGAAATGCCAGCATCTTAAATAGAAATGCCAGCATCTTAAATAGAAATGCCAGCATCTTAAATAGAAATGCCAGCATCTTAAATAGAAATGCCAGCATCTTAAATAGAAATGCCAGCATCTTAAATAGAAATGCCAGCATCTTAAATAGAAATGCCAGCATCTTAAATAGAAATGCCAGCATCTTAAATAGAAATGCCAGCATCTTAAATAGAAATGCCAGCATCTTAAATAGAAATGCCAGCATCTTAAATAGAAATGCCAGCATCTTAAATAGAAATGCCAGCATCTTAAATAGAAATGCCAGCATCTTAAATAGAAATGCCAGCATCTTAAATAGAAATGCCAGCATCTTAAATAGAAATGCCAGCATCTTAAATAGAAATGCCAGCATCTTAAATAGAAATGCCAGCATCTTAAATAGAAATGCCAGCATCTTAAATAGAAATGCCAGCATCTTAAATAGAAATGCCAGCATCTTAAATAGAAATGCCAGCATCTTAAATAGAAATGCCAGCATCTTAAATAGAAATGCCAGCATCTTAAATAGAAATGCCAGCATCTTAAATAGAAATGCCAGCATCTTAAATAGAAATGCCAGCATCTTAAATAGAAATGCCAGCATCTTAAATAGAAATGCCAGCATCTTAAATAGAAATGCCAGCATCTTAAATAGAAATGCCAGCATCTTAAATAGAAATGCCAGCATCTTAAATAGAAATGCCAGCATCTTAAATAGAAATGCCAGCATCTTAAATAGAAATGCCAGCATCTTAAATAGAAATGCCAGCATCTTAAATAGAAATGCCAGCATCTTAAATAGAAATGCCAGCATCTTAAATAGAAATGCCAGCATCTTAAATAGAAATGCCAGCATCTTAAATAGAAATGCCAGCATCTTAAATAGAAATGCCAGCATCTTAAATAGAAATGCCAGCATCTTAAATAGAAATGCCAGCATCTTAAATAGAAATGCCAGCATCTTAAATAGAAATGCCAGCATCTTAAATAGAAATGCCAGCATCTTAAATAGAAATGCCAGCATCTTAAATAGAAATGCCAGCATCTTAAATAGAAATGCCAGCATCTTAAATAGAAATGCCAGCATCTTAAATAGAAATGCCAGCATCTTAAATAGAAATGCCAGCATCTTAAATAGAAATGCCAGCATCTTAAATAGAAATGCCAGCATCTTAAATAGAAATGCCAGCATCTTAAATAGAAATGCCAGCATCTTAAATAGAAATGCCAGCATCTTAAATAGAAATGCCAGCATCTTAAATAGAAATGCCAGCATCTTAAATAGAAATGCCAGCATCTTAAATAGAAATGCCAGCATCTTAAATAGAAATGCCAGCATCTTAAATAGAAATGCCAGCATCTTAAATAGAAATGCCAGCATCTTAAATAGAAATGCCAGCATCTTAAATAGAAATGCCAGCATCTTAAATAGAAATGCCAGCATCTTAAATAGAAATGCCAGCATCTTAAATAGAAATGCCAGCATCTTAAATAGAAATGCCAGCATCTTAAATAGAAATGCCAGCATCTTAAATAGAAATGCCAGCATCTTAAATAGAAATGCCAGCATCTTAAATAGAAATGCCAGCATCTTAAATAGAAATGCCAGCATCTTAAATAGAAATGCCAGCATCTTAAATAGAAATGCCAGCATCTTAAATAGAAATGCCAGCATCTTAAATAGAAATGCCAGCATCTTAAATAGAAATGCCAGCATCTTAAATAGAAATGCCAGCATCTTAAATAGAAATGCCAGCATCTTAAATAGAAATGCCAGCATCTTAAATAGAAATGCCAGCATCTTAAATAGAAATGCCAGCATCTTAAATAGAAATGCCAGCATCTTAAATAGAAATGCCAGCATCTTAAATAGAAATGCCAGCATCTTAAATAGAAATGCCAGCATCTTAAATAGAAATGCCAGCATCTTAAATAGAAATGCCAGCATCTTAAATAGAAATGCCAGCATCTTAAATAGAAATGCCAGCATCTTAAATAGAAATGCCAGCATCTTAAATAGAAATGCCAGCATCTTAAATAGAAATGCCAGCATCTTAAATAGAAATGCCAGCATCTTAAATAGAAATGCCAGCATCTTAAATAGAAATGCCAGCATCTTAAATAGAAATGCCAGCATCTTAAATAGAAATGCCAGCATCTTAAATAGAAATGCCAGCATCTTAAATAGAAATGCCAGCATCTTAAATAGAAATGCCAGCATCTTAAATAGAAATGCCAGCATCTTAAATAGAAATGCCAGCATCTTAAATAGAAATGCCAGCATCTTAAATAGAAATGCCAGCATCTTAAATAGAAATGCCAGCATCTTAAATAGAAATGCCAGCATCTTAAATAGAAATGCCAGCATCTTAAATAGAAATGCCAGCATCTTAAATAGAAATGCCAGCATCTTAAATAGAAATGCCAGCATCTTAAATAGAAATGCCAGCATCTTAAATAGAAATGCCAGCATCTTAAATAGAAATGCCAGCATCTTAAATAGAAATGCCAGCATCTTAAATAGAAATGCCAGCATCTTAAATAGAAATGCCAGCATCTTAAATAGAAATGCCAGCATCTTAAATAGAAATGCCAGCATCTTAAATAGAAATGCCAGCATCTTAAATAGAAATGCCAGCATCTTAAATAGAAATGCCAGCATCTTAAATAGAAATGCCAGCATCTTAAATAGAAATGCCAGCATCTTAAATAGAAATGCCAGCATCTTAAATAGAAATGCCAGCATCTTAAATAGAAATGCCAGCATCTTAAATAGAAATGCCAGCATCTTAAATAGAAATGCCAGCATCTTAAATAGAAATGCCAGCATCTTAAATAGAAATGCCAGCATCTTAAATAGAAATGCCAGCATCTTAAATAGAAATGCCAGCATCTTAAATAGAAATGCCAGCATCTTAAATAGAAATGCCAGCATCTTAAATAGAAATGCCAGCATCTTAAATAGAAATGCCAGCATCTTAAATAGAAATGCCAGCATCTTAAATAGAAATGCCAGCATCTTAAATAGAAATGCCAGCATCTTAAATAGAAATGCCAGCATCTTAAATAGAAATGCCAGCATCTTAAATAGAAATGCCAGCATCTTAAATAGAAATGCCAGCATCTTAAATAGAAATGCCAGCATCTTAAATAGAAATGCCAGCATCTTAAATAGAAATGCCAGCATCTTAAATAGAAATGCCAGCATCTTAAATAGAAATGCCAGCATCTTAAATAGAAATGCCAGCATCTTAAATAGAAATGCCAGCATCTTAAATAGAAATGCCAGCATCTTAAATAGAAATGCCAGCATCTTAAATAGAAATGCCAGCATCTTAAATAGAAATGCCAGCATCTTAAATAGAAATGCCAGCATCTTAAATAGAAATGCCAGCATCTTAAATAGAAATGCCAGCATCTTAAATAGAAATGCCAGCATCTTAAATAGAAATGCCAGCATCTTAAATAGAAATGCCAGCATCTTAAATAGAAATGCCAGCATCTTAAATAGAAATGCCAGCATCTTAAATAGAAATGCCAGCATCTTAAATAGAAATGCCAGCATCTTAAATAGAAATGCCAGCATCTTAAATAGAAATGCCAGCATCTTAAATAGAAATGCCAGCATCTTAAATAGAAATGCCAGCATCTTAAATAGAAATGCCAGCATCTTAAATAGAAATGCCAGCATCTTAAATAGAAATGCCAGCATCTTAAATAGAAATGCCAGCATCTTAAATAGAAATGCCAGCATCTTAAATAGAAATGCCAGCATCTTAAATAGAAATGCCAGCATCTTAAATAGAAATGCCAGCATCTTAAATAGAAATGCCAGCATCTTAAATAGAAATGCCAGCATCTTAAATAGAAATGCCAGCATCTTAAATAGAAATGCCAGCATCTTAAATAGAAATGCCAGCATCTTAAATAGAAATGCCAGCATCTTAAATAGAAATGCCAGCATCTTAAATAGAAATGCCAGCATCTTAAATAGAAATGCCAGCATCTTAAATAGAAATGCCAGCATCTTAAATAGAAATGCCAGCATCTTAAATAGAAATGCCAGCATCTTAAATAGAAATGCCAGCATCTTAAATAGAAATGCCAGCATCTTAAATAGAAATGCCAGCATCTTAAATAGAAATGCCAGCATCTTAAATAGAAATGCCAGCATCTTAAATAGAAATGCCAGCATCTTAAATAGAAATGCCAGCATCTTAAATAGAAATGCCAGCATCTTAAATAGAAATGCCAGCATCTTAAATAGAAATGCCAGCATCTTAAATAGAAATGCCAGCATCTTAAATAGAAATGCCAGCATCTTAAATAGAAATGCCAGCATCTTAAATAGAAATGCCAGCATCTTAAATAGAAATGCCAGCATCTTAAATAGAAATGCCAGCATCTTAAATAGAAATGCCAGCATCTTAAATAGAAATGCCAGCATCTTAAATAGAAATGCCAGCATCTTAAATAGAAATGCCAGCATCTTAAATAGAAATGCCAGCATCTTAAATAGAAATGCCAGCATCTTAAATAGAAATGCCAGCATCTTAAATAGAAATGCCAGCATCTTAAATAGAAATGCCAGCATCTTAAATAGAAATGCCAGCATCTTAAATAGAAATGCCAGCATCTTAAATAGAAATGCCAGCATCTTAAATAGAAATGCCAGCATCTTAAATAGAAATGCCAGCATCTTAAATAGAAATGCCAGCATCTTAAATAGAAATGCCAGCATCTTAAATAGAAATGCCAGCATCTTAAATAGAAATGCCAGCATCTTAAATAGAAATGCCAGCATCTTAAATAGAAATGCCAGCATCTTAAATAGAAATGCCAGCATCTTAAATAGAAATGCCAGCATCTTAAATAGAAATGCCAGCATCTTAAATAGAAATGCCAGCATCTTAAATAGAAATGCCAGCATCTTAAATAGAAATGCCAGCATCTTAAATAGAAATGCCAGCATCTTAAATAGAAATGCCAGCATCTTAAATAGAAATGCCAGCATCTTAAATAGAAATGCCAGCATCTTAAATAGAAATGCCAGCATCTTAAATAGAAATGCCAGCATCTTAAATAGAAATGCCAGCATCTTAAATAGAAATGCCAGCATCTTAAATAGAAATGCCAGCATCTTAAATAGAAATGCCAGCATCTTAAATAGAAATGCCAGCATCTTAAATAGAAATGCCAGCATCTTAAATAGAAATGCCAGCATCTTAAATAGAAATGCCAGCATCTTAAATAGAAATGCCAGCATCTTAAATAGAAATGCCAGCATCTTAAATAGAAATGCCAGCATCTTAAATAGAAATGCCAGCATCTTAAATAGAAATGCCAGCATCTTAAATAGAAATGCCAGCATCTTAAATAGAAATGCCAGCATCTTAAATAGAAATGCCAGCATCTTAAATAGAAATGCCAGCATCTTAAATAGAAATGCCAGCATCTTAAATAGAAATGCCAGCATCTTAAATAGAAATGCCAGCATCTTAAATAGAAATGCCAGCATCTTAAATAGAAATGCCAGCATCTTAAATAGAAATGCCAGCATCTTAAATAGAAATGCCAGCATCTTAAATAGAAATGCCAGCATCTTAAATAGAAATGCCAGCATCTTAAATAGAAATGCCAGCATCTTAAATAGAAATGCCAGCATCTTAAATAGAAATGCCAGCATCTTAAATAGAAATGCCAGCATCTTAAATAGAAATGCCAGCATCTTAAATAGAAATGCCAGCATCTTAAATAGAAATGCCAGCATCTTAAATAGAAATGCCAGCATCTTAAATAGAAATGCCAGCATCTTAAATAGAAATGCCAGCATCTTAAATAGAAATGCCAGCATCTTAAATAGAAATGCCAGCATCTTAAATAGAAATGCCAGCATCTTAAATAGAAATGCCAGCATCTTAAATAGAAATGCCAGCATCTTAAATAGAAATGCCAGCATCTTAAATAGAAATGCCAGCATCTTAAATAGAAATGCCAGCATCTTAAATAGAAATGCCAGCATCTTAAATAGAAATGCCAGCATCTGTCTTCCCGGTCTTTTGAATGACTTCTAGTGAAATAGAAGAATATTTCCAAACTGATACACAGAACATTAAATATAGTATCATAGCAAAAATCGCCAAAAAGCATAAAATTGGGAGCGTAATAAATGAAATAAAATCGAGACGATTGTAGAATCTGATTGAGCCAAAACAAGACAGCACGGTTAACAAATATAAAGTAATTGTGCCACCAAAAAATATCATAGGATGAATACTCTCCTGAAATAAAATACTGAGTAATCCCGCTTTATTGTACGTGGCAATTTGAAATTCAAAATCGTATTTTCCGCATCTGCAATATAAAAATTTATTTAAAAATGCTATAATGAATGGTCCTTATTTGACATGTAAATAAAGCCAATTTTATTGTTTTGAAAACCTAAAGTCATTCCAGAGGACTTAGTTAATAATAAAGTTAGTTACCTTATTTGGTGCATCCAATTAAATATCCTAAGCAAAACAATCAAGATGTACATAAACACTAAAATACACAAATACTGACAAGAGCAGAGTACGATAATTTGTAAGATTTGTATTACAAATTGTACTGCCCAAGGAAATGATAAACTATCGGCAAGATTGTTTTCCATTGAAAGTACGAAATATGCAAATCCTGGTTCAACAGGGAGAGTGCAAATTGGGATAAGGAATTGTTTTATCAAAACTTCTAATTTGATGTATATATATTCTTTAGTGTTGATTCGATCATTACCACCTTAAAAATAAAAAAAATGTTAAAACAAACAATACTTAAGAAAATAACTTAACATAGCAAATAATATGAATTTACGAATAAATATTTCCAACTTGCCGTTATCAAAGAGAGATTTATCCGCGTGCAAGTAATTCAAAATCGTCTTGAATTCCTTTCCGGTTTTTAAAAAACCAAATATGACAACCACAAAAACAAGATGGAAAATAAATATCAAAAGTTGCATGGTCAGGGAAGAAATGTTGAATTCATTTGTATCAATCTGCTGAATGGATCGCAGGATTTGAAAAAATGTCTGCAGAGCAAACACTGTGTTTAAAATCCCGTATGTATTGAAACGAAGATATGATTTGGACATTCTAAATGTTTGACTGGAGTGATCCCAAGAAAGTGGAATAATACCCAAGAAAGAACCAATGTTAATATACAACGCTACCCAGTTGTAGTTACTACTTTGTAATTTAAAAACTGCTTTGTGTACATGAGTTTGGAATAGTAGTGACTCTTGATAAATTACTGTAAATGCTCTAAAAAATATGGCAAACATTTTTTAATTGAACGTTGAGAAAATACGGAGTCGTAAATGTAATTTTAGAAATAATTAAGCTGCATTAGTGCAGCTTACTGAACAAAAGGAAAATACAGAGTAATTCTATTTTCGTTTATTTGGATTACCGATTCTTTTAACGTGAAGCGTTAATTGTGAAACATTAATTTGCAGCAATACTAAATATCTCATCAATTCTGATGAAAGGTAACAACAATAATTCAGTACCAACGGAAATACGCAGACTGAGTTTACGCCCAGAAGTGGCAAACACGTTTTGGCAATCTCAAAGTTGACAAAAAATAATTTTTCTATGTTAATAGTTGACCTTTCCTGGCAAAATCCTTTAAGACAAGATTGTATTTTAAAATGGTCATTCATTTAGAGTTTAGATGACGTATTATTGATAAAAACCAAACCAAACAAAAGATCAAATAATATTCTCCCTCAAAAGCGTTGAAAGTAGGATTTTATCACCCGCTTATATTGTTTATATTTTGTCCCTTGGAGCAAATTTCATTTACACAGCCTCACAAAATTAAGCCTACTCTATTTGTAACTTACAAAATAGCTTGATGCAATTGCTTTGAAGTTAATTTCAACTTACACATGATAATTTGCAATTGATTTATTTCAAGACTGACAAAGCATTTTTAGCTATTTGATATTTTGCCAAAATTTTCTTTATGCTCATGGCGTCATGAATAGCTACCGAGAAATCAGTTATCCTTATATTAATAAATAACTAAGCTAGTTACTTCTACTCAACTTAATGTACATAGACAAATGGTAAATGTTGCATGCCGTACAAAGCGGCAGAGCTATATGGATGTACAGTTAATCAGTTAATCCTGTATTTAAGGCGAAGGACGCCAAATGGTATCTGACATTATTTATTCTATTACTATTCAATTTTGTAGGCACTAGAGTACAAACCGACATGCTATGTACTTAGTACCCCAATAAACCATTAAAAACCGATATAATACAGTAGTCATCTAAAGTAAGAAAAAAAAATCAAAAACAAAACATTGAAAAATATCATAAAAAATTAATTCAAGGTCTTAGAAGTTGATAATAAGCAAACTCCAGAAATATTGAATTATTCCAAGTGTTTTAATTTTACATATTTATCAAGTAATACAAATCCATACATATAAACTATAGGTGTGTCCATATCGACTTCTTAAGTTATTAATTAATGACTCACAAACACACAGAGAGCCATCCCACTGTCGTACAGTAGCTTTTTCTGCTGAACTGAATCGCTACTTGATTGTTTTAATGTCTCCTTTTTACGTCAGAGGCTCGTTAATCAAGAATATTCAAGGCGACGCAAATATTTATTATATAAGTTATCATTCTCTGATCATGTACCATTAAAAGTATTCCCATTCCGCTTATCCTGCCATTCTGCCGCCGTCAAGAAATAGCAAAAGAGGCGACAATTATCAATTATTAAGTAACTTGTGCTACTGCCCTGAGAAGAATGCCCTGAACAATCAGTCCGTCCGACAGTCGGGTGTTGGTTCTATAACTCATGAAAGGTTTGTTATAGTTTGATAAATCTTTTTGTGTATACTCATGGAATTTATAGGAAGACCGCCTGAGAAAATGGGTGTGATATAAAGAAATGCACATAAATCGGACATTTTGTATCTTTATTCTTATCAATTATACCTAGACAATGTAAAGTAAAAGGCAAAGATGTATAGAACGTGAAACCAGTAACTTGATTGATGTATGGAGGATTTTTTGTATTATATTGGACTACTTTTAAATAAATAAACTTATTTCTAATTTAATTGTTTACAAAACGGATTTAATATAAATCATAAATAGATATAATGTGATAAATATTCTTCAACCCAGTATAGTTCTACCTACGGAACCTACTACTCTGTCTCAGACTAGGGAATTCATAATGTAGTTATCAGTCAGTCAAGAAACTGTTACAACTGTGTCTACTTCATGAGGTAGCATCAATCTTTAAGTGTTTATTTAGTTTTCCGTGTAATAACACAAATAAATAATCAATATTACGTGCATTTTGAAAGCACAACAATGATTTTTCGGATTTGAAGATTAATAACTTACTCATCTCTTCTCCTGTTTTGTTTTCGCACTCTGCCGCGTCGCAGAGATTTTCGCCCTCGTGCTTTAGCTCTCTTTTTATTGCAACATTTGAGTGTACGATTCCGTAGACTCTGTAAATACAAGTACACTTTCCGCAATTTGATGTTGAATACAATTTCTAATGTGAAAACAACTCCGCCAAAACAAGACAAAATGCAAAACAATGAAAAAATGGAATTGATTTTCATTTCAAGATTCATTTTTTGTGGTTTCGATTCGTTATATTTAATTTTACTTATGTTTTTATTAACGGGTAGATTGGCAAAATAATTATAGTTGTCTTCCCACGACACCAAAAATCCTTTTTGTTGTAATAATTGACCGTATGAGTAAAACTTGTGCCTGAAGTTCCAAAAGAATTGCCAGAATAAATCCTCAGAGTCAGGAATTAGTTGTGGAACAGCAATACATTTTGATTCAGGAAACAAAACTGGTATTTGGGAATACAAATATAGTTTAACATACTTTTCTGGGTGCAAGTCAAACAATTTCAAACTGGGATCTACCAAAAGTGCGATGAAAGACCGAACGAATAGCAGAGGCCCTTTTTGATCCGTTGTTGCAGAATTGTTAGTAGTGTAATTGTATATGCGGAGGCGTGCATTCTGACGACCATCGAAGACTTTTAATTTATGTAACGTAGACGGCAAATTTTTGGACGCATTTTCACCCGTTACAAAATGAAGCAATTTATAATTACTTGCAAAAAGTTTGGAATATAACTTTATCAGGAGGTACTACAACTTCACTGGTGATGTACGTTTCATAATGCGTTTTAATTTCAAATGCTGCAAACAAGATTATTAAATGGAGAATATTTTTCTTTGTAAATAGAGAAGACTGACCCAAAAGAATAGCCAGAGTTGACATTAATATCAATTCAATTTTTTCAATCGTTGATGTTTTGCTATCTTTAGAGTTGACGGTTAGAAGAAAATATGAAACCGGGAAAAAAGAAATTATCATTAGCCAACTGTATTTGTCGAATGTGTTTTGAATCAATACGCTTAAATATACCCGTTCAACAACATCTTTGTTATCGCAATAAATGGGTACGGAATTCAGGGTTTCTAATAGTAGGGCCGTTCTCTGCCATTCGTAAGCCTTAATGGCAGATGGTACTGCTATATACGATGTAGGTATGATTCCAAGATATCGTTGAAACAAGTTAACCCAACTTCCACCTAAATTGGCATTCATGTAGACCGTAGAAAAGTTAAGTTTTTCCGCCATTGTTTGTATAAATCTGTATTTCGTCTCACAAAATTCCAAAATATTGATCTTAATCAAATAATACGTAGAGAGCTTGCAGTATAAACGGGAGTATACTAATTCCTTATTGAATCCCTCAAAAAATGTGTCCAAGATAGGGATTTTCATATTATTCAAATACACATTGTAAACATTCCATATTTTTCTCCATTCCCTTTCCGGAACTTGGTTTTTAATTATGTGGTGTCGTAAATTCATTTTCCCATATTCCATTTCTACACTATAAATTAAAATTTGATAATTCAGTTCGTTATGAACAACAATGAAAAACAATCCAGAAACTTGCTCATATAGAAAATTCATTACAGAGTCACCTGAAATACTAAAATATTGATCTAAGACAATTATAAATTGTGAAGAACGACGATTTATTTCTTGTCCGAAATATTGACTAAAATTTGAAAAACCTGTTATGCTTGGTTCAACAATGATATTCACACTACAATTGCTGTTTGATAGATCTTTAGGATTGTTTACGTTTCTACCAAACATGGAAGCGTTGCCCTCCGATGTCAAAATGGTCCAAGGCTGTCCATTTTGATTGACTGACAGAAACTGTTCCACCCATTTAGATTCACTAAACCTGACTAGGTTAAAATCACAGTTCTGAAAGAATGAAAGATTTTTTATGCAATAGACACTTGTTATAACATTTTCAATGACGATGTGCAAAAATAAAATGCAGAAATCTTTCAAAATCATTATCGCCAATCGAAGAATCAAATAACTTAACTTTCTTTGATATTGAAAGAGTTTGCAATGTTGATTCTTTTGTGGTTTTATTGTAGAAGGAAAATCAATGAATAGAGAATTATTACTGAACAAGAAAATGACAAAAGAAAAAAATAATACTGCTTGCAAATGTGGTTTATCAAAAACCGTAATAAGATTTTTTTAAATGTTTGGGTAATACTGAATATTACTACATTCGTATTTATATGTTTATCTTAAGTGTTCTCAGTAACAAAAACTATTATGGAAATTAAAACAAAGTTAGGCGTGTAAAATTACCGCAAGGGTAAATGGATATCAAGTGGAGAGGATGAATGATTTTAAGTGGAAGGAATGCAAAATATATTTCAAAGTTTGAAATAAAACTTTTTCAATCAATTTCAATTGCAAATATCCTAATAAAAATAACGTACTCTCTCAATGCATTCAAATTGAAAATTTGCTGTAATAAGTTTTGGTTGACACAACCTCAGGTGTGCAACGCAAACATTCCGCCCTTTGGACGATGTATGTTTGCAAAACACTTTGCTTGCAAACAATTAGTGATTACGTTGCCCAGCCAACATTCAATTGACAACAATACAACAAAATCAGCCGCCCAGCAATCTTTTGGTAAAAAAGTAGCAATAATGAATAAAAAATGTCTGCGCCGAAGTCGGTCTGCCAAGGGCCATGCCGGGTGGTTTATTGCGCATTTTTTCTTTTCTTAAAAGGAGTCTATTTGCAGGGGTGTTTTGTTAAAGTGGGTTATTAATTGTTATAAATTGGGTTAAATAAGAGAACTTAAACCTGTTTTACATATATTTTTTATTTTTATGGTATTTTTATTAGCTTGTTGTTCTTTAGTTAAAACCTTTAGGCAAACCAATGTATAATAACAGAATATGCAACCAGTTTTGTTAATTAAAAAAAATATTTCAATATAAACGGAAAATGGTAGACTGATAATAAACCCAAAAGTGACAAACCCATTTTGGCAAGATCTAAATTAAAAGAATTTTTGCCATGTTCCCAAATGATCCTTGCTTTCAAAATCCTAAATGACATTATTATACTTTAAAGTTAAAACTGCTGCATAAATAGCTTCTTTGAAAATTCACTGCGATTGTTTCGAAAGAATTTCAAATAGTAAAATTGTAAATGAGGAATTTGCCTATTGTGCTTCATTACAAAACTGCCAAAGCACTTTTAGCCTTTGATGTTTTACCGAATGTTCGTGAGGTGTAATAATATAAATTTTTGTAATAATTTTTGAATTTTGGGTTTAGTGTAACCAAAATCGTTATCGCATCATTAGCATACACATACATATTACACAAATACATTACAGTTATCATTAAGGGTAAATGTAAAAGTAAAGTATATGTTAGTACCTGTGTATTAATAGCCTTTAGTTCTTTGAAAAGCACTCTATAGCTGTGCTCCATCTTATCTGGAAGAACAGCATATGCCAGGGGGTAAGAAACTGGGTAAAATTGACTACTACACTGCACCGTCACACAAAGCTACTTCGTCATAGATTTCACTTGTGGACTTCAGTGGCTGTTCCAACGCAAGCTTTTTAATTTTTTCCCTAATCACGTCAATGGAATTGGAATATTGGTCAATAGAATAATTAACCTTCTCTACTAGTTATATACGTACTACTTTTACAGTACTGTAAAAGTTTGTCGTCTTTTACAGTAGTATATTACGATAAATATATGATGGGTTTGCCAAACGGGGCGAACAGACGACCGCGTCTGGCAAATGGCTTTTCTTGGCCTTTTTCCCAAAAATGAGAAAGGTTTGCCAAACGGGTCTTTTGTGTGTTTGCCAATCAATCACTTTATTAATACTTTGAAGCATTTGATTTTTTAATTCAAAAGTCGAAGGTCATAGTGTGCTCATCTTGGAGCTTGTTTTAATTAAATATTTTTGATACATTTGTAAAGTGCAAAAAGACGAAAATTTCAAGCGTTATTGAGTTATTAAGGACACACACACAAACACAGACAGACAAACAGACGACTCATTGTCGTACACTAACATTCGTGTTGTTTAATGTTTTCTATTGACGTCAGTCATGCTAATTAAGAATTATCAAGGCGGCGAAAATATTGCATATATAAGTTATTATTGTATGATATTCTGAATTAAGCATTCCCATTCCGTTTATCACGCCATTCTGATACCGTTAAGCAAATAGAAGACTGTCATTAATTATTTCGTTTCAAAGCCGAGTTGAGTCTTATTTCCATATTCAAATGCAATACCACGGTTTGGCTTTCTCTTTCTCTGTTATAATTTGACTTATAGAGCATAATGTGACAAAACACAGAAACATTATTTCCATTAGAGCTTTTGTGTTTGTAAAGAATATTGTCATATTATACTATTGCGAATATCAAAAATTGCCATAACATAATGGTACACGGTATGATGTTTGAGTACTAAATACATGTTACGATTACGATATCTTACTAGCATACCTAATTTTACTCTTAAGGTTAAACAAATTGAGTAATAGCTAATACAGGTCTATATATACCTATATATATCATTCTGGGACACCCTGTAGTAAATGAAATATTGGGAATGTAAGAGCTTTACTAGAAGGTGAATATTATGAATATAGAAACGAGATATGTTGCCATTGTTAAAGTAATTAATAATTTCTCCACAGTCATTTTCAGATGCATTACATTTTTATTAGTAGATTTACAATTTCAGCTAATAGTTATGAAAATACGGGTTTATCCTCCGAACTGCTCCATCCCTCTGAATTTCTTATTTAGTTACTGTTTCTCTCCTAGAGTGAAATTATATAATTATTTGTTCCCTATGTACTTCTTATATAATATAATTTTTCTTAAAACTAAGTTAATATTTGATCTATGATGAAATATCGTTAATGGTAGAAAGGCGTAATTTTTACTATAATGTTATTAACAGTTTTCAATAGTTCTGTGCCGGTTATTTTTATAATTTACTAATTCATTCCTATGTCATGAAATATTCTTTTTCGCAGATTGGTATGTGAGATCATTTAAACACAATAAGAAGTGTCACAATACGTGAAAGAATTTCTGCATAGAATTCCAAAATTCGATCGTGCTTTACATTCTTAATGGGAGCTATTCTAACGCCAAACGGTTTCAGTGATCTGTAAATCTTTTGATTTATTAATTTAGCACTACCTGTCTTCTCAGTTGCAGAATTTTGAATGACTTCCAGTGAAATAGAAGAATATTTCCAAACTGATACACAGAACATTAAATATAGTATCATAGCACAAATCACCATAAGGCTTAAAATTGGGAGGGTAATAAATGACATAAAATCAAGACGGTTGTAGAATCTGATTGAGCCAAAGCAAGAAAGCACGGCTGAGAAATATAAAGTAATGGTACCATATGAAAATATCAAAGGATGGATACTCTCCTGAAATAAAATATTGAGTACCCGGGCTTTATTGTAGGTTGAAATTTGAAATTCAAAATCGTATTTTCGCCATCTGAAACAGAAATTTAATGAATATTTGTACTGTATTCTCAAATTATTTACCTAAAAGGCTTTAATGAATGGTCCTTATTTGGGATGTAAATAAAGCCAATTTCCTTCCATTATAGTTATTTCAGAGGATTTTGTTATTGAGAGTGCTAGTTACCTTATTTGGTGCATCCAATAAAATATCCTAAGCAAAACAATCAAGATGTACATGAACACTAAGATAGCCACATACAGAGAAGGGAGGAGTACGATAATTTGTAAGATTTGTATTACAAATCGTACTACCCAAGGAAATGATAAACTATCGGCAAGATTGTTTCCCATTGCAAGTACGAAATATGCAAATCCTGGTTGTACAGAAAGATTGAAAACTGGAATAAGGAATTGTGTTATCAAGGCTTCTAATGTGAAGTACATAGAATCCTTGGTATTGAATCCATTACCGTCAGCAACTTTAAAGCAAAAAAAAACATTTTCAAACTTTCAAATTATCATAAATTGCAGCGCTACACATTATGAATGTTTTATATGTTCATTTCAATAACAAAAATGTACAAATAAATATTTCCAACTTACCGTTATCAAATACAGAGTTCTCCGTTTGCAAGTAATTGCATACCGCCTTGAATTCTTTTCCCGTTTTTAAAAAACCAAATATGACAACCACACACAATACATGAAAAATCAAAATCAAAAGTTGCATGGTTAGGGCAGAAATGTTGGATGTATTTGCATCAATCTGCTGAAGGGATCGCAGGATTTGGAAAAAGGTCTGCATAGCAAACATTGTGTTTAAAATCCCGTAAGTTTTGAAACGAAGATGTGATTTCGACATTCTAAATGTTTGACTGGAGTGATCCCAAGAAAAAGGAAGATCGCCCAAGAAAGAACCTATATTAATATATAATGCAACCCAGTGGTAGTTACTGCATTTAAATTTTAAAATTGCTTGATGTACATGAGTTTGAAATAGTAATGACTCTTGATAAATTACTGTAAATGCTCTGAAAAATATGGCGAACATTTTATATATGAATGTTGGGAAAATGTGGAGTCTTCAAATAAAGTAACCGTTTGATGGACAAACGACAAATAAGGAGTAATTGTATTTTCGTATACTTGGATTATCGCACGCCTTAAAACCAAACATTAATCGTCAATTATTAATACTGCAATATTTGTAGTAATGGTAAATATCCAATCAATTCTGATGAAAGGTAATAACGATAGTTCAGTAACAGCTGAACTACATAAACTGATGGTACGCACAGAAGTGGCAAAACCGTTTTGGCAATCTCTGAGTTGATATACAATAATTTTTCCACGTTGGCAATTGACCCATCCTGGCAAAATTTTATATTTTGTCATATTTTATATATTTTATATATAAAATTTTATATATAAAATTTTTATTTTACATATAAAATTTTATATAATTTTATATATTTATATTTAGTTATATTTCGTCACTTGGAACAAAATTTGATGACGGTGGCGACTTGCAAAATTAAGTCTACTCTATTAATAACATCGAAAATTGTTCAATGCGATTCTTTTGAAGATATAATTTCAAAAAACGAACTTACACATAGGAGGTTTCATATGCTTCTTTTCAAGATTGACGAAGAACTTTTAGCTATTTGATATTTTGCCGAATATTTTCTCTATTGAGCTCTTGGTGTAACGAATAGGAATAGCTACCATATCAAGAAATCATTCCTTCCCTACAATAATCATAACGTTAACTAAGTTACCTCTACTCAACTTAATGCACATAGACCACTGCTAAATGTAGTATGCTGTAAAAATGCGATGGAGGCGATAGATGCATAATTAATCCTGCATTTAAGGCGAATGACGCCAAATGATATCTGACATTATTTATTCTATTAATACTCAATTTTGTAAGCAGTGGAGTACAAACCGCCATGCTAGATAATTAATACACCAAATAACCATTACAAAATCGGTAAAAAACAGTAGCCAAGCAAAATAACATAAACAAGATAAAACACTTCAGAATTTCGTAAAAAATATTTTTATAATAAGATACGCAAATGAAATTTTCACGAAATATTTGAATTATTCCAGTGTTTAGTTTTATGTATTTATCATTAAGTACAAATCGTCTAGCTATATATACATGTGGCCATGGGCAAGTAGGTTATTTTACTAATTTTTGAAGTTATTAATTTTTAAGTCAAAAATCGAAGGTCAGAGATTGCTATTCTTTCACATGACCAAGCTATTTATTGCAAAATGCAAATAGTTTGAAATTTTCAAGCGTTATTGAGTTATTGATGACACACAAGCATACAGAAAGACAGCCCACTGTCTTACAGTAGCTTTTACTGATGAATTGAATCGCCATTGTGTTGTTTTAGTGTTTAAATATTTCCTTTTTGCGTCAGAGTCTCGATAATTAAGAGCTTTCAGTATGATCATGTATCATTGAAATTTCCATTCCGTTTATCACGCCGTTCTGCCACCGCCAAGTAAATATAAAAATGCGGATCCCTGCCATTTCGTCGACAGGCAACTCACACCCGGTCAATTCGTCGACACATAATTCGCCACGTAGTTAATTCGCCAAGCAGTCAATTCGTCGAACGGTTAACTCGCCACGCAGGCAATTCGTCGAACAGTTAACTCGTCATGCAGGCAATTCGCCACGCAGGTAATTCGCCACACAGGCAATTCGTCAACAGCCAAATCGTCGAATTTAAAAAAAAACCAAAAAAAAGCTTAAATACAGACAAACGAAATACTTAGGGTACCATTACTATTAATGTTAAATAATAACGGTCAAATCTTCAGTCATCGCCGATATGACCCTGTTCCAATCGTCTCATCTTTGGCTTTACATTTAGCGTTGTTGACACGTTGTTTACAATACGTCAAAACTTTTCATAGTTCTCCATGCTATAATGAACTGTAATGTAAATTGATAATGGCATTTTGCAGGGCCTACAAATTCAAATTTGCAGGATAAGATTTACTATACCCCATGCATAAAGCTTAATGACAGACAAAGATTGAATGTTTTATAATTTCGATATTACATTGATAATAATCTAAATGACTTGAATTTAAGTGTGACAAAATATTTAATACTGTGACTGAGAAACAGAAAAAATAAACTATAACTTTGGTGTAATTTGTCTGTATTTAAGCTTATTTTGGCTTTTTTAAATTCGACAAGTTGGCTGTTGACGAATTGCCTGTGTGGCGAATTACCTGCGTGGCAAATTGCCTGCATGACGAGTTAACTGTTCGACGAATTGCCTGCGTGGCGAGTTAACCGTTCGACGAATTGACTGCGTGGCGAATTGACTGCGTGGCGAATTAAGTGTCGACGAATTGACCGGGTGCCAGTTGCCTGTCGACGAAATTCCCTGTAACCTAAAAATGCGACTGTTATTAATTATTGCGCTTTTAAGACCGAGTTTAGCCTCGGCAGTCCTCATTTCCATATTCAAGTGCAATATCTGTGTACTCTTCACTGTATGGAATAACTGCTCGTCATTATTCTTTTATAAGTCGTCAGTTTTGGTTTAATGTCTTGTAAAGGGAGATCTCCTCCATAAGAATTGTCCAACAGAGACCCCGCTTCCTAGTTCATGGAATGGTATGCTACTCTAGATGGCATATCCGACAATTGTAAGAATGTAAAAACAATATTTACACGTTGATAACCTCTGGTACTATTTTCGAAAGTCCTAATGCCCTAATTTTTAAAATATCGAATTATTAAAATTGAATAGGTCGATGCAACATTGGGGCATCAAAATATCTTATGCAAAAAGTCGAAAAGGAGTCATTGTAATTGAGACAATGGCCCTGTGATAAAATTAACAAAAATGAAAAATTGAAGAATATCGTAGAAAATAATTTCAAATTCAAAAACCTTAAAATGAGCAAAAAAAAGTTTCCAAATATATTTGAAAAATGTCAAAAACGCTTTAGTTTTATATATTTTTCAATGGATACAATTCTTTTGGTTACATATTTGAATTCGAATTCATTTATTATACTACGTTTAAGACTTTTTTTAAATGCCAAGGAGTCATTTTCTTTGAATTTGACCAGACTGTTTGAAAGCTCTCGATGTTTTGCATAGCGCAAAATTTGTAATGAAAATTTCAAGCGTTCTTGGGTAATTTAGGACACACACACATACATAGGCAGGAAAATCAACAACTCATTTTCATACATTAGCATTTGGTGCTGAGTTGACTCGCTACTTGGTTTTTGGGTTTTATTGTTCAATAATTCAATTATTTCATTTGACGTCTGAGACTTGACAATTAAGAATTTTCAAGGCGTCGCAAATATAGTAGTATATATCAGTTATAATTGTAGGCTCATGTATTTTTTTATTTATTATTATTATTAATCAACGGTTTCCCCCCAAAGGAGGCCATTCCACCGTCGATGCAATTTGGTCAATACAATTTACCGATCCATAATTCCAATGTCCACTTAATTTGAAGTACATGTGGTTTACAATCATTATCATCACAATCACATCACAACGAAAGTTTTCAGATCGAAACAATGAATTACATTAAAAATAGCAAAGACATAATAGATTTGTTAGTCACAATTTTTATCGTAGCTAGTTTATACTTTACTGATCTAGCAATACAAATATTAGGTAAAAAGACCATGAAAAAAACCTTACATCTGTATTTGTAGTATAAAGAATACCTTGCTGTTAGACGGCGGTAGTAGTTACCCGTGGCACACGGGGATTGGCAAGTCATGCACTCGGTGTATTTAGAATCGCAGTTTCATTTTTAGGATATGGTTTTTGTTTTCACGTTTGTCAAGCACATTTTACAATCATACATATTTTAAGATATTGATTAGCATTTTATAATTTCATTTCGGTTTACAATAGCATTTTACAATTACATTTCTAGAATATGGTTTGGTTCACGTTTGTCAATCACATTTTTACATTTGCAAATTCATTTGTGTTTTACGATTAGATTTTCGGTTTACAATTGCATTTTACAATACATTTTTCTTATACACTGTTACATTTTCATTTAAAATATTCATAAGTTCATTTCTTTTGCATTTCGAGATTCATTACTATTTCATTAATTTAACATTTCGATGTTTACTTCAGTATTACTCTTCATACTTACGTTGAGTCTTGTAGTTGCAACATTAGTAGCAACAGGACAATTTGCTTGAAGTGTAGGGCAAGATACGATTTGCGTGGCTGTTAAAATAGGCAGAGGACACAGCGCGAGAAAGTTCTAATCTTCCACTAAGAAAAGCAATTCAGGGTTCGACAGATAACCTCCTGCTTCCATACCTCTTGCCACCTTCACCCGCAGTCGCCTCCCATCACTATGCAAATGCCGGCCGTCCATACTGCTCTTTTGAGATCTTTTTTCCCATGTGGTATTTTCCAGAATTTTGATGTTTTTCAGAAATCCTGACACTTTTCACTTTTACAATTAACTTCCCTAACACACTATCACCATAAGGAACATTTCGGTATAATTTACAATGTCTAACAATTAGGTTAAAATTACCAAATATGCGATTTTACCGAGAGCTGCACAATCACGTTGTTACCTTACCGAGTGCTGACTTGCCAATGTATTCCTATTCTGTTTATCACGCCATTCTGTCACCGTTAAATAAATAAATAAACAACAAGCATTAATTATTTAGCTTCTACCTTAAAAGTAGAGTTGAGCCCCGGCAGCTTTTATTTTTATATTCAACTTCAATATTTGTTTACTCTTCATGATGTAGAAAAGGCCAGGCTAACCACGGTTGGGCTTTCTTCTTTTATAATTGGACTTTTTTACCTGCATAAACTACCTATAATTACGTAGCGTATATAGTTTATTATTTTTGCCTGAGGTAGATGAATCTTTTTAGCCACCATCAATTGATCTGTTTCAATCATCATATCGTCCCTCTAAATCAGTAAGGAGCTAAGCCAAATGATCACTGGTGGGGAAAAGAGGCAAACCAATTGATCATTAGTACAGAAATGGGCTAAACCAAATCATCAGTAATTCATAAAGGTGCTAAACCAATTTCGCCTTAATTCCAAAAGGTGTCAAACTACAGGCGCCAAATTTAAAAAACCAATTTTTGTTAAAGAAATTAAAGCTTGCTAGCATATTGATTGTGTGCCATTAGTAAGCATAATTAACTATAATGGGTGTTACTAAAAATTATTTCCGGAATAAATAGTTTAGCGTGCTGCAATAGCGGTATAATTTCAATCCTTCATTTGCGTGGTTTATAACTTTTTGGAAATAATGATCAAAGTGCTTTAAGTTTTTATGAATTAGTGATCAATTTGTTTAGCCCCTTTCTGAATTAATAATCAATTGGTTTAGCGCATTTCAAAACTAATGATCAATTGGTTTTTCTCCTTTCCGCATTAGTGACCATTTGGTTTAGCTCCTTTCTGATGAAGAGGGACGATATGTTTTCTGATGAAGAGGGACGATATGTTTTCTGATGAAGAGGGACGATATGTTTTCTGATGAAGAGGGACGATATGTTTTCTGATGAAGAGGGACGATATGTTTTCTGATGAAGAGGGACGATATGTTTTCTGATGAAGAGGGACGATATGTTTTCTGATGAAGAGGGACGATATGTTTTCTGATGAAGAGGGACGATATGTTTTCTGATGAAGAGGGACGATATGTTTTCTGATGAAGAGGGACGATATGTTTTCTGATGAAGAGGGACGATATGTTTTCTGATGAAGAGGGACGATATGTTTTCTGATGAAGAGGGACGATATGTTTTCTGATGAAGAGGGACGATAAGTTTTCTGATGAAGAGGGACGATATGTTTTCTGATGAAGAGGGACGATATGTTTTCTGATGAAGAGGGACGATATGTTTTCTGATGAAGAGGGACGATATGTTTTCTGATGAAGAGGGACGATATATAGTTTATTATTTCGCCGAGTGAACTGCATTTTTTGAGCCACCTTAAGTTGATCTCTCTTCATCATTCTACAATGATAAGTAAGAAATTAAACCAGCAACAGCAGTCTTCACTTTGTTTTTACATGGAAGAATAAATTAAATAAGAAATAGTTAATTCATCTAAAGGTATAATATAATTATATTATAAAAATTACACATCTTGGATGCATAATCTAGGTTACATAACCACCTAGGGTTTTCCACATGTTTGCATGTCAGATGATCTTTTCGTGTACTTCGTTATCACAAATTATATTTACGCTGATCTAAAACTTTAGTAGTATTGAGTCAAGATTATTTAACTTAGGCGTGGCGCGTTCAAGATGCAAACTTGTTTCTATTCTTGGAACCTTCTTTAGAAAAATGTCCCAGAACATGTCACAAATGATTGCATTCTTGTTTTTCTCGGCTGTCATTTAGTGAGCTGTTTGGGCACAACAAATGAATAAAAAAGGCTCTCCATATATTCTTCTTTAAATATCTACATATCCAGATACAATAATTTATGCCGATTATGTTGGAATAAATTTAAGATAATTACAGACTTAAGTTTTTATGTCCATTACATAATAAACTTTGCACGCCATGGGGTACAAAAAATGTGTCCAGGTAACTCTCTCATTTGTATGACCTAGAACTAATGTTTTTATAAATCTATGCCAATGCACTCTACATTGTAGCACGGTATAAATAGCGAACAAAATCTCTCCAGATCATTCTTCATTCAACTTTTGTAGAACTATTGTGGAGCGAAATTCTCTCAGCTCTACGAATTTTGTCATCATGTTGAAGGTAAATAAATTCCTACGTTATTAAGCAATAATATCAAACAGGACTGGAATTTTTTATTCATGCTGCTCAAATTCTTATCAAAATCTTAAATTTCAATTGTTTAATATTTACAGGTTTTGACTATAAATGTTTGTGAAATTTTTCCAAATAATTTGAAATTGAATATTTTAGGTTGTCGCCATTCTTGCCATTGTGGGGCACGTCGCTGCCGTCACCACCCAAGACCTTATTAACCAACAAGCTCAAATTGCCACCCAAAACGCAATCAACTACAACGGAGCAGTCCGCAATGCTGTTCTCCAAGGCGCCCAGGTCAATCCATTAGGACTGGGTTACACCTCTATTGCTCCCAGCGTCTACTCTGTTTACGGTTCTCAACTCATCCCAAGCATAGCCCCAGTTTCTGTTCGTGAATTATTACTTTTACCACAAAACAATTTTTAACACAAGGTTCTGTTATTCTCTTCATACGTATTTTGGGAATCCCAAAACAAGAAATGCATTTAATCCAATAATTAATTGAAATTAACTTTTTCTAATTACTTTGAAAGCAGGTACAAACTCAATGGACTACCCCATTTAGATCAATTGAGCAGCGGGACTACATTAAGGAGGCCAATAATAAGGAACTAGTTTTAAAATTCCTGCAGAGGGTTTACGCTGAAAAGGATTTTGATGCCATTTATGAGTACGTATCGGAGAATTTCATTCAGCACGACCACGATATTGCCGACGGAAGGGAAGCGCTTAGACAAGCAGCCATAGAGTGGGGGAAAGATTTGCCAAAGAGGGACAGACTGGACATCAAAAGAGTTGCGGCTGACGGAGATCTCGTTTGGGTACATCTGAGAGAGAATTTGGAGCCATGGGGAAAGGTTGATGAAGCCGCCATTTTCATATATAGGGTTGAAAATGGAAAGATTGCTGAACATTGGAATGTATATGAAACTGTCCGCAAAACTCCTTCCAAAAATAATAATGGTATTTTCTAATTTCTTGTTTTTTCCAAATACAGCAAGAACAAAGTTCTTTTACTCTTGAGAAATGAAATATCTTAAAATAACAAGTAAACTATGGAAATAAAGTTTCACCAATTTTCTTCCTCTACACACGTTTTCATAAAGAAATTCACTGTTTATGCAACATATGCAATATATGCAATTTACGCAATATACTGTGATAAATAATAAAGAATATACTTACAAAATTATTACTCAGAAGACGACAGCGACAAAAATATATTTTATTATATTTTCTTGCATAATATATTTGATTTGATTACTTTATTGCCATACTTAGTCCAGCTTCCTATCAAGCGCTTATCAAAGGTGTTTGCCTTAAAGCGTTGTTCCCGTCGATATATCGATAATCGATATATAAGATTTTTATAAAAAATACACATACTGCTTTTGTAATATTTTTTGTTGTAATGCGTTAAAAATTTCAATGCAAATAACTATTTTAGAATTTACATGTAACTCTCAAGTATTTAAGCAAACAATGCAATTGGTAGGTTTTATATTTTGGAATCTTTTACCCTAGAGCTGTGGGAGTATGGAGTTAAAATTTGTTTTGTGTGACATCTCATGTCTGAACGCTGCCAATGAGTGATGTGCAAACTTCATGAGTAAAGCATTCAATTTCAATTACACAAATGTAAACCTGAAATTGACATTTGATCCTCCGAAACAAAATGGCGAGGAAGAGAAACCTTGTTTGGCAAACATTACAACATATCGTTTATAAGAATGAACCTAATAGTGTTATCCCGTCTAGGTTCATTCACTTGTTAGGAAACTAAATGACGCAAGTACAAGATTTGCATCAAAATTTACAGAACATATTTTATGAGAACAGAAAATTGCATTTTGATTGTTCCACGGAACTCTAGACTCCCAGGACGCCATGTTGCATAAAAGGATTGCATGTGCCTTGTATGTACTATATAATTAGCACAATAAACCTTTTATTGATTATATTTAATAATCGTAAATCAATTTTATTTATGGACAAAATATTAGTATTCATCTCAGGGAATATTAAATCCACTCAAACGCTTAATTAATTCTTATGCCAATAAACCAATGCAATGCACAAAACAAAAGTGTAAACTGTCTTAAAATATATTAACAGTCAATATGCACAGAATAGTACAGTATTTTTGTAAACCAAAAACCTAAAAACCCATAGGTCAGGGGTTTCTACTCAAAAACCTATGGGATTTTCTTGCAAAATACGTTTATTTCTGTAACTGTATCTGTATGTAGTCCCAAGAAGAAGCTCTGAAAGCTTCAGTAAAAAATTTCAATACGTACATACAGATTTTGCAAGTAAAAACCGATTTATTTATTCACTGAAAAACTATCGGAATTAAGCACGATCATTATCACTCTTTATGTAGTATACGTTTCTGTAAAACTTTAATTAAAATCTCCAATTGTAGTACGTGATTTTTCATAAGTGTCATCTTGTCCATCATAAATGGTAATGTCAAATGCTAATCCAATATTTTCACAAAACATTTATGGATTCAAATGTGTATGTTAATATTATAAGACACTAATTAACACAGAATTAAGTACATAATTCTGTACCATACTCTTTGACGACTTTTCGATATAAATACAAATGAACTTTTGCAATAAAACTACATTTCATTTCTAAATGTAACCGTTTTCATTTAAATTATTTAATTTACGGATTAAATGTAACCGTTTTCATTTAAATTATTTAATTTACGGATTAAATGTAACCGTTTTCATTTAAATTATTTAATTTACGGATTAAATGTAACCGTTTTCATTTAAATTATTTAATTTACGGATTAAATGTAACCGTTTTCATTTAAATTATTTAATTTACGGATTAAATGTAACCGTTTTCATTTAAATTATTTAATTTACGGATTAAATGTAACCGTTTTCATTTAAATTATTTAATTTACGGATTAAATGTAACCGTTTTCATTTAAATTATTTAATTTACGGATTAAATGTAACCGTTTTCATTTAAATTATTTAATTTACGGATTAAATGTAACCGTTTTCATTTAAATTATTTAATTTACGGATTAAATGTAACCGTTTTCATTTAAATTATTTAATTTACGGATTAAATGTAACCGTTTTCATTTAAATTATTTAATTTACGGATTAAATGTAACCGTTTTCATTTAAATTATTTAATTTACGGATTAAATGTAACCGTTTTCATTTAAATTATTTAATTTACGGATTAAATGTAACCGTTTTCATTTAAATTATTTAATTTACGGATTAAATGTAACCGTTTTCATTTAAATTATTTAATTTACGGATTAAATGTAACCGTTTTCACTAATCCGTCTGTTGGCGATTTAAGGATTAAGTAATCGTTCCTACTCCATTCTCTACTGTTGGGGTGAGGATTAAATGTAACCGTTTTCACTAATCCGTCTGTTGGCGATTTAAGGATTACGTAATCGTTCCTACTGTTACACCTATACTTATATTAACATTATATTCCAGAAGAAAAACTGACGTTATATCTTTAAAATAATATTACATAAGAAATGCAGAAAGAACAGAAGCAAGAATGCTCGCATCTCTTCTCTCACTTGATCCTGATCAACCCCAATCCCAAGAAGCTTGACCAGGGCAATAAAACAATAAATTGTACTTTTAAGTACAAATCGCTTATCTCACAATGTTTAAGGGTCAGAGCAAGAAATGTCATTTCGACAGGTCCTGTATGATCCGAAAAGGGACGAGAAGGAGACAAAGATGCGAGCGACTTGAGAAAGATTTTTAGTTAGTAAAATCCTAGTTTTTAAGAATTCATTCTTGTTTTACTCTTCTCCTTGAAAGGAACAAACCTTTCCTTCAGTAAAATAAATAAACTTCTTAAATAATACAAATCCAACTTTTCTTAGTGATCGGAAAGTGAAATTCATTTATCTTCATCATCATGAATCACAATTCGAACAATAAGGTATTTCATATCTAAATTATTTATTTTTCATGCTTCAGTTCTAGTTTAAAAACTTATTTGCTTAAGTTCATCTTTAAATTCAAGATTGTATCAGGTTTATTGATAACCTTAACATGAAATGGGAAAAACTGTCAACCAACAGTTACCCATATCTACGTATTAAAGTCTTTTTGAAAAGACAGGAAGAAACAAGAAAATCAAGATAGAAGATTATTAGGAATTTACCTTCGCAAATTATTAGCAAAAATTTAAATTATATAACACCTACTACATTCTCTGCTATTGTGGTGAGGATTAAATTTAACCGTTTTCACGAAACAGGGTCACTGATTGCATTGCATTGTACTGTATTGTAACTGTATTAGTATTACAAGAATTTTTTTGACATAAGAGCTTTTGTGTTTGTCTTGCCAATGTAGCGTTATTTCCAAAATAATAAATGGTCATAATACTATAACGGTATAGGGTAAAGTGCTTGTGTCCCAAATACACTTTGTAATTAAGAATATTTTTATTAGCATATTAGTATATACATATTGCTCTTAAAATTACGCACTTTGAATTATTTTTATTGAAGATAGAGTATTACGAAATTTACAATTTTATTGTATTACTAAATTCATGCAACTTAGTTACATGTATGGCCAACGTTTATATTTCTACTAACCCATTGGCAGAAATTGGATGAAACATTATTTTATGCTTAGGAGGTGACAATACTGTGTTAATTTCGTGTTTCAATTGCGGAATAGGGTCACTAGGATCGAATTGAATTTCAAAATTGGAAAACAAGTGAACAGTGAAAATAAATAACTGGTCTCTTCCTAAAGCTTCTCCAGGGCAAGCTCGTTTTCCAATGGAAAAGGGAATGAGGGCGGGGTGTCTTATTACTTCACTTTCATCATCTGTTAAAAATCTTTCCGGTCGTATGTTTTCAGGGTCACCCCAAACTGCAGGGTCATGGTGAATCCCAAATTGGTTGGCCATGACCGCAGTTCCTTTCGGTATTAAGTATCCATGAAATTCGACATCTTCAGTTGCCTCATGAAAAACTCCGAGAGGCATAACAGAAGAATAACGTGTCACTTCCAGAATCAATGCTTCAACGTAAAGGAGCCTAGGAAAAATTTATATTATGAAATTAATTGTTAAACAATATAGACCGAGAAGGTACATTTCTTATTTAGTTATCCATTAATCCTCAAATACTTAGATTTTGTTTTTATTTCTGTTAAGATGCAGTTATAAATATTTAATTTAATAAACACTTACTTTGGACGATCTTTTAATGTTATTTCTCCACAATTTTTGATGTGGTTTACGATAGTGCGCCTTAACTTCTCTTGCACATCAGGGAATTGGGCCAGAAGGAATAACATCCATTTCAATGTGGTTGATACTGTTTCAATGCCACCAAGAATTAAATCTGTTAGTGTATGGCGGAGGTTTTTGACTGAAATGAAATAAAAAATACCATTTAATTTGGCAACAAATGTGATTTTAGAATAAAGAAAATTAGAATTTCGCCTAATTTTTATATAATTAGGATCAATCCATTCTGAGTTTTGTGTTTCTGGCTTATTTAAATTTCAGAAGTTGATTTTATTAATGTTTATTTAACTTAGATTTAAGAATTCTTAAATTAATTTTAGATTTTAGGAAATACTCAAATGTCTTTTGGACTTACTGCCATTCTGGCCGTAAAACGATGATTGTGTATCCGTTGTACATTTAATCTTCTTTAAATAACCATCAACGAAATCTCTTTCTACACCCTCTTGATATGAGTCCACATGATAGTCAATTACTTCTTGTGAGTATTTATAAAGACCTTCCATATTAGCAACACATTTATCAAAACCAGATAGTTTAGGCATTAGTTTCGACAATCCTGGAAAAAACGCGAGAATACCAAGAGTGGCTGGAGATTGAGCAATCCTATAAGTAAAACAAACAGCAAATAATTTTTACGGGTACATAAATTACTTAAATATTTCACATTGTATTTATTTTAGTTTGCTACTGTTGTTAATATGTGGGACAAGGATACAAAAAGCCATTGGTTTTCGAGCACAAATTCTCGACCCATGGGTTATTATAGGTTTTTGGGGTTTATGTTATTTGTATATGGCAAAATGCAAATTGGAAATGCAAAATAGCTTACTGATCAACATGGTCAACTAATTTTAAATATTTTTTATCTTCAATGTCGAATCTCGCTCCACTGGCAACGGTCCAAATTGAATTTAAAGCTGATAGATTAAACAACTTTGCAGATGAGATGGTCTGTCCGCAATTCTTATTTAAGTACGCAATTAATTCTTTCGCTTCGTGCGATATTAATTTCTCTACTGGAACTCCATTACGAAACTCAGACTGAATGTAAGAAAATGTAAAGCGTCGCTGTTCCACCCAGGTCCTTTCAGAGGTAAATAATATTCCTAAAGCACATTTAATAATTATTTTTAAGATCCAAATGAATGAATAAATATTGGCAATAACTTTAAAAGCGAAAACATTTTTATCCAACAAAATATTTGTTTATTGACCTCTAAAAACCCCATTTTCCGGAAGTGCCATATGGTATATTTTTATCCTTCCGCAAAGGGCTAGCATATTGAAAGCTTCCTTTGCAAGTTTGTATTCATTAATAATCACAGCTCTGCAAAAATGTCATCTCGTAAATTCTTTTTAATATTGTAGGTTCCATATCAACAGCAAAATGAAACACGAACATTTATTAATTGTTAAAACATTTACGAAATAGTTACCGCGTAGGCCCAAAATCGAGTCCAATTATATCTCCGAATTTCTCTCTCATCTTCATGACGGCTTTATACGGTTCCATCCCTACTTGTACCAAGTTCCCCACAAGTGGCCAGCTGAAGGGACCTTTAAAATGATCACAAACAACAATAATCAGAATCATTAAAAGCATTACAAATACATTATCATAAAGTGTTTCCCTGGCGAAAAATATTTAAAAATTGTCACACATATATGCCCAGGAAAATTTGTGTTTCGGAAAGAAAGAAATTCTTGAGAAACTAAATTAATTATTGCGTATTCCGAACTTTTACCATTTAAAAAACTATTTACCATTTAATTCACCATTTAAAACTCAATTGTTTAATTTTAATTTAATACCTGGGGGAAATCTTTTTGGTCGTTTTTGCCATTTCATGAGACATAAAAACAACCCAAGTACTGCACAAATTTCCAACAGCATTCCGAAGAAGTAATATTTAAGTAATCTAGTTTACTGAAGGTACACTTCACTACTGTATCGTACTGTGATTGCAATTTCATGTAATTATTTTTAAGCACTTTTTAAACACTTGTAATCTTCAGTGATATGATATAAGAATCAAAACACCAGATATAAAGAAGAAAATTAATACAATATTATTTACTACTTGTTGGAACGACTGGAATAATATTATATATCTATGCGAGTGTATTCTGAATATCTTACACGATTTGCTACATGTGAATTGCAAAGATGCATTGCTTGACACGCTTACAAATGCAATTACATTTATACTGAAGAGGCAGTGTGTCCCTGAACATTAAACGACAACTTTTCAAGGTTGTTTGGTTCTTCGCTCTCCTAAGCTAAAAAATGCAAGTAGAACTACGGTAAACTAATAGTAACATGAAGATGTAATCAGAGTGGAGAGATAAATATTGGCGCAATACACCTGTTCATTTTGTGCAGTCAGGCTCGGCGACCTTGATGACTTTCCTGGATTTTCCAAACTGTAAGCAACATCGCCAAGAAAATCCATTGTTAGATTGGAACGATACTACCGTGTGGGTTCTATCAGTCCGTTCGGCCCAAAAACACCTTGGATCTAGAATGCTTGAATATAAATGAGAAATTAAGATTGCCAGACCAAGATTGAAGATAAGTAAACACAGACATTCACGCTTTTGGAAACACTTTACGTGGAAACAGAGCAGGGCCTCTGAATACGAGACTTGGGTTTAGAAATTGCATGCAATAGAGAAGTTATTTTTTCTGATACTGTTTGCACACGTTTTATTACTGTTTATTCATTCTTGTAACAAAATCAGTAAAGGAGATGGTGCATACGCACTACAATTATGAAGCATGCATATGCAATATTCGTAAAACTGTTTCTTGTATTTACTTTGATTGTTGCACCGCTTTAGCAGTACCTATATAACCCGTTAAACTGCAATGCTAAAAAATAGGAATTTTATAACTTATGTACTACATAGTAAATAATAACTGATATATTACGGCGCCTAAAATATTTGTCTAGGTTGAATTAGTATATCTCCAGTAGGTAATGAAATATTGCATACAAAAGAGCTTACACGAGGCAAATATTTTGAATATAGAAACAATACATGTTGACATTCTTAAAGTTAACCTTAATTAATAATTTCTCCACAGTTCCATTAAAATTCATTATGCTTTCAGCGAAGTAGAAGTACACATTCACAAACATAATTACACATTCAGAATTTCTTACTTTATTATACATCACATTGCTTACAGTTATGAGAATACGGGGTTACCTTCCGTGCTACTTTATCACTCTGTAATTTCTTCTATAGTTAATCATTCTTTCCTAAAGTGCCAACTATATTATTCTGTATTTCCTGGGTCCTTGTGATAACATTGTCCCGAAAGCTCAGCTTACATTTCCACAAGTCGTAATTGTAATTTTCTTCTACTTATTCATATCTGTATTACTTAGCTTCCGTATGGTTTAATGAAAGCATTCTTGTATTTCTGATTGAAAAGAGTACCGGCGAATATGTTAATAATTTATTAACCTTTTAAAAATTTAAATGATTATATGGTTTATGTATCGTACAATTGTAACTAAGTTACTTGAAAGCAGTTCGGTTGACAGTCCTAAATGTAAGTCATAAGCCACATTATAATTCATGGCTTTGGCTGAATTATTTAATCATAAGTTTGTTTATTAAATGGCTGTTATTACCAGTAAGAACTGCCGCTTAAATTTTTGCAAAAGCAAATAATGCCATATTTTAAATAATTCTATTTCAATGCCATGTGCTATGTTGAGTCTTTATTACTCCAGTTGCCAAATTAAAATTGAAAGCGAATACTTGTTTATATCAATTCTTCTAAATTTGAAATAAACTTATAGTATGGTGTGACTTTGTTTATGTGACAAATGCTTTATTTATTACTATAATGCTTTTAACACCTTTTCTATAACTCTATGGTGGTTATTTTACTAATTTACTTATTCACTTTTGTGCAACGAAATATTTTTTTAACATTTATTGATCAGTTAAACATAATAAGAAGTGTTGCAACACGTGAAACAATTTCTCCATAGAATTCCAAAATTAGATCATACTTAACAGACCTAATGGGAGCTATTTTGATGCCAAATGGTTTCAGTGATCGATAAACCTTCCGATTTAGTAATTTAGAACTACCTTTCTTCTTGGCTGCAGAATTTTGAATGACTGTGAGTGAAATAGAAGAATATTTCCAAACTGACACACAGAAGATAAAAAATAGTGTAATGCCACAAATTGCCACAACGCTTATTATTGGGAGAATAATAAATGCCATAAAATCGAGGCGGTTGTGGAATCTGATTGAACCAAAGCTAGAGAGTGTGATAAATACATACGAAGAAACAGTAACAGCAGAAAATAAGACAGGATGGATGCTCTCTAGAAATATAGTATTGAGTAAGCGGGCGTTATTGTACGTTGAAATTTGATATTCAAAATCGTATTTTCGTAATCTGTAAAATAGAAATTAATAGAATGCACGAACTGGTAAATTATTTACCTATAGCATTATTTACCTATCATATACTACTAAATAAAATTATTTGGTATGTGAAGTCCACTCAAGTCACTTGAACATTTATAAACATTACAGGGAATTTAGCTAATGGCAGTAAAATTGATTACCTGATTTGGTGCATCCAGTAAAATATCCGAAGCAAAACAATCAGGATGTACATGAACACAAAAATAATCAAATAAAAAGAAGGGTTGAAGTAAGGCAGCCGTGGCATGTGGGGGAGGTGGGGGAGGTGGGGGAGGTGGAGGTGTTGGGGGAGGTGGAGGAGGTGGGGGAGGAGGGGGAGGTGGAGGTGGGGGAGGTGGGGCAGGTGGATATGGTGCAGGGGGAGGTGGGGGAGGTGGAAAGTTCAGATTTGCATGTAGAGGGTTCCACAAATCAAATCTGAACATGGTAGTGCATATAAGTCTCAGCTTTGGGTATCAAAGTTGTTCTTCGAAAAATTTTGACAACTATTTGTGTGAACTGTCGTTCTGAGCAGGATTCGGTATTTATTTACTTCAACTTTTGAAATATTTCATTCTTATTTTCTTAGAAAAGGGCAAAATATTTATTAAATATGTTTTCGAAATCAGGCAATTAGCTTTTAAATGTCAATTTTTTTAAAAACCGAATGTGTTTTTAAGTGAAAGCAAATTCTCTTAAAAAGTAATCCAGCTGAAATAAAATTTTGAAAGGTGAATTTACTTTTTATTTTGGTTTTCAAAAAATTGCATTTGAAAATTTGTAGCCTGCTTTTTAAAATATATTAATATACTATCAATAGGAATAAGTAAAATAAAAAAAAATTATTTATTTTGTATAATATTTAGTTGATAAAAAGTAAATTTACCTTTCAAACTTTTATTTCAGCTGGATTAGTTTTTAAGAAAATGTGTTTTTACCTAAAAACACATTCGTTTTTAAAAAAATTGGCATTTAAAAGCTAATCGCCTGATTTCGAAAACATATTTCATATATAATTTGCACTTTTCTAAGAAAATAAGAATGAAATATTTCATAAGTTGAAGTAAATAAATACCGAATCCTGCTCAGAACGACAGTTCACACAAATAGTTGTCAAAATTTTTCGAAGAACAACTTTGATACCCAAAGCTGAGACTTATATGCACTACTATGTTCAGATTTGATTTGTGGAACCCTCTACATGCAAATCTGAACTTTCCACCTCCCCCACCTCCCCCTGCACCACATCCACCTGCCCCACCTCCCCCACCACCTCACCCTCCCCCACCTCCACCTCCCCCTCCTCCCCCACCTCCTCCACCTCCCCCAACACCTCCACCTCCCCCACCTCCCCCACATGCCACGGCTGCCTTACTTTAACCAACAGAAGAGCAGAGTACGATGATTTGTGAGACTCGTATTCCAAATTGTATTGCCCAAGGCAACGAGAGACTCTCGAAAAAATTGTTTTTCAGTGCAAATACAAAATATGCTATTCCCGGCGCAACAGGAAGATTGCAAACTGGGACAAGTAATTGTGTTATCAAAGCTTCAAATTTGATGTATAGTGAATGTCTGTCATTGAGTCCATTATCATCATCACCTTTAAACGAAAAAAATGTTAAAATATAGAGAACCTTTACCATGTTATAAGATGTAGTGCTGCGTATTATAAAATCTTCTTTTAGATACTAAAAGTGTAGTAGAAATACATATTTCCAACTTGCCGTTCTCAAAGAAAGAGGTTTCGGTGTACAAGTAATTCAAAATCGTTTTTATGTGTAATCCTGCTTTTGAAACACTAAATATGAAAAACAGAGACATTTCATGAAAAATCAAAATCAAAAGTTGCGTCGTCAGGGAAGAAATGTTGAATGCATTTGTATCAATCTGCTGAATGGATTGCAGGATTTGAAATAATGTCAGTATAGCGAACACTGTGTTTAAAATCCCGAACATTTTTAAAGGAAAATGTGATTTTGACATTCTGAATGTTTGACTGGCGTGATCCCAAGAGAATGGAATAACGCCTAAAAAGGACCCAATATTAACATAAAAAGCCACCCAGTGGTAATTATTGGATTTAGATTTAAAAATTGCTTTATGTACAAGACTTTGAAGTAGTCGTGACTCATGATGAATTACTGTAAATGCTCTGAAAAATGATGCAAACATTTTTTATTTGAACGTTGAGAAAATACGAAGTTTTCAAATACAGAAATAAGTAAAGTTCTTTAGTAACAGTGTACAGGACAAAGGACAACGTAGAAGTAATTGTATTTTTCGATTTCCGCCGGACTTAAATTGAACCACTAATTGTGAAATATTAATTTTCATAAATGCTAATCACTTTTACCTTTCTGATATTTTGCCAAATGTTTTCTTTATTCCCGACTCGGCGCTACTTAGACAACTGTTAAATGTTGTATTGCCGTAAAAATACTACTTAACTATTGCTAAATGATTAATCTTGTATTTACAGTGGATGACGCCAATTGTTATCTGGCGTTATTTATTCTATTACTAATCAATTTTGTAGGCACTATAGTACAAGACCACATGCTAAATATTTAATGCTCAAATAAAGCATTATATAAGGCAGTTGGCATAGCAAAATGAAATAAACAGGACTACAACATTAAAGTACCCTAAAGACTAGGAATAGATAAACACGCCACATGGCCATGCGAGCCTTTACATATGTATTAAAAATTGCTGAATTTTATTAAGGTTTCGAGACATGATTAATAAAACATTGCTGTATGGTAATTATTATTGGCATTTACTATTTGTCTATATACTAGCCTATAGTATACTGTTCAGACATATACACAATTCTAGACTTACAGGTAAGAGGGACAAATATTCACTATTTTTTGACATCATTGTAATGAAAGCCATTTAAAGGTATTATCAAGAAAATTCTAATGTTACCGCGTACCCTCTTGCCTTTTATCAGGAGGCTCAAGTAAAGATTTCCACGCATAGGTTTTGAACTTTTAAAAGGAACGTTTGTGGACTTAAGTCATCAGTAGTCTGGTTGCCTTGGTTACTCATAAAGAGTAATGACATTTCCAAAAACGTCCCTTATCGAAACCCACTGCGTGGAAATGTTTTCTTGGGTCTCCTGATAAAATGGTTAAATACCAAACAAATGTTTGATTTTTCTTAGATTTGATTGTTTTCTTAAACGAGTGATAAAACGAGCGATTTTACTACTGGAAGGTAGAAGATGGGTTACATGGCAGACATTAAAAAAAACATCGCCAAGCCGTAACATGAAGCGTACCTGAGGATTAAATTATTTGTTTCATTTATAATTTGATAATCTTAAATTAATACTTTTCTCAGAGCAATGCAAAACAAAATTCTCCATGAAAACTCGAAAATATTAAATTTTGCCATGACAACGCAAAATGGATTAAAATTTTTCAAAAAATTGAAATGTATTAAATTTTGCCATGGTAACTGAAAGCTATAAGTAGAAGCTACCAAAAATTAATTTGGCGCTTTCCACAAGTAGAAACACCCAAAAAGTTAGGTTACCGGTTAATAAAGTGGGAAACACCCAAATTAGTTAGCTTACCGCTTCATAAAGTGGGAAACACCCAAAAAGTTAGCTTACCGCTTCATGTAATAAAAGACACCCAAAATTGTGAATATACCGCTTTCCAAAAGTGGACACAACCAAAAATTATATTTTACACCTAAAAACCCGATTTGACTGTCTTATTCAATATAAAGTGGAAGCGGTGTAAAATATTTTTTACTATCCTGCTAACAAACTACTAGGAGCGGTGTAAGATATTTCAGTACCCAAAACCCCATTTTCATATCTTATTGCTTATAAAGTGAGCTCGCGTTATCTCCGAAAGGGGTGCGGTGACCACGCCCATTTTAAATAGGGTTCCTAACTAACAGAAATACACATTCAGAATTTCTTAAACTATTATACATCACAGTGCTTACAGTTATGAGAATACGGGGTTACCCTCCGTGCTACTTTATCACTCTGTAAAAACCTCGCCCTGGACCTCTATTGTTAGCCGGGATCAGTGAAGATTCTTGATTTTATAATATGTTGTAGAGTACACCTCAGTGGTCATTTTTGAATAGTAGTTTTTTCCAAAAAGGTCAATAGGGTGGGCACTGAACGCCTCCAAAGTCACGATTTTTCACCTTTTTTCAGACATTTCTGTGTGTCTTTTAAACATACGCTGGCCTACAGACACATGAGTTATGTCATTCGACGCGCAATTAAATGTAGAACAGCCCTGTATAATCAAAACTTAATTAGCACCCACTTGAAAGGGAAACACCCCCTGCCCCCAAAGTGGGGGACCTCATTCATATTCACACAGTAGATGCCTAACATCACTGTAAGCCTCCAATAAATCACTCAGAACATTTCACAGAGGATTTTGTCTTATTTGAAGTGTCTTGTCATTAAAGTATAGGTATTCTAATGTGACCCCAGGTTTAGACACTCCAAATAACACCAACGGCTCAGTGAAATGTTCTGAGCGATTTATTGGAGGTTTACAGTGATGTAAGGCATCTACTGTGTGAACATGAATGAGATCTCCCCACTTTGGGGGCGGGGGTGTTTCCCCCCAAGTGGGTGCTAATCAACTTTTAACTATGCAGGGCAGTTCTACATTGAATTGGGCGTCGAATGACAACTCTTGCGTCTGTCTGTAGGCCAACGTATGTCCAAAAGACACAGAAATGCCTGAAAAAAGGTGAAAAATCGTGGCTTTGAGGGCGTGCAGTGCCCACCCTATTGACCTATTTGAAAAAAAACTTCTACATAAAAATGACCACTGAAGTGTACTCTACAACATATTAAAAAATTAAGAATTTTCACTGATCCCGGCTAACAATAGGGGTCCCGGGCGAGGTTCTTTCTTCTTTAGTAAATCATTCTTTTCTAAAGTGCCAACTATATTATTCTGTATTTCCTGTGTCCTTGTGATAACATTGTCCCGAAAGTTCAGCTTACATTTCCACAAGTCGTTGAAATTCTCTTGTACTTAATCGTATCTGTATTACTTGGTTTCCGTATGGTTTAATGAAAGCATGCTTGTTTTTCTGATTGAAAAGAGTACTGCCAAATATGTTACTAATTTATTAACACATTCGTTTTTAACAATTTATAGCATACTTAACAATTTTAAAAATGTAAATGATTATATGGCTTTTGTATCCTACAATATAATTGTTACTGAATTGTACTGCTCCTTACTATACTGTGGGTAGTATTTTATGAAATATGTATTGTTAGAAATGAAATGTTATGAATTGTTAGAATCTATTTCTTTGGGGGTAGTTCTCGCCTTACAAAGTAATGACTGTCAGTGAATCAGGATTCAAATTATAGTAACAACTTAGATTTAATAAAAGCAAGCTCAAGGTATGTTTCAAAATACAAGTTCACACATAAAAATCAATTTTAGAATAAATATAAAATTATGAGAGAAGAGGGAAAGAGAGTAGACAGCTTACAATTTAGCTTTGGACTCGCTGAATGCCGATATAGGAGTGTCAGGTAAAATAGATTGAAAGGTAGAAAGAAGTATTTTCTGTTGAGTTGGCTTCGCAGTTCGCTCTCTTATGCAGGAGGAGGAAAGACTCAGCCTTGAACCACTTGCCGCGGTTTAAGAGCGTAGAGTTCTTCCCCGGAGAAGCCTGCTCAATGCGCACCGTATTGTCCACAATGGTGAAATAGAGCCGTAATATAATTGTGAATAAGTTACTTGAAAGCAGTTCGGTTGACAGTCCTAAATGTAAGTCATAAGCCATAATCGGGTCGCTAAGTTTGTATGACGTTTAACTGTACTGTCTTCACGATATTATAATTCGTGGTCGTGGCTGAATTATTTAATCATAAGTTTGTTTATTAAATGGCAGAATGATGCTACGTCTCTAGCCATATGTAGAAGAAAAACTTTGAGAATCAAGCCAATCTGTCAAACGTGCATGCTGAAAATTAATGATAGCAGCATGCATGGTCGACCAATACTGTTATTAATTACCAGGACTTCCGCTTAATTTTTTGCAAAAGTAAATAATGCCATGTTTTAAATAATTGTATTTCAATGTCATGTGCTATGTTGAGTCTTTATTACTCCAGTTGCCAAATTAAAAGCTAATACTTGTTTATATCAATTCTTCCAAATTTGAAATAAAATTATAGTATTGTGAGACTTTGTTAATGTGACAAATGCTTTATTTATTACTATAATGCTTTTAACACCTTTTCTATAACTCTATGGTGGTTATTTTACTAATTTACTTATTCACTTTTGTGCAACGGAACATTTTTCTAACATTTATTGGTCAGTTAAACATAATAAGAAGTGTGGCAACCATAGCTGGGCGCCCACCCTCTGAAATGAGTTGAAGTTGGTGAGTGGGTGGGTTGACATAGACCTCAACGGGAATAAAGTGGGTTGAAAGTGCGTTGAAGTTGGTCAGCTTTAATTTGAGAGGGTTGAAAATGAGTTGAAGTAGATCTACTGTACATTCAGTGGGTTGAACTTACAGTTGAAGTTTTTCAACTTTGAACTGAGAGAGTAGAAGTTGAGTTGAAGCTGTTCAACTTTACCCTTAGAGGGTTGAAGTTGAGTTGAAACTATTCAACTTTACCCTTAGAGGGTTGAAGTTGAGTTGAAACTGTTCAACTTTACTCTCAGTGGGTTGAAGTTGAGTTGAAGTTGGCTTATATGAATATTTATCCAAACAACAAAGCATGAAAATAAATAATATAAATAACCAAACGTGCTTACGTGCGTACACAAATTAACATACGATTTCTATCAAACAAAAATAACAAAGGTAAAGAGAATGGTTCTATTTCCTTGAAAACTTAAGTTCTAAATTAAGCTTTCTCCACTAATCCGCTTAAGATTCCTAGAATACGACGGCTTGTAGTGTAGGTAGGTCCGTACCGCTTGAAAGAATTCTCGCTTGCAGGTATATAAGTAATTTAAAAAGCAGTTCAATAATTAATTTTTGTTAATCACATTCAGCTGTGGGGATTGTAAGCACAAGTCAAATGTATGCCAGTGGCACTTTACTTTATTAGGAATTTAGTAACGGTGGTCAACTTCAGTTAAAATTGAGTTGAAGCTGCCCAGAGTACCAGAGGATTACAGTTCAATAGAAGTTGGCCAGATGTACCCTTAGAGGGTTGAAATTGAGTTGAAGTTGGAAAACTTCACTCTGAGGAGGTTGAAGTTAAGTTGAGGTTGGCCAACTTACCTCTGAGAGGGTTGAAGTTGAGTTGAGGTTGGCCGACTTTATTCTGAGAGGGTTGAAGTTGAGTTGAAGTTGACCAGATTTACCCTTACAGGGTTGAAATTGGGTTGAAGTTGGCTAACTTTACTCTGAGAGGGTTGAAGTTGAGTTGAAGTTGGCCAACTTTACTTTGAGAGGGTTGAAGTTGAGTTGAAGTTGGCCAACTTTACTCTGAGAGGGTTGAAGTTGAGTTGAAGTTGGCCAACTTCACTTTGAGAGGGTTGAAGTTGAGTTGAAGTTGGCCAACTTTACTCAGAGTGGGTTGAAAGTGGGTTGAAGCAAGCTGCCGCCCAGCTATGGTGGCAACACGTGAAACAATTTCTCCATAGAATTCCAAAATTAGATCATACTTAACAGACCGAATGGGAGCTATTCTGATGCCAAATGGTTTCAGTGATCGATAAACCTTCCGATTCAGTAATTTACCACTACCTTTCTTCTTGGCTGCAGAATTTTGAATGACTGTGAGTGAAATAGAAGAATATTTCCAAACTGACACACAGAAGATAAAAAATAGTGTAATGCCACAAATTGCCACAACGCTTATTATTGGGAGAATAATAAATGCCATAAAATCGAGACGGTTGTGGAATCTGATTGAACCAAAGCTAGAGAGTGTGATAAACACATACGAAGAAACAGTAACAGCAGAAAATAACACAGGATGAATACTCTCTAGAAAAATAATATTGAGTAAGCGGGCGTTATTGTACGTTGAAATTTGATATTCAAAATCGTATTTTCGTAATCAGTAAAATAGAAATTTATAGAATGCATGAACTGGTAAATTATTTACCTAAGACATTATTTACCTATGAGATATTGCCAAATGCAACTTATTTGGCATGTGAAGTCAATTCAATTTACTTGAATACTTATAAGCATTCTAGGAAATTTAGCTAATGGTAGTAAAAGTGATTACCTTATTTGGTGCATCCAATAAAATATCCGAAGCAAAACAATCAGGATGTACATGAACATAAAAATAGTCAAATAAAAAGAAGAGCAGAGTACGATGATTTGTGAGACTCGTATTCCAAATTGTATTACCCAAGGCAATGAGAGACTCTCGAAGAAATTGTTTTTTAGTGCAAATACAAAATATGCTATTCCCGGCGCAACAGGGAGATTGCAAAGTGGGACAAGGAATTGTGTTATCAAAGCTTCAAATTTGATGTATATAGAGTGCTTGGCATTGAGTCCATTATCATCATCACCTTTAAACGAAAAAAATGTTAAAATATAGAGAACCTTTACCATGTTATAAGATGTAGTGCTGCGTATTATAAAATCTTCCTTTAGGTACTAAAAGTGTAGAAATAAACATTTCCAACTTGCCGTTCTCAAAGAAAGAGGTTTCGGTGTACAAGTAATTCAAAATCGTTTTTATGTGTAATCCTGCTTTTGAAACACTAAATATGAAAAAGAGAAACATTTCATGAAAAATCAAAATCAAAAGTTGCGTCGTCAGGGAAGAAATGTTGAATGCATTTGTATCAATCTGCTGAATGGATTGCAGGATTTGAAATAATGTCAGCATAGCAAACACTGTGTTTAAAATCCCGAACATTTTTAAACGGAAATGTGATTTTGACATTTTAAATGTTTGACTGGTGTGATCCCAAGAGAATGGAATAACGCCCAAAAAAGACCCAATATTAACATAAAAAGCGACCCAGTGGTAATTATTGCATTTAGATTTAAAAATTGCTTTATATAAAAGACTTTGAAGTATTCGTGACTTGTGATGAATTACTGTAAATGCTCTGAAAAATGATGCAAACATTTTTTATTTGAACGTTGAGAAAATACGGAGTTTTCAGATACAAAAATAAGTAAAGTGATCTAGTAGCAGTATACAGGACAAAGAACAACGTAGAAGTAATTGTATTTTTCGATTTCTGCCGTACTTAAGTTGAACCATTAATTGTGAAATATTAATTTTCATAAATGCTAATCACTTTTACCTTTCTGATAGTTTGCCAAATGTTTTCTTTATTCCCGACTCGGCGCCACGAATAGCTATCTTAACAAATTCTTTCCGTACAACAATCGTAACTCTAGCTAACTTAACTCAACGTAAAGATGTACTTAGACAATTGTTAAATGTTGTATTGCCGTAAAAATACGACTTAACTATGGCTAAATGATTAATCTTGTATCTACAGTGGATGACGCCAATTGTTATCTTGCGTTATTTATTCTATTACTAATCAATTTTGTAGGCACTATAATGCAAGACCACATGCTAAATATTTAATGCTCAAAGAAAGCATTATATAAAGCACTTGCCATAGCAAAATGAAATAGACATGACTACAACATTAAAGGATCCTAAAGCCTAGGAATAAATGGCCACATTCACATAGCCAAATGGCCATGTGAACCTTTACATAAGTATTAAAAATTACTGATTTTTATTAAAGTTTCGAGACACGATTAACAAAACATTGCTCTGTGGTAATTATTACTGGGGTTTACTATTTGTCTTTATACTAGCCTATATAGTGTTTAGACCTATACACAATTCTAGACTTACAGGTAAGAGGGATAACTATTCAATATTTTTTGACATCATTGTTATTAAGGCCTTCCATAGGTATTATCAAGAAGATTCAACTATTGCCGTCCCCATCCCCCTTGCCTTTAATCAGGAGGCTCAAGTAAAGATTTCCACGCAGAGGATTTGAACTTTTATAAAGGACGTTTGTTGACCATAGTCCATAATAGTCTGGTTGTCTTGGTTACTCAGAAAAAGTACTGACATTTCCAAAAACATCCCTTATCAAAGAGTTCGAAAAATCCTCTACGATCGACGACCCCAAAAAGTTAGCTTGGGGCTTCTAAAATGGAGAACCACCTCTAAAAGTTATTGCGCTTCCTAACTAGAGAGCCACCCTTAAAAATTATGACGCTTCCTAACTAGAGATACACCCTTAAAATTTATGACGCCTCCTAACTAGAGAACCACCCTTAAAATTTATGACGCCTCCTAACTATAGAACCACCCTTAAAATTTATGACGCCTCCTTACTAGAGAACCACCCTTAAAATTATGACACCTGCTAACTAGATAACTACCCCTAAAAGTTATGCAATTTCAAGACGATTGGAAGTTATTGCGCTACCATACATTCATACACATACGTGCGAACAGACAACACGGTTCCATTAGTGAGCCTTGCTGTAAAAAAGATGTGCACGCTCGGCTAATAACTCTTATCTCTGTTATTTAACTTATGTAGCTTATTTTTAGTTTTCCCTTGTCAAAATAAATTGCTATTTTCATCACCTGTATTTAAGTAATTAATACTAATCGAAAAAACCGAGATACAACTTATTACTTTTGATTGAATTACTGAAAAGATCCTGCCTGCTAGCCTGCTGGACAAACACATGCTTGTCTAATCATATTTATTTTTACTTGTGTGACGCTGTATATATAAAATGTCCCAAAATAATACTTTTAACTAAAGCCCTTTCCTTTAAGCGATTTTAGGTATTGAGCGACCTATAATTTACCATAAATGTGCATCTTTAAAGGGATTGCCTTTTTATGAGATGTATACTAGTACAATTGTTAATAACCACCAAAAATTGCTTTATTATTCTGTTTTGTGTGATACGATAACTCATTTTTCCCTACCCAAAATTAAATAGACTGATTGCAAGTCATTTCAATGTAAAAACAGTTGTATTTCAACCCCAATTTCTGCTAAATGAAAGAGAGCCGGCACTCAATAACTTTTTTGAAGGTACATTACGGTATATCCTTCAAGTTTTAAAAATTTTGAAGCTCAATGGCTGTGCAAACACAGAAATTCGAGGGGGCCGAATCGATGTACAAACCTGTACAATCCTTTCGTAGAGAATCTGATTTTACAATTTTTTATTATAAACAAAAGGCATTTTTGCTTTATTTTATTTATTTATTAATGAATGCAAAATTGTTTAGCTATACATGTAAATGCTGGAATGTCTATATATCAGTGTTCGGTTTTAGCCGGCTAAAACTCCTTTTGCCCGGCTAGCCGGCCAAAAGGGGCAAAACGGCCAAAACGGCCAAAACGGCCAAAAGGGGCAAAACTGCATCCGATCCTTGAATAATCCTTGAAAACTTAGTATTACTATCAGCAATGAAGTTTTCCAGCATTGCAGTGCGTACACTGCAATGTTGAAAACAAATTATAATTTGTTTTCAATTGATTTGTTATAATTTTCAGTCTAGTATTTGTATTAAAGGCTGCAAACGGTAACCTGAAACAGTTTATTCTTGAAACTGTGATCTAAGGCTCAGGAAAGTACCGAAACTGAAATATTTATTTATCCATCCCTTAGTATCTTTACTTCAATTTACTGCAAATTTAATATTTTAATCCACCCAAATGGTAAATGAACACAATAAAATCGGCTTAATATGATAGTTAGGGAATAAACTTAACTAGCAGATAAAGTGTACGTTAAATCTCATATTGGTGTTAGTGTTCCAAAACTTTCTACTGACATCCTTGGTTTCCAGTTTTTAGTTTCTCTGCTACCAAATTTTACTTTTGCCCCTTTTGCCCACTGGCCACTTATCAATTTGCCCGGGCAAAAGCCACTTTTGCCCACCTGGCCACTACCCACTAGCCGGTGGCTAGTTGAACACTGCTATATATACTTGCTCAACTTATACAATATATATATATATATATATATATATATAATATATATATTAATTATATTATATATTAATTGCATTTTATTAATTTTATTAGTTTTTAATCCAATATCCTAAGGTCAGAGAGTGCTCATCTTAGAACTTGATAAGACTTGATAAATGCTCTTCATGCAAACAAGTAAATATAAAAAAGTGACAATTTTTAATTATTTCGGTTCTAAATCATAGTTGAGACTCGGCAACTCATTCTGTATTTCCACATAAAAGTGCAGTGTCTGTTTACTCTTCACTGTCTTGAAAAGTCCAGACAAACCATGTCTGATATTCTTCTTTTATAAGCCGACATTATTTTCGTAATCTCCAGAAGACATTCTTGCATGGTATTAATACAGTGAAATAATCTTTTTCTATTTTCGTTAACTCCTAAAGAACTAATTTAAAAAATATCGGCACGAACACCAAATTAAGCTTCTTAGATGTGTAACTTCGTAAACCAAATTGCTAGAAAATTATTAAAAAATGATTTTTTATACAAGTCAATTAACTATATTTCTAAATTTCTTAGTAGGATTTGTGATTATAATAAACTCTCTATATTCTTTTATAGTGATTATTAGCCAACTATTTAGCACTTCAGAAAGTCTTTGATTAATTTTAATAATAATTTGCATAATGTTACTTTTAAAAATTATAATTCTATTTACAAAAAGCACACAACTTAAGTTTCATGAATGATTAGCAGTTACATTTCTTCCGTCCTACCCATTGAGACAGGCTGAAGTATAATTTTATGTTTAGGAGGCGACAAGGCTGTATTAATTTCGTGTTTTAACTGCGGTGTAGGTTCACTAGGATCGAATCCAATTTCAAAATTGGAAAACAAATGAACGGTGAAAATAAATAACTGATCTCTGGCTAAAGCTTCTCCAGGACAAGCTCGCTTTCCAGCGGAAAAGGGAATGAGAGCGGGATGTCGAATTACTTCACTTTCATCAGCTGTTAGAAATCTTTCCGGTCGAATGTTTTCAGGGTCACCCCAAACTGATGGGTCATGGTTAATCCCAAATTGGTTTGCTACGACCGCAGTTCCTTTCGGTATAAAGTATCCATGAAATTCGACATCATCAGTTGTCTCATGAAGAACTCCAAGGGCCATAATGGAAGAATATCGCGTCACTTCTAAAATCAATGCTTCAATGTAAGGGAGCCTAGAAAAATTTATATTGTGACATTAATTGTTAAACAATACCGACAGAAAAGGCACATATCTTATTTACTTATCCATTAATCCTCAAATACTTATATTTTGATTTTATTTCTGTTAAGATACAGTTATAAATAAATATTTAACTTAGTGAACACTTACTTCGGACGATCTTTTAATGCTATTTCTCCACAATGTTTGATGTGGTTTACGATAGTGCGCCTTAACTTGTCTTGAACATCAGGGAATTGAGCTGTAAGGAACAACATCCATCTCAATGTACTTGCCACTGTTTCAATTCCACCAAGAATTAAATCTACAAGTGTATGGCGGAGGTTTTTGACTGAAATGAAATAAAAATTGTATTAAATTTGGTAACCTACGGAAAGCTTTTTAAAATAAAATTAGAAAACTGTCTAATTATTGTAATTATGATCGAGCCAGTTTGAATTATTTATGTTAATTGCTTATTTCATAACTTTATATGCCTACGCATTAAAATTTGATTTTATTAATACTGTTTATATAACTAAGATTTAATAATAAAGTTAAATTTAATAGATACTACTTGAATTCAAAAGTATTTTGGACTTACTGCCAGTCTTGTCAAAAAACGATGATTGTGTATCCGTCGTACTTTGGATCTTCTTTAAATAACCGTCAACGAAATCTCTTTCTACGCCCTCTTGATATGAATCCACATGAGCATCAATTACTTCCTGTGCGTATTTATAAAGAGCTTCCATATTAGCATTGCATTTATCAAAACCAGTTAGTTTGGGCATTAGTTTCGATAATCCTGGAAAAAATACGAGAATACCAAGAGTAGCTGGCGATGAAGCAATCCTAAGAGTTAAACAAACAGAAAATCATTTTGACGAATGTATATATTATTCAATACGTTTTACATTGTGTTTATTTTGGTTTGCTACTGTTTTAATACGTAGGGCAATCTTACGAAAACCAATGGGTTTTGAGCAAAAACCATCGACCCATGGGCTTTTTGTGTTTTTGGTTATTTAGCTATTTGGTTTGTTGTACCTAAATATTGCAATTTTCTAGGCGCTACATATTCCGAGCTATCATATGTATGCTTTTAAATAGAATTATGAATTATGTTTATATTTTCAAGATAAACCGTAATTTGTTGCAAAAAATACGGTACCTTTCAATTAACGGGAATTGTAAAATATCTTACTGATCAACATGGTCAACTAATTTTAAATATTTTTTATCTTGGATGCAGAATCTCCCTCCACTGACAACGGTCCAAATTGAATTTAAAGCTGAGAGATTAAACAGCGTCGCAGATGATATGGGTTGTCCACAGTACTTATTTAAGTAAGCAATTAATTCTTCTGACTCTTCTGATAATAATTTTTCAACTGGAACTCCATTACGAAAACCGGATTGAATGTAAGAAAATGTAAAGCGTCGCTGTTCCACCCAGTTCTTTTCAGAAGTAAATAATATTCCTAAAGAACATTTAAGAATTATTTATATTAGTTATGAAAATGAATGAACGGAAATCGAAAAATAAGTTTAAAAGCGAAAACTTTAATATTCGTCTATAGACCTCCAAAAATCTCATCCTCCGGTTCTGCCATATGGTGCATTATTGGCCTTCCACAAAAGATTGGCATATTGAAAGCTTCCTTTACGAGTTTGTATTCATTAATAAACACAACTCTGCAAAAATACCATCTCGTAAATTCTCTTTATTGTTGTAGGTTCCAGGCCACCACCAAAATGAAACACGAATATTTATTAATTGTTAAAACATTTACGAAATACTTACCGCGTGGGTCCTAAATCGAGTCCAATTATATCTCCGTATTTCTCTCTCATTGTCATTACGGTTTTATACGGCTCAATCCCTACATGCGCTAAGTTCCCCACAAGTGGCCAGCTGAAGGGACCTTTATAATTACCACAAACAAAAAAAAATTAGAATCATTAAAAGAATGTCAAATACCTAAACATAGTGCTTCCTCTGCCGCAAAACTATTTAACAATTTAAATTCTTAAAAAACTAAGTTCGTATTCCGAAGTTTTACCATTTACAAATGCATTTACCTTTGCAGCCACCATTTTAAAACCTAATTGTTTAATTTTAATTTAGTACCTGGGGGAAATCCTTTTGGCCGTTTTCGCCATTTCCTGAAACATAAAAACAGCGCAATTACTGTACAAATTTCCAAAAGCATTCTGAAGAAGTAAACTCTGCACAGTCTAGTTTGCTGAAGATACACTTCACTTTTGCTTTGTATGCTTGATAAATTAGTTATTTTTAAGCACACTTTAAACACTGCCTACTATCAACCTTTGCAAGAAAGACAACACAATGCCATAATGTTCTTTTCCACTTGCTGGAAAGAGTGGACTGATAATGTATATCTAAGCCAGTGCATTCTGAATATCCTATTCGCTTCAATACACGTGAATTCCCAAAGATACATAACTTGATACGCTTAAAATGCAATTACATTTATGTTAAATAGCAGTATATCCTTGAAAATAAAACGACAACTTTTTCAAGGTTGTCAGGTTCTTGGCTCAGTTGAAAAGTACACGTAAAACTACGAATAATTAAGAGATAATATCCAACATTTTAAAAGCAACAAAAAGAAATAATCAGAGGGGAGACATATATGTCTGTGCAGTACACCTGTACATATACACTTGTCTACAGTCAGACTCGACGTTTGGCGACCTTGATTACTTTGTCTGGACAGCTTCTCACACTGTAAGCTAGGCCGTGGAGAAAATCCATTGTGGATAGCAGAAAACTGAAATTCTACAGGCAAACGTGGATACAACAGGAAAAATTCATTGTATGATGTGCAAAGTAACTAGAGATGGCTGGGACGTCACTTTTACGCTCTGGTATAGTCTGCGACGCTACGCTTTACGTTCGAATCTGAGATTAGTCGCTTTCTTGAGAAAGAGAGATGTTCAAGGCATTGTTAGTTGTCTGGCGGTAGATTGTCTTCATTCCACAAGTATCGTTCAGTACGCAATTGAATTGAGCAATTGATCCTAAGTTAAACAATCCAAGGTAACCTCTATTAACTGTAAGCTATGATTGGTTGTCGTGAATATTACAGTTACAGTAAAATGTCTTAAAGAAACTGGATTTCCATTTGTGTGTAAAATTGCAAGTATGAATTATCAATAATAAATTCAATCAATAATAAAATACTTTTGTCTGTTTTGCTTAAACTATATAAATGCCGGTATCAGAAATTGTAGTTGCAAATATTGGAATTGCTGTTGAGTTTTTCGACGATTAAATGAATTTCATCTGTTTTCTAATTTGGAAACCGTTCCATCAAGCAGCAAACAACTAAAATAACAATACTTGGTAGTTTCCAGGATTCCCAAAACCAAAGAGGTGATAATAAAATATTTTTGTCCGTTTTGCTTAAACTATATAAATGCCGGTATCAGAAATTGTAGTTGCAACTATTCGAATTGCTGTTGAGTTTTTCGACGATTAAATGAATTTCATCTGTTTTCTAATTTGGAAACCGTTCCATCAAGCAGCAAACAACTAAAATAACAATACTTGGTAGTTTCCAGGATTCCCAAAACCAAAGAGGTGATAATAAAATATTTTTGTCCGTTTTGCTTAAACTATATGAATGCCGGTATCAGAAATTGTAGTTGCAACTTTTCGAATTGCTGTTGAGTTTTTCGACGATTAAATGAATTTCATCTGTTTTCTAATTTGGAAACCGTTCCATCAAGCAGCAAACAACTAAAATAACAATACTTGGTAGTTTCCAGGATTCCCAAAACCAAAGAGGTGGTAATAAAATATTTTTGTCCGTTTTGCTTAAACTATATAAATGCCGGTATCAGAAATTGTAGTTGCAACTATTTGAATTGCTGTTTAAATTTTCGAAGTATAAATGAGTTTCATCTGTTTTCTAATTTGGAAACCGTTCCATCAAGCAGCAAACAACTAAAATAACAATTACTGGTAGTTTCCATGATTCCCATTACCAAAGAGGTGATAATAAAATAGTTTTGTCTGTTTTGCATAAACTATATAAATTCCTGCTTCAGAAATTGTAGTTGCAACTATTCGAATTGCTGTTGAAATTTTCGATGATTAAATGAGTTTGATCTCTTTTCGAATTTCAGAGCCGTTCCATCAAGCAGCAAATAACTAAAATAACAATACTTGGCAGTTTTCAGGATTCCCAAAAACAAAGAGGTGATAATAAAATACTTTTGTCTGTTTTGCTTAAACTATATAAATGCCGGTATCAGAAATTGTAGTTGCAACTATTCGAATTGCTGTTGAAATTTTCGATGATTAAATGAGTTTCATCTGTTTTCGAATTTCAGAACCGTTCCATCAGGCAGCAAACAACTAAAATAACAATAGTTGGTAGTTTTCAGGACTCCCAAAACCAAAGAGGTGATAATAAAATAGTTTTGTCTGTTTTGCTTAAACTATATAAATGCCTGCATCACAAATTGCTGTTGCAACTACTCTAATTGCTGTTGAAATTTTTGATGATTAAATGAGCTTCATCTGTTTTCTAATTTGAAAACCGTTCCATCAAGCAGCAAACAACTAAAATAACAATTACTGGTAGTTTTCATCATTCCCATTACCTAAGTGGCGAATATAAACTAACTTGTTCTGTTTTACTGAAACTATATAAATGCCGGCCTCAAAAATTTGATTTCAAACTTTTCTAATTGCTGTTGAAATTTTCGATGATTAAATACGTTTGATCTTTTTTCAAATTCCAAAACCGTTCCATCAAGCAGAAAAGAACTAAAATAACAATTTTTGGTAGTATTCTACAATTCCCAATACCGAATATGTGATTATAAAATAATTTTGTCTGTTTTGCTGAAACTATATAAATGCCTGCCTCATAAATTGTAGTTGCACCTATTTTAATTGCTTTTGAAATTTACGATGATTAAATGAAGACGTTTGATCTCTTTTCAATTTTAAAAATCGTTCCCTCTAGCGGTAAGCAACTAAAATAACGATTGGACGATTCCAATGTCAACGATATGTCAATGAAGATATCCAAGAGACGACTGAAGAAGTAAACCAAGTTAAGATGATAATAGATGAGAAAAGAGGAAAATAGATGAGAATAGAAGAGAGTAGATGAGAAAAGAAGAATTTAATTCAATGTATTTACACGACAGTTCATAATGGTTATTGTTGCTTAATATGTTATAGCATAAGTGGTCGAAAGATTTGGCTAAAAGTACAAATTGAAAACTTTGAATTAAACATATACAGTTAGGAAGCTCCCATACAAATATTACTAGTGCGTGCTTTAAAGTTGGTTGGTAACATATTTAAATTTTCATGAGTGTTTTCCGGAAGCACTAAAGAATTAGTGAATGTTGAACTTTCACTGCACATAATGTCCAATGTTTCATAAACGTCACTATCTTCGATTTGCCTGTAATCTCCCTATAAATTATAAGAAATGTATTAAATGTGTAGTAATCAAATTACGTAATTCAATAATTTATGAAACCTTGGGGTCAGCATCTCTTATGATTTTCAAAAAATAATTTTTTGCCTCCGTCGCGGTTGGTCGTTTTCGTGGGTTTCCATTCCAGCAACTTAACATGAAGTCATATCTAAATACACAAAGGAATTAGAAATTATTAATTTGCAATGCAATTCAAAATATTTTCTTAAATTTTATTTAGGAAAAGCCATTCTCATATGCTTACGTGGCGTTACTAGCTATTTTAGGTTTTTGCAATCGCAAATTGTTTTGCAATCTATCTGCAAAATCGGCCGACCATGAAAGACCAGGATAAGGCATTTCACCAAATGAAAATATTTCCCATAGTGTTACCCCGTATGACCACATATCAGATGCATGAGAAAAGACCATATCCTTCAACGATTCTATGGCCATCCATTTCCAAGGAAGAGGTTCCTTTATTTATACGTAATGTTTTTGAAATTAGCAATAAAGGTTGATTTGTAAAGTACCAAATTTATTTTCTGAAGTAAAACGCTTACCTGACCCTTTTTAACGTATTGGGAGTAATGGTGCAAATTTCTTGACAGCCCAAAATCTGTTATTTTGACAAGTGTTTTTTCGAAGACTAAAACATTTCTTGTAGCCAAATCACTGTGAATTATCTATACAATTAATTCATTGAAATCATTAATTAATGTTAAACAACGATTATATTAATTAAAAAATATGAATGACTGGAATAAAACCATACCTTTCTCAGATTTAAATGCTCCAGTGCACATGCAATTTGGTAGGACCATAAGTGAAGAAAGTAATTGGATATGTTTTCTTTAAGTTCTCTATGCAATAGTAATAGTTATTTGATGAAAACAAAACACAAATTACCATACTGTAGTTTAGATAATCAGATAGGTACTTACATATATGATTCACCATTTTCAGCGTTTCCGACAGTTTGACGACCATTTCGTAAAAAGGACGTCAAATTACCGAAATTGCAAAGCTCGACAAAAAGGTAAATAATCCCTAAATACATTATTAAAATTAAGAAATTACAGAAATTGGTTTTTACCCAGCGATAATTTCTTTAGTCTTAACTTATGCTACCTTTCCTTATCCCAGAAGTATTTGCTCCAATTAAGCTGACAATATTTTCATGTTTTCCTAAGTATGTCAGAATTTTCAGTTCCGAAAGTAGAGATAATACACAATGCTTATCCGCTCCCGGTTTCGTAGCTTTTACAGCAACATTATTCTCCCGGTCAGTTACTGTGCCTTCATAGACTATTCCAAATTCACCTGTACCTAAAATTCTCTTCCGATCTAAGGGTATATAATGAATAATATTTTTCTTATTAATTAAATGAAAGCTAATCTTTATATTATTGCTAACATTATTGCTAAGCAAAATGCATTTAAAAATATGATAAAACAGGGTATAGTAATATAAAATTATACCGATCAAAAAATTGCCTTCTGGAATTTCGTAACTTTCATCGTAAGGCAGACACTCTGAGTCGTCAACGTTGTCCAACTTTTCTTTACCGTTTTTAAAATCTAATACTTCTTGATCTGTAATCTCAATCTAAAACAAACAATAAACTAAAGCGAAAAGCGAATAATATTACTTTTTAGTAAATCAATGGTGTTTACGTTTTTCGATCTTTTATAGTAAAGAAATCCAAAAGTTAAAAATGCGACCACTAAGAGAACTGTGATTAAAGACCACGTTAAATGTACAGTTGCTGTTTGTACTATTTCGACTTCATTTTCGACAATCTCTTGAGGTTTCCCCATCGCATAGTTAATAGTTCGCAAAATTGGGTAAGTTACATTTCCACACTTTCCCAGATAATCGTCAATATTGACACTTGAAAGCTTGATCCCCCTGAGTCCAAATTCTGTTGCCAGCTTCACTTTTTCGTAAACACTTCTTGGAGTTTCTACGCTGACCCACTTTTCTCCATTTTTTATAAACCCAACTGCCGCTTTATTGTCCCAATACAATTTCCATTCGGTTTTATTGTCACGTATAATCGTACAAATCTGTATATACCGAAAAAGTGTCACAATAAACAGAAACCCTTGAAATATCAAAAAAGTAAAGTTTACATACTTCATTTGCCGATGGTATATTGGACGACGTCTTATACCATTTTGCAGGTGCGTGTAGTCCAAAATTGATTAAAGTGTGTTAAGAAATGACAAACAATCTTTAATAGTTTCCTAGTTATGTAAGTCAAATAACTTTAAGATGTGTTTATCAAGGCTTAAATATTTCTATAAGTTATTGTCACATACCAATTACCTAAGATAGTTTATTGCATGTGCAAAGATCATTCTAATTGCTATTACATTGTGTAAACCTTTCGCATATTAATCTTGACATTATTATGAGTGATGAAATTATGCTATGTATTGAATGAATTCACATGTCATGTAATGAACTGCCGATTAGTATAAATAAAAAGATGAGCTCTAGTAAAGCTCTCACTCTCAAAGTATCTATTCCGCTGACCTAACGGATTTCTTACATACTGGCAAACGGTTAGTAAGCATATACCCACAACACGTTATCAGCACGAGCTCCAGAAGCAAATAGATTAGACGTCAGAATTTTTCCCCAAAAGTTAAATTCTAAAGCGAGAGTGTCCCTTGACGAGCCCTGAAAGTTCTTAGAGCAAGCACTGCAAGAAGTTCAAGTCAAGCCGAGTGAATTTGCCCCAAAAGTAAATTCAAACCAAGAAATTAAACTGAGCCACGATGACTTCAGCCGGAGGAACGACGACCACTACAACAATTATCCAAAGCAAGAAATTTGATACCGCTTCGATTACTAAGCTGAATTCGAACAACTACCGTATATGGAAAATGCGGATGTCTAGCCTTTTCATAACCCATGGACTCATGGAAATCGTGAATGGAACCAAAGTACGCCCTGCTGTCGCCGGAAATGACCAAGACAAATGGGACCAAGGAAACAACGAGGCTTTTACTGCTATGCTGCTAAGTATGTCCGACGAAGAAGTAGAAGGTGTCTCTGGATGTGCTACAGCGTTCGCGATTTGGGATAAATTGGGCACGATGTACCAAAGCGTCAGTGGAGAATCCAAGCAATGTCTCTGGCAAGCGTATTATGGCGTAATGGGCAGCCACAACAAATCCCCAGTCAAGACGATGACCGAAATCCAAAACTATGCGGCTCAACTCCGTAGCCTCGGAGTTGCTCTAGATGAAGAAGCTGAGGTGGCACGAATTGTATCCAGCCTGATGGACGACAAGTACCGACAATTCCGTGAAGCATGGCGATCAGTCGACACGGCAAAGCAAACTACTGCTCTTCTGCTTTCCAGGCTCAAAACCTGGGAGTTAGAGGAAGCACAGGGAAACCAGAGCAATAAGCCATCGGTCAGTAGCAGCAGCGGCAACAGAGCCTACTCCTCAAAGAAAAATAATAAGCCAAGAAAAACAAAGGAAGAAATCGCTAATCTCAAGAAAACGACTGCTTGCAATAAATGCAACCAGGTAGGGCACTGGGCCCGAGAATGCAAGAACTCCGAAAAACGTGATCCAGAGAAACGAAATTCCGAGAAAGCAGCCCCAGCTCCCAAAGAGAAGAAAAACAACGCAGCGTACATGGCAGTTGACGACCCCGATGACAGCTGGATAAATGATTCCGGTGCTAACCGCCACTACTGTGGCAAAATCGAATGGTTCTTCGAGTATGCAAAGTACTCTAAACCAGCTCCCGTAACCATCGCCAGCAACAACGAAATGTATGCCCAAGGTTCCGGAAAAGTAAAGATGAGCGCCCGAATCAGAGGACAATGGCAGACTATTGAAATCCATAATGTGGAATACATTCCGGGATGTGCAAATCTTTTTTCAGAAAATGTAATGATCGAAAAAGGCTACGAGATAACCAAGCGACCTGGGAAGATGGTGTACTACAAGAACGGTGTTCCGGATATAGAAGTAGAATTGAAGAGAGGCTTACAAGTGATGGTCTTCAAACCTTTGAGAAACACTGCAATGGCTTGTGCAAAACAAGCTAATTGGCATGAACGAATGGCACATATTAACTGCAAGTATCTGAAAGAAACGGCAAAACATGAAGCTGCCTATGGCATGGAGAATATAGAAGAAGATACCAAGTGTCACGTCTGCAGATTAACAAAATCTACCAAGCAAAGCTACAAATCTGTTCCAAAGACAGATACATACTTGCCCGGAGAATGTCTACACGCCGACCTAGCACATGGACCTCGAGCTTCAATGAGAGGTAGCAAATATTATTTGATTGTCAAGGATTACGCGTCATCCTTCAGAATTGCGTACCCCCAAGTAACAAAAGATGAAGCAGCAGGTAATATTATCGACGCAATAAACTTGCTAAGTAATCAAACAGGCAACAGAGTCAAGATGTTTCGCAGCGACAATGGAACAGAATTCGTAAACCGTGAGTTAATGCAATTTTTCTCAGAGCAGGGAATTCAGTTCGGCACAAATGCACCATACACATCAGCAAGCAATGGATTCATCGAAAGAGACATACGGACGATATTGGAGGCGGCCCGAGCTATGCTAATACACAGTCGAATGAGCGACAGATTCTGGGACGATGCAGTAATGACAGCGTGCTATTTATTAAACCGGACGCTCAACAGCAAAAATAAAGAAAAGACTCCGCACGAGCAAATTTTTGGCAGGAAGCCTACTCTAAGACATGTGAAAACTTTTGGATGTCAAGCGTACGCCAATAAGAACAAACCGAAAGCCGCATCCGAGAAATTTGAAGAAAATGCAGTCTCCGGAATTCTTGTAGGCTACACTGCAACAGGTAAAAATTACGTTATTTACGTTCCAAATAAAAATATACCTGCAAAAGGTACTTATATTACGCAAGCAAAAGATGTCAAGTTCAACGAAGACAGATTTCCAGCAAAGATAAAGAAAGAGCTTGGAATATCCAGTGACAATGACAGTCCTCATTCTACAGCAGCAGCACCCCAAGAGTCATTACAAAGGTCATCCTCAACGGATACCCTCTACACTGAAGTTGTGTTTTCAAAAAATGCAGCAATCCCGTTCACAGGAGGTGCGTCAACCGGAGCCTCAACATCCGGACCGTCAGCAGCCGGAGCCACAGCACCCGGACCATCAGCGGCGGAAGCCACAGCATCCGGAGCCACAGCACCCGGACCATCAGCGGCGGAAGCCACAGCATCCGGAGCCACAGCACCCGGACCATCAGCGGCGGAAGCCACAGCATCCGGAGCCACAGCACCCCGACCATCAGCGGCGGAAGCCACAGCATCCGGAGCCACAGCACCCGGACCATCAGCACCCGGAGCCTCGGCCACAGTCCCATCATCGGCACCCTCCACACCAACTGCCCAGCCACAAGACTCCAGCGATCCCGACAGATTACTGTGGAGCAGTCAAATGGAAGAAGAAGATGACGACAACGCACTTGAAGATGAAACTGAGGATACAGTTGAAGAGGAGGTGTTCGTGGATGCAGATGGTTCTCCTCTCTACCATATTCCAAATCTATTTGAGAATACCCAGTTGAGAGAAGAAGAGGAGGAAGCTACAGATAATTCTAAAGAAGCAACTGATGATCCAGAGTTATTACACGAACTCATTCACGAAGCGCCTCAACGGCCTCGCAGAGAGAGAAAACAAGTTATTCCATATCAAGCCGGTCTAAATGCTGTCTCGAATACAGAAAAAGTAAGTGTTCCAGATAATTACAACGATGCGATGAATTCTAAAGAAGTAGATGACTGGATAGAAGCTATGGATGCCGAAATGCGTAGTCAAACCCAGAACGGATCATGGAAGCTAGTACTAAGACCTCCTAATACCAAAATTTTAAAAAATCGCTGGGTGTATAGACTGAAAACACAGCCACTCACAAATCAACTAAAATTCAAAGCAAGACTCGTTGTGAAAGGTTTCACCCAAGTAAAAGGAGTGGACTACGAGGAGACTTTTTCCCCCGTATGCAGATACGAAACAGTAAGAATTATGTTAGCACTCGCAGCAGATCAAGATTTGGATATTATTCAATTTGATATAGCTACAGCTTTCTTAAATAGCCCTCTCAAAGAGGACTTATACATGGAACAACCAGAAGGTTACGCCGTTGATCGAAATTTGGTGTGCAAGATGGAGAAGAGCATATATGGATTAAAACAAGCGCCTAAGGATTGGAACGACACAGTGACAAAAGTTCTCCAGGATATGAATTTCCACCCTTTGGACAGCGATGCCTGCCTCTTTAAAGCCGACAATAATGGTGACAAGCAATACATAACATTGTACGTGGATGACGGCTTCATAATGGGTAAAGGAAAAGCAAAACTTGAGCAAGTACTTAAAGGCCTAAAGAAAAGCTTCCTAGTAACTGTGCAACCATTTGGAAAATTCCTGGGAATAGAAATGTCGAGGTGCGAGAAAGGAATCTTCATACACCAAACAAGTTACATTGAGCAACTACTCGTTAAATTTGGAATGTCCGAGTGCAGAACTTTGGACATACCGATGACTCACAACCTTCAATTGAAAAAATGTGACAGACCAGAAACTCAGTATCCCTATCAAGAATTAATAGGTGCATTGCTATTTCTTGCACGCTGCGTTCGACCGGATATAGCATATGCAGTGCACTACCTGTCCCGTTATTTTGCCTCATACGGAAAAATTCATTGGGATGCAGCTAAAAACATACTGAGATACTTGAAAGGTAACAAAACTCTTGGCATTCTTTACTCCAGTACAGGTGCAGATCCGGAGGAAGCGTTAATCCGTGGTTACGCAGATGCGGATTCCGGGAGCGATATAGTATCTCGAAAATCTACAACAGGTTTCGTGTTTACTTATAAGAACGCCCCAATCATATGGAGCAGCCGAAGACAGACGTGCATTTCCCAATCCTCTACGGAAAGCGAATATATAGCCCTGTCCTCCGCCGCTAAAGAAGCTGTTTGGATTGACCGCATCTTCAACGAGCTGGGATATCCACAACTACCCATATGCTTGAATAGTGACAGCCAAAGTGCAATGAAGTTAGCCCGTAATCCGGAATTTCATGCTAAGACAAAACATATTGACATGAAGCATCATTACATCAGAGGGTTGTGCCGAACCAAGCAAATTGGTTTGGATCACATATCCACACATGCTCAACCTGCCGATATTCTGACTAAAGCAGTAGGTCCGAAGAACTTCATCACCAAGAGAGATCTAATGGGAGTACAGGAGAAAGCGAAAAATGGCAATGCCAAGCGCAAAGCTCTTTCTAGTGTCATTACAATACCAGAACAAAAACGCCCAAGATTTTCATTGAAAGGAAGTCTAACCATGCTGATGTTATTCCTATCACTGCTGGGAGGAGGAGGTGCTGATCTACATCGCCCTGGAAATCCTGTCCTGTGGAGGAAGAGCAACCGTCCCGTGGTAATTGGCTTTCATGCGGTAACAATGAAAACACAACTTATTTCTCCCTGTACATTGATGACTACAGAAGATCTAGAACCCAGAGTAGCAGAGACTATTATGAAACAATGCAACGAATCCTACCAAAACCTATTTTTAAATCCACTAGAAGATATATGTCCCCAGCATAAAATTACTTTTCACAGAGAAAAACGATTAATTTTTGCTATCGGTTTCGTGCTTATCGTTGCAATTGCTAGCGCAGGAGTTGGTCTTGCTGGTTACGCCATTTCAGAAACTTACAGAATAGAAACTAGACAAGAACAACTTAAAGAAGCTCTTGATGACTTAGAAAGGACAGTCTACGCGGACAATAAAAGACTCAAAGTCTTACAATTAGAAATGCGCAAAGTAACTTTACAGTTAGATCAACTGGTAAACGACTTCCATGCATTTAAAGAAAAAGCTGTTGAATTAAACTACGTGATTTCCTATCTAACAAGCAGATTGTTGGAAGGTAGAAAAGTCTTACGGGAAACAGGAAAAGCTTGGAATAAGCAGCAGATGACATCTGATTTGTTTGAGTATTTAAACTTCACCCTTCCTTGCAAAAAGGAATGTCCCATTGACTATGGAATCTTTCACAGCTGTACTATGACGGAAAATCGAGAACAGATTACACTTGACTTTTCTGTGCCGATCATAAACCCCAACCTGACTCGACTGGAAGCTGACCCATTCGACCTAATGATGAGAAAGGGAAATACTACATGCAGATTAAAATACAAAGGTCCAGTAGTAGCAACGTTCTCATTCGCAGAAGATTGTCTTTACGAGACTCAAATGGAAAAATCGAACGACTGGCTGACGATTGCAAATTCCATGAGATGCAAGGACAACACAACTTTCGCAAAGGAAGACAACTTTTTCAAAGTGGAAAGCTGCAAACCGACCGTACCAAATGATGAGAGAGAATTTACGCAAGTAAAAATCTACAATAATCAGTACCATATATATTGCCCTGACGGTGAGTACACAATCGGAAAAAGAAGAATGAAATGCCCGCAGCATGTCTTTACATTACCATTATCAATTTCGTTCACTCTAAACGACGTAGAGTACAAAGGTAATGTTTTAAAAGTCATATTTCGAGAGAAGGAAGACCCTCTTTTCATGGAGCAGGTAACCTATCACTTAACCCCTAGAGTAAATTGGAGCAACCTTACTTCACAATACGATGAAGATTTAAAGCAAAGTGAAAAGGAAATCAAAGAAGAAGTGAAGAATTTGAAGGTCTTCGAATTCAAAGACAAGAGCGAATGGAGTACATGGGAAATCGTGCTCATCATAATTGCAGTTATGCTGACATTAGTTTTGATAGCGTTTGCAATTTTTCATTTGCTGAAGAAGAAACAACATAGAGCCCAACACGAGCAAAAGGACAAGGACAAGCACGAGGAAATTCCCCTGAATGACAATTCTGCGGTACATAATATAATAATTGAAACTTAATTTACAGATTGTATGAGAGGAGTGTTAAGAAATGACAAACAATCTTTAATAGTTTCCTAGTTATGTAAGTCAAATAACTTTAAGATGTGTTTATCAAGGCTTAAATATTTCTATAAGTTATTGTCACATACCAATTACCTAAGATAGTTTATTGCATGTGCAAAGATCATTCTAATTGCTATTACATTGTGTAAACCTTTCGCATATTAATCTTGACATTATTATGAGTGATGAAATTATGCTATGTATTGAATGAATTCACATGTCATGTAATGAACTGCCGATTAGTATAAATAAAAAGATGAGCTCTAGTAAAGCTCTCACTCTCAAAGTATCTATTCCGCTGACCTAACGGATTTCTTACATACTGGCAAACGGTTAGTAAGCATATACCCACAACAAAGTGTCCAATCTCAATTCGTAAGAGACACCATATAAATTTATATCCAGTACTATTTTGTAAACATCAATCGTTTTTGTTTGTAGTAAACTTTTAATATTTTCATTGATGTTTTCATCTTGAAATTGCGTTTCATATGTAGGAGAATTGTGAGCAGTAGAAGAGTCACCAAATTGGAGTCCGAATGCGTGGCTTTTCAAGAAAAGTAAATCGTAAATTTGACTCAATTCCTTAAGGGCAGAAATTCGCTTGTTAATTGATTGCCTTGGCACAGTGCTGATTTCTGTGGTCAGAAGCAAATTTTCCTCTTTGAATGCTTTTTGTAATTCCTACAATTCAGCAAAAATAGAGTTTTATTTTACACGTCGTTTATAAAATCAACTATGACTATGCGACCCTTTCTGTAATTATTATTCGTGTTTAAATGAAACTTAGCTATTACCTTTGAAAAAAATATAAATTCCTTGTCCTCAATTATTTCATGAAAGGATGAGTCCAACAAAATTCCATTAAACCCAAATTCTCTACAAAAAAGCATGTTGAAAGCATTTGATAAGAATGTGTAATTGCAAAGTATAATTAGAATTTGCTGTACTTGGTGAACACTGTTGTTTTATTTATGAATTCCTGAATTTTTGATTTGGAATCAGCTAGCGTTTTCATGAATTTTCTTTTCTCGTCTTCAAAATTTATATTTTGGATAGAAATTTGCAAGAGAATTTTCAATCCTTTGGTTTGTCCAAGTACATCAGAAAGCAATGAAAGTTGTTCTAATGGGATATAGTTCAATAACATTATAATAAAATACTACATGTTTTAATTAAATAGATAAAACGATAAAAAGTAAGAAAATGTTTTGAAAATAAATTTATGATTGACTTTCTAAGGGCACACCATATTCAATAATTATTAGCTATTGGAATTTATTTTGAATGTTTATATTTACCGAAATCATGTTTGAAGTATTTTACAACTTCATACGTGTGTGTCATATATAAAGGATGTACTACAATATGGGTACACAAGTTTTCTTGAATGATGTATGTTATGTTCTCCATTGTATACTTTGGTTTTAAAATGCCAGATATTGCTTCAAATTCTACAGCACAGACTACGACTTTTTCAAGTTTTCTCTCGACTTGAATAATAAATATAAATTATAATAATAAAATGTACTGTATATCAAAATTTTCAAGGCATTTGACACATAAATGCATGTGGTATGAATTAATTGCAATAAATGTTATTTTACTGTATTTTTCGGCTATATCAGGAACGTCAAAACTCACAAGTGATCCTTCCAGCCAAACCTCATCATTGAAAATTATTACTGTCAAACAAAAAAGTAACAAATTATAGTTTCACAGAGAAGTATTTGTCATTCTAACTCAAATGGATAATAAGGAGTATTTTGTTACTTTAGTTATAACATTTTACTGAGAAAAATGGCAACTTAGGAATGTAAGTAGGATAAGCCAGTCAGAGGTTAAATGCAAAAAACATTATTTAAAATGTCAAATTACAAGGAGTTTTGCTGTTTTTTGAGAAAAATATTTCAGGGTGTGTGTTTTCAGTCCCGTCCAGAACTCCACATGAATACTTGTCAACAGAACCTTGTATTGTTGGAGCCACTTTTGAGGTGTAGACTTTCCTTCTGATGCAATTCATTGTACGATGTACATTCTCATAAAATACATTGTCAATAATCTTTGTTTCGTTATTCTTGTTATGCTAAAAAATAAATTTTTAATTACATATTTTTATTATACCTTCATGTTATTTTTTCTTATATTTATTTTTAGTGTTATTTGAACATCAGTATCTCTACAGTGAGGTTCAGTAGAGACCTAGCCATTGGACATAATCCAGCGTTTAAGAAAGTACATGAAATTGTACCTTCGCTTGACGCGGGAAATCAAAACCAACACGTACATACCGTATTTACCGTATTACCACCCCCTCTCGTATTAAGAGCCCCCTATGGGGCCCTATTTCGGCTGAACTTGATCAAAAATGCTCACCAAACAATAAGGCCCCCTGATCGAAATAGCACCCCCTCCCCAAACGTATACATGGACGTGAATACTGCCTTTACAAATGCCTTTCAGCCTAGTTGCTCGATTATCTCAGAGTAGAGATAATGCATAAGTAAAGTATTCAAATGACCTAAGTATGATAGCCGTAGCCATAATTAACATTACGGCTACGATGGAAGGACTGTGTTCATACACATTTAGTCCTGAGATAATGTCGGAAGAAGAAGCACCAGAATGGCGAACTCCGCAAAATCGAAATTAGAAATAATAAAGTACAGCGAAATATTTTCTATTCGTAAAGCAAGTCAAAGGTACAATGACCGAAAATGTGTTAGAGAATGGAAACGGCAATGGGAGGAGCTAAAAGAACTTGTTGAAGACGGTAAATACTTTTTCTTTGTTAAGTATTACAGAAAAATATGAATCGTTTATTGCTTATTTTATGCATTTTGGGTAACACACAGTATTTTTGTTTTGTGTAACTCATTTTGACTGATTAAAAAATACGTTGAAATAATAACACCCCCTATCGAAATAACACCCCCTATGGGTTCTTAATACGAGCTTTGCATGGGAAAAAATCCTGATGAAACAATAAGGCCCCTGGGGCCATAATTCGGTAAATACGGTACATACCATGATATTTCCTTATACACTAGTACTAGTCCCATAGTTACGTCTTAACTGAACCTCAATGTACATATATCAAATAATCTTTTAAAGCAAAGAGGAAATATTTTTTTTGTTGACACTACGAAATATTAAATCTTACATTGGATAGAGTATTACCATTTTCCACGAAACTTGAAATGTCCTCTCGTCATTCAACTGTAAGTACTCTACTGTACAATTTCCTTGAGTACTATGCTTATTTGCAAATGTATTTAATACATATGGTTCTACAGTGACTATTCCAGGTTGAATCAGACCAACGGAGAAAGAAAGCGCTTTGAGTGTTGAGCATGGAGAAAATTCATCGCTTGTCGGTAAAGTGGCTCCGCTCCTTAATCCGTAATGGATGGTTTTTAGTAAAGGATATGTCACACTCGAGCAGCTTTTTGAAAAGTCATCACCAAATAGTGATGAAACGGACACCCCTCCAAGTCCAAATTGTTCTATTAATATAGTTTTTTCTAAAATACTTCGTGCATTTTCAAAACTGATCCACAAAGAGTCATTCTTAATGAATGGAACCTTTGCTTTACTATCCCAATACATTTTCCAATTTCCTTTATTGGAAATGACGTAACTGCAAATCTGTAAATATTAAGACTCTAGCGCAATTAACAAAATGTTGCACTTTTCAAATTATTTAGTGAAATAAAACGACTTAAATTTTGTCGTCTTAAGAATTAAAATTTTTGTATTCAGAATTTAAATTTTCGTCTTAATTAAAACAAAAATTTAAATTCTTACGACGAAATTTAAATTCTTAAGACGAAAATTTAAATTCTTAAGTAGAAAAATTAAATTCTTACGACGAAATTTAAATTCTTAAGACGAAAATTTAAATTCTTAAGTAGAAAAATTAAATTCTTAAGACGAAAATTTAAATTCTTAAGACGACTGATTAAATCACACCCAAATAAAACCTACTTCGTTATACAGCAAATGATGGTTTTTGCCATAAGTAGAGAGCAACGCCCTATTGAGCACGCCAGGATTGTTATATCCAAATGTATTTGAGTTTGAATTCAGCAGCTCATATGGTATTCCAAATAATGGCATGTGCAATATAATTTTTTCAGAATTAGCCCGACGAATTAAAATGAGGAAAAACAAAAGGTCATTCAGATTTTCCTCTAATGACGAACTGATGCCTCTCACTATTTCTAATGCAGTGATACTATTTGTCGTACGGAACAATGGGGCGTTGTGTATTGTGATATTGCTGGAGGGGTACTGTTCTCCATACCCAAAAAAGATTACAAAATCAAATATTCTTGTAATTTTTGCAATTTGATTATCCGTGTACTGGTCAACGCTACTTCTAGTAATTACGGAAGAACAAGTTAACTTATTAACTTGAAATTCGTATTTTAATTCCTAAAATTACGCAAAAAGTGAATTACAAGTTGAGAAAAATGACTAATTCTTTGTAGTAATAGTGAAGTACCTTAAATAGGCTAATCATTCCATCTTGTGTACTGGGCGAATGTAAATGAAACCCTAATCTTAAGTGCAATCCTTGAAATCTAAAGTGTCTATATTCAAAAAATCTGTTAGTTGCTAATTCATTCCGCTGGCAAACTTTTAACAAAAAACGTTTGAAATACTGAAACTTACTTGAGCCAAAGTATCATATTCTGAATAAACGTTCCTCTTTTTGAAGGCATTGTAACAATTTTTTTAATAAATTCCTCTGAATTTTCTTTTCCGCTTTCGGCATTTGCTTCAACTAATACTTTCACATTATTGGATTCAGCCATGTCACTTATTTTCATTAATATTTCTGTAAATCATCAAGCTTAGTCAATTATTGTGTGAGAAAAGGAAACCCAATATACTCTCATATTCTTTGATTAGGAAACTGTTCAGAAAATTGTGAGCAACTACGCCAACAAAAACTCTAATTAGAATAATGCCCACAAAAACATTTCCGTTCTTAAAATTGCATTAACAAAATCTTTACAATTATGCCAACCAGCACTTTGACATCAAAAAAATTAAGCCACACAAACAAAATCATGATCCCTGGTTAATAGTAATATCGAAATACCGAAGGACATCACCATGAATTGCATATTACAAATATTATAATTATAAGCGTCGTAAGTAAAAGACGGTAAGTAAGCCAAAAATGTGGACTCTCTGTCGAAGGTTTTTTTGATAGTCTTTGCATATAAAGTTGAATTATTAATTGCAAAAAGTAATGGCACATACCGTTGAGGGAAGATGAATTATCCAATTCTAAGTCTTCTGTGAGTTGAATTGAAGTCAGCAAAATATGGGTGCAGAGATGCGTATCAAATAGTTGTGCGACTTGGTCGTAAGACTTGGGATCTTCAACTTCTTTTATATCCAATTGACAAAGCAAAATTTTTTCATGGGTAGAATTAACTGTAAGTAAACGGAAGAAAATAGGACATACCGGTATTTATATACAACACAATAAACGTTTTCAAAGGTAATTCATATTGCAACTTACATTGTACATTCATTTGGGCTACATTTTCAGGAACTCCGAAATCCAAATGAGTCTCTTCAATCCAAATATCGTCGTCAAATACTGCAACTAAACAAGGTTTCAATAATAAGTATATCATTAACGATAACTACTATTTTACATTTGAAGTTAAATATTATCCCCGCAGTTCATAGAAAACAGTAATTAATGTTTCATTAAAACAGTCAATAAAATTACATATTTTTGAATTGGTTTGCTGAAAACTTTTTTGAATGAATCAAATTTTGAAATACAATGTAGCGTGGACGCTCTTATAAATGATTCTTTCTTTGACCTTGATATATCAAGAAAATAAGCTTTTATACATTTTCTTTGGACTGTTGTCTTAGGAAGTTGAATGGGACTTAACGAAGCTAAATAAAGTAATATAATTGTTTTCCTTACAAGGTTTGTTCTTCAGCTCAACAAAGAACGAAGTTTTTGTTTCGCCCTCTTTATTGCTAGCTACGCATGAAAATTTTCCTCCTTCACTCTCAGTAATGTTTTTAAAGTGCTTTGTTAATCGTTTCACTGTTTGATTCACACATGGAGATACACCTTGAGTATATTCTTCCTCATAAACTTCAACTCCGTCAGTAATTTCCGTCATTGCATTATTCTCATGCTGCAAGTAAATATTTTAGTGCAACCAAAAAAGACGACTTCAAAGTTGGTGAAAAAATATGATAGTCCATTGAAAATATACGCATATAAATTTATATGTATATTTAAATATAGGAACACCTAAATTTTCGATGTGCTATCAGAAAGAATTTTTTCACGCACTTTGATGTCATGTTATAGTTATAAAAATTTTTATTCGTAGTTTGCTTTATGTTGTCGCTATTATGTTCATGAATTTCTGTGTGTATAACCGTATAAAACTTTTATTTGTCGTACCTTTACGAGTTTAAGTTCATTATCCCACTGGGCTTCTGACTTACATTTTATATCAAAACTCTTGCCGACTTCAACGGAGAGAAAATAGAAATTGGAGGAGACGATGGGTTGGAAATTGTAATCATCCGGTAATTCATATTTGCATGTAGTAACATCCAACGCCCCCAAATTTGGAATACTCAGTGCATTGTTTACCGCACGCAGTAAAGGATAACTGATATTATTGAAACAGTTACCGAGAAAATCGTCCAAGTCAATAGAATTTATTAACACTCCTTTTAAATTACTTTGCAAAATCATTTGGGTCTTTTCAAAAATGCTTTTTGGATTTTCGAATGTAACCCATTTGTCTCCACTTTTCATAAACGGCACTCTTGCATCGTCATCCCAGTATGTTTTCCAAGATTCGTTTTTCTGATTAATCATCGAGCAAACCTAAATATTTGTAGTCAAAATTCAGTTATAAACGTCTTCAGAGTTAGTTTATTTAATAAAATACACAAAAATATTTGTTTTCCAAGAAACTAAGAAAAGTGCATGATAGAAAACTATTTCAGGAATGTGCTTCAGGGGTAAGCATGCTGGATGATTTTGCCCGAGAAATCGACGGGAAGAAGTAAGCCAGTCTTACACCCTTTTACTGCAAGTAAACCTATAACGTCCTCTACTAAGAACAAAATAAAGAAGGGATATGCAATAAATGGGACATTATTTTGAGTAACTAATGGGACATTATTTTGAGCAACTAATGGGACATTATTTTGAGCAACTAATGGAACATTATTTTGAGTAACTAATGGAACATTATTTTGAGTAACTAATGGAACATTATTTTGAGTAACTAATGGAACATTATTTTGAGTAACTAATGGGACATTATTTTGAGTAACTAATGGGACATTATTTTGAGCAATTAATGGGACATTATTTTGAGCAACTAATGGGAAATTTGTTGACACCAATCGAAAGCCAATGCAGAGTTACTATGAAATCTCTATTTTATGAAAAGTACCGAAATGTGCCCGGTTTTCGGTTATTCGGATTTTTCCCGGCCGAAATATTATTTGGAATAGTATTTACACAGCTGAAGTCCATGTTATATGAATGATTTTTCCTGAATTTTTCATAATAGTCAAACACAGTCGAATTTTTAAATTTTCTGGAATTCCCTGGAATCTAAAAATATTCCAGAAAAGTTGAAAATTCCACTTTTTTGATTATTATGAAAACTTCAGGAAAAATCACTCTTACAACATGGGTTGCAGCTGTTGAAATATTATTCTAAAAGCTTTATTTTTCGGTCAGGAAAAATATGAATTTTCGTAAACCTGGAGCATTTCGGTACTTTTACTTTTCACCGTATTATTTGCCACACGTACCTTCAACTGATGTTGACCAAGCGAGAGATTTCAATGTAACTGTATATTACCTTTCGATTGGTGTCAACAGATTTGTTGTACCATTTCCGGTTCCATTTGACCTGGGGGGACTTTACATTGAAACATGGAGTAGTAGAAAAAGCGCGACATTATTTGGTGTTCTAAATATTATCTAATGTTGCATAACAGCAACAATTCCCTTAGCAATTCATATTTAACCATTGTAAAACTTGCTGATTACCTTGCTATATGGCACTTGGATTGGTCTCCTCTTCCAATCCTCCACATCCTGAAAAAAAATTAGTTGATTGCCCAGGTCTTGGCCGGGGAGGGGACATAGGAGCAACCGTAAGCAGGAATTTCTAATAATATGGACTGAAAATTTCCTCTTTCCTTCCAAATGGTTTTCACAATTTCATTGACGTTTCGATTATCTTCAGAACGTATTGGCAAAATATATGCCCTACGGAAAGGGCACTTCACTACAGGTTTTGCTACAACAACTATTTCAAATATTCGGGATATTTCCGCAAGTGCCGGAATGTTGTACCCATATGCTATTTCTGTGCCAAGAATGAAATGCCTTTCGGTTAAAGAATCCTTCAATTCCTGCAAGGTAACAAGTATTATTTCTTTAGTTGGAATATAATTTCTTTTGCTGGGTTATTATTTCTTTGATTGAGATATTATTTTTTCGTTGGGATGTTTTAGTGTTATATTTTTTACTAGGATATTGTTTCTTTCAATGCAATATTGTTTCTTTTAGTGGGATATTGATCCGTTTAGTGGAATGTTATTTCCTTTAGGGAAATGTTAGTTCTTTTAGTGGAACATTGTTACTTTTAGCGGAATATTATTTCTTCTAGTGGAATATCGCTTCTTTGGTTGGGATATTATTTATTTTGGTGGGATATTAGTATTTGGTAAATATTATTTCTATTTTTGTATTATTGTATTATTTATTTATTATTTATTTAATTATACGTAAATTAAAAAAATAAAATATAATTACAATGAAAATCTTGTAATGAAATTGTAAAGAAATTAACTGTTTTACCTTGGCCACCCAAATGAAATTTCTCGGTTTGCGTTGGAAATCTCTAAGTTGATCTTTGAAAAATACTTTGTCCAAGTATAATCCATTGGCCCCCGAACGTCTAAACATCAGTCAATATATATTTTTGTTCACGCCATTTTTGTTCAAAACCCGGCAGCTCGAGTAGTTACTGGCTAGTGGCCAGCAGATCAGCATTAAAATGGTCAAGTCGTTGGTGAAAATATTTGATTGCTAGTAGCTAAGTAGCCGGAATGGTTAAAATACTTGGAAATACCATTCCGGTTTCCGGATACGAAAAAATTGGACTTAATGGAATTTTTTTGGCTATGTCAAATCCCCTTAGTATTAGAAGTGGTGAGCTTAATATTTTGACTATTTCAAATGACTATCTCGTTGGATTATTGAAAAACGGCAAATATTTTGAAATTATTTGAACAATTTTCATGGCCAACGAACTTAGCTTGTGCCTTGGGCTAATTCGTTCAAATCCTGAGTAACCTTTTTCATTAAGATATACAAAAGTTAGAATGCGCACAAACAAACGGACACACAGACAAGGGGGTTCTATAAGCCCTGGGTTGGGCTTATAAAACTGACGATTCGTAAATAAGATATATTATTTTCGTAAAACAAAAATCTCGAACCTATTAGATTAGAAAAACGGATTTATGTGCAGCCAATGAATTCTATTGAAAATTAGAATGCTTACGTCAAAAATGTTATCATATTCGTTTTGAACTTAAATGCAGAATATTTGTTAAGTATTAGATCGTGCACAGTATCTTCAGTTGCAGACACCTTTACTAGCAGAATCGAATTGGGAAACTTTACTTTCATGCTCCTTAGGTATTCAGTTTCATCTGGAATTTATCAATTAATATAAATATAAGTGGACTTATTAATATAAATATAACTTAATACTTAATTAGTTTTGACCAAATGATCCCCATATAATCTAAAGCTCCAATATAAATTTCAGCTGTAACTTGCGTTCACGTTATTTTGAAATTTTCTCAAAACGCAAGTTATAAAATAAATTACGAATTTTATAGCATTATAATTGATTTATTAAGAACGCCATATTAAGTATTTACTGAAGGAATGATTTTCCAGAATGTCCAATGAAGATTTGTCAATTTCCAAAAAATTGTAGATAAGATGTGTACAAAATTGAAGTGCATCAGACGATTCTTCAAGTATGTCGTAAAGGCCATCTCCCTTTCTATCCTTTGCCCATTTTTCTATTTGACAAGCGATGAATTTACCATGAGAGTTGATGTTGACAACTGTCAATGTTAACAATAAACGGTTACATGAACATGTGCATGGCCTAAAGCTGAAAGTGATTGCTTAGAAAGTTTTCTATTTTTAATGAAATATTTATAATTATTATACATTGTTTGTTTTTCTTATGAGTATTACAAATTATTTACGGGTTATTTATTACAATTAAGAGTAATTTACGTTTATCATTGATCATTTGTTTTGAATAATTAATTGTACTTTTGAATTACTTATAGTATTGATTATAAGTTAAATATCCCAATACTTAATAATTTATTCGAATTTTGAATTACTTATAGTATATGAATAATTGACATTTATGTATTGATTATATAATTTCGATAGGTTACCTGAAGTATTGATATCAGCACCAGGCACACTATGAAATGCATCTTGTATTTCAGTAAACTGTAGATTTATTTCAGATGATTGGCAACATTTTGAAATAATTACGATGAATGCAATTACTATTATATGCATTGTCGAATGCATTTTAATAACTGACTGATAATTTACCTATCATTGTATCCGTATGAACTATTAAAGATTATTTGCTAAAACTAAGAGTTGTGTTGCTTTCGTTTCTGTTGGAATATCTTTCAGATATTAGAATAACTTTATTCATGCCAAGGAAGTTCAGCAACCGCAATCAAGGATATTTATTTGATGTAAGCTTAGCCCTGTGGATTAAACCAACTACAAGTCATTGAGTGAATTGTATTTTCCGTAACATATACTGTCTGTGTAATTCTAATTTTTAAGAATAAAATCAGACAAACTAGCTATTAACCAAAGTATAGAGGAAAATTATATTGCATTTTGTATCAAGCAAAACAAGGTTTATTTCTGACTTTATAGGAGGAAATTGACATTTAAATTAGACGACAAGTAGGTTAACGGCAAACTGTAATTAGGATTAGGACAAACAGTGTAAAGAAACCAAGGATCGTCCTGGCACGATGTTTTAATCTGAATTGTGAATAGTTTTGTATAAAACTTTGTATAAGTTGCTATTTTACCATTTCTTAGTTAGTTACGTAATAAAATTGTCTTTTGTCTAATATTTAACAATGCCATACGGAAACAGCAAATTAAAATTCAACAGAAGGCTGGTTTTTGTTTTAGTATTCGTATTTCTCTTTGTGAAGACTGGTTCAACGAAATCTAAAGAAAGTAAATCGGAGTTCAGGAAGAGATATTTCCCAGAATTCGGGTCATGGTTGTCCGACGGCTCTCCAAAAATTGAAGTTGAGGGAAATTTTGCAAGTGTCTATCACGATCGAAATACAGACAATAAATTTAATGTCTTGTGGAAAGATGCAAGTGCTTTTGTTGACTCTGGAGAACATTATTGGGAGATTGAGTTTCTAAGTGGGGCCGGGAGTAGTGTTGGTGTTACCAATCTTGTAAATTTTGGAAGTACGTGGTCAATTAAGGGACTAGAATACAACGGTTATCTTAGAAATGTGGAAAACGTAGTATTGCATCATTCATATGGGCCAAATATAAATGCTAATGATTCAGTTGGCATTTTAACATCTGTTAAGGGAAACAACGTGAAAGTGTATTTCTACCACAATGGACTTCCTCTTGGTTTGGCATTTGACATTGATAAACTTCTGCTTCCTAATTTGACACCCTTTATTTCCTTTTCAAAAACTGGAGCCGCAAGAATAACCAAACCCAAAGCCCCCTTAGAACGCGATAGGTTGGAAAAGCCAAATAACGGTATTGAAGGATAACACACACACGTATTGGAAATCACCATCTACAAATTAAGAAGTCGGAAAAGAATTATTCGCCATAATTAAAAATTGCGTGTTAATTAAATTCGTTGAGAATAAAATTGTTCAGAGTCCTAGATTCTCAACAATGGAACCGTTGGAAAATAACTCCATAAATTTCAGATTTGTATTAAAAATAATAATATTCTATAAAATAGAACAATATAATAAAATAAAGTACATTGCCTTTAGGAATAATACTTAGTTATATTAAGTGGCGAATTTGTCATTTTCTTTATATGATGTATTCTTTATTTGTAGAACAAATATTTGTATTTGGAAAATCTGTTTTTATTTATGTTTTAATTGCATTTATCTTTTCATTGAATTTGAGGGTGAACATAAATATATTCCTTTGTCTCAAAATGTGCATTGGAAAAATTTCCAAGATTTGTGTATTACTTATGTTAAAAGGTCACACACTTTAAATATAATTTAACCAATAAATATACCAAAATTTAAAACATATTCGACAATATCATTTTGCCTTCCAGTGAGTGACCATCCCAAAACTTATTTTGTCATCCAGCTTACAATTGTTCTTTCAGGGACTGCGGAATTGATCGCTTAAAAACAGGAGGAATTGGCTAAATTTTGTTGAGGACCAGAATAGAAGCTTTAGAGTAATATTTCAAAAGTATTGTCAATTAAGTTAGTTAATTGTAGCAAAATAATTAATAGTATAATAATTGTAGCTAAAGTAGTAGTTAATTTCAATATGTTGATATGAGGAAAATTTAGGATTCTATTTCTACTAAAACTCAAGGTTTTGGTTTTCAATAACCGAGACTAATTGTACTTTACTCCCATTTTGTGTCAACCCATATTCCAGTTATAATCATACGACCTTGCGTAAACAAGAAAAGAATTATTAGCGAGAATTATACGATTATTGTCCACGTAAGTAAGAATGGTATATTAAAATTCTACTTTTAAATGCAGGTCATTAGCGACCTACGTTCTATCTATATACTAGTAGCGATTGATTCGTACACTCCATTTTTGCATAAATCAGAAATAAAATGTTAAATTGAGCGTAGATATTTGTGGTACGAATTAGTTCCAAAATTAATGTTTATGTTAATAATATTCGAAGCAAAGTGTGGATACACAAACGGTCCAGAAACAAAATAATTTTCAATAAAATAAATTTGATCACAGGTAAAGAGAATTTATTTATCATTATTTTCATTAACCGAACAAGCCAATTAGGTACACCTTTGCGTTACAGAGGGAAGGAAAAAGAGAGTAACAAAATGTAGAAAAAGAATTCCTGTTTACATTAACATTTGTCATAAGACCACAAACTGACTTTAATGTTTACTTTATTTTTACCACTTACCTTCTTGAAAGTATTTTTGCGATTTCATTCATAGTTTACTGTAAACTGAAACTTTTCTTGATATAGCATAAATAGCGCTTCATCCATTGACCATGCTCAAGTACACTTTCTTCTGCGTAATCTTAACTATGTAGTAAATAGCATGCAATACCAGTAATACGTAAACAATAATACTTGATTTCTTTTTCTTAGTATCAAGGCAATGGAAAGTATCACAAGAAGCATGATAGTTACTGACGCAATGATTAACCGCGATGTTGCATTGTAAATTTGCTTTTTCGTAACAATTGTTTATTACCTTTTGCTTACGCACAAAGTTTTGATAATATGTTAATTAAGATAAATATATTTTATTAAGTTTTTACTTATCTGGAACATTTACAATAATAGCAATCCAAACAAGTTGATACAGTCCGCCGGTGTTTTTTTGCTTTCTGTTGTAGTGTGGAATTATACCATTCAGTTTCAAGTTTTTTTGTTTTCCGAATTGGAGTAATCAGAGTTCCTCGATTTTTTGTGCTGGCCAACAAACAAAACACATCAGTAGCATCATACTTGTAAATGGATAAGCATTAATAATTAAACTGAATTATAATTAAATAATATATTTTAAATTCCGCCTTAAAATTAAATTATGTAGTATTATGTTCATAGATTTAGCTAGGTTGAGTTAAGTAAAAATTCGAATTAATATTAAACGCAGAAAAATCTGTATAATATAAATCGCCTTTCATCGGAACAAGCAAATGATATACAATCCTACTATGTATAAAGACTAAATATAACGTGCCTGACGTCCACTGACATTTTTATATAAGTGAAGTTCATTGCAAGTTTGTGCGGCGTAAAATTTTATTTAAGTAGAAGAACATTTAACCTTTATAAAAAATGTTGAGATAAGTAGTAATGCGCAGTAATCTTAATGAGATGAATCCATATAATATGACGGACTTTAATCTGAACTCACATGTAATAGTGTGGTGGATGCAAGAATTATTTAAATTCACTTGTAAGTCACACTAAGATAATGTGCCTCTGATCAAGTTGTTGTACATAATCAAAGTTGCTTCTTCCATTACATTGAAATTGAGCGTTTTTTAAACACCAGTAGATTATTCAGAAAAATGAACTTTCTAACTTTCGTTAAAATAAATTTTGTGTTGCTATTTTACACGGCTGTTGTAAAGGTAAGCTTGAAATTTGGATTTATTTTCTTATGTCTTCTTATCGGAAATACAATGCAGCCTCCGCTACTGACCGTGTATTAATTCTAATGAACATAAAAACTAACGGACAACAAAACACTACAACTTTTGTCCGTTCCTGAAGCACACAAAATATTCTTTATTATTAATATATCCGACAAACTATTTCGTTAACTTTTTGAAAGCGAGAGAAAACAATAAATCGATTTTGTAAATGAAGACATGCGTTATTGAAGAAATCAATATTAAACATTAATGAATGTAATAGTATTGTAATCGACAACTCCACTATGCAAAATGTCATCATTCACTTTCCTAAGCTCGGAAGTTTATATTGCACAAAAATTTGCACCACAATTTGTGCACTGAAATCTGAAAACAACGAAAATTGAAAAGAATGTGTTGTTCTTTTAACTGAATATTTACCATGTTGTTGTGTTGTAAGTGTTTTTCTCTCTCATTAAGGGTGACACATTATATTTTATATGTATGTATGTATTTATTATTTGAACATAGGCTATGCCGGTTCAAAAACGAATTCAATTACAAATCACATTAATATAAATCATGAAAATTATTAAATCGAATTTACAAATTAATGACATCACATGTTGAAGAGAGTACATGACATGAGAGTTATTGTTAATACATTTTGAGATATTGTATCACCTGCAAATACAAAGAGTTAATGCCAGCAAGTTATAATATAATTCTCGGCGTTACAGCATCTGCAGGTACATAATAATGGTTTCCAATTAATCATATTTTCCACTAGTATCGAACATAGATAATAAGTCAAATATAATTAAGGTGTCCACAAGGTAATAGTCATATTAAGTTTCAAAAGAACAAATTGATATAGGTATTATTAGTGTGCATACTGTGTATTACCTTATAATTATAAGCAGCGCGAGGAGCCCGAGTGAGTCAGAGTCAATTCCGAATAATATACTTATCTGGTTACACACAATCTTTTAAAGCGAACATTTTTATTTCATAAACATAATTCACTAGACTAGAGGTAGTATTTCTAGTATAATTTCTCTCTTAGAATATGTATACACTTTTTGATCCTCGACTTTGCCAACGTATAGCCTGAGTCCACGTATGAATGCAGGGATGTTAGCCTGTCTAGCTTCCTTTATTTTACGTACAAGTGCATTACGTGCTATTCGTTCGTCCAAAGTCATTGCGTTCTGTATGCTTATTCCTGTTCCTTTTAATTTGCAAGCATTTGCGTAAACTTTTCTTTTGTCCCCAGAATCGACGAGTGTGAGCATAAATGGTGCATTTTCATGTTTTCCCATTTGAATGACACTACTCATGGGTATATTGATATTTAATTTGCTTGAGAAGAAATTAGACAAGAGTTCGTACTTATTAACGTTAGCTTGCACTTAATTCCATGGACGACTATTTGGTTAACAGTATATTTTCTGAGTTGACTTGCAGTGGTTTCCTGTTGCTTGTTCTGCTGTTGATATATATCGAGACTATCACGTAGCCCGTCTATAACTTTATCGCGAGCTTCCAGTTTGCTGTTCAATTTGACTATTTCTTTAGAGACTTTATCGAATGCATTCTTTAGAACCTCCAGTCCAGCAGTAAAGCCGGTATTCTTTTCCTGTGTAAGAAGTAGGCACTCGATTATCTTTTCAATCTTGGAAGATTATTGAGCACAGCTAAAACTTCACCTTCACTTACAGTTTTTGAACCCGAACCAGAATTTTCACTATTTTTCAGACTTTTTGCACTTTTGCACTTGCTGCGACCCATAATTTTAACAAAATATTATGACGTAATAATTTGTACAGCTAATGATATAAATTTTCTTACAATATCTATAAATTTAAGCACTCAAATTAATATAATTGTGGAGCTATCTTTTCTGTATGACCACTTTCTTTGGCTGACTCACTCGGACTCTTATATTTTTATATAATGATGTAAAAGGTGTGTCGAGTTTTTGTTCAATAATGACTTTTCCAGCATACGATTTCAAATTCAGCGGATGATATTATCACATAAATTACGTTTCATTAGCTTTCAACAAAAAACAATATCTGGCTTTTCGATCCAAATTAATAGTGTAACAGAGTCCCTAATCATAACTTTGTGTATCAAAGGTATTCCTAATGTTAATTTCAGGTATCCAAATCCGACGTGATCCTAGAGGAAGTAGAGACACCATTATCGGGTATTTAATAATTGAAAGTATTGTTAATGAAATAATAATTCCTCATTTAGAATTTTAGAATTATTATCAAATCGACTGTTTTGTTTACGTGAAATATTAGTAATGGCGTATTGTTGTTAAAACTCTTACTTATTACTAAAAGAGCCATAATTTGGCTGTTGAATTTTGCATAAGTATTTGATATTGTCTTTGATATATAATGTTTATGTAAATTAAATTGAATTAATTTGGATTGATACGCAAATTTACTATTAAAAAGAACTAATTTATTTGATAATTTTGAATTCCATTGGAACAGAAGAAAAATTTGCAACAAGGAAAGAAATTTTTGACCTTCTCGAAAATCTGTTAAAACCTGTCAGAGATGAACATCATGAAATGAGATCAAGAATGTCTGATCTGAACAGAGGTAAATGATTAACAAAATGCATCTGATACTGAATATCTCAATCAAGAATAATTTTTAATTGCAATGGGGATCAATACAGAGTTGTTGGAATTAAAGTCACTAGTTATAGAAAAAACCAAGAAATTAGAAACTGCCATATCAAAGGCACAAGGTAATATATGAGCAATATTTCTTAATTTTTATTTATTATTTGCGTGAATGATTTAATACTAATGCTATAAAATAGCAATAAAATACAGTGACAAACTATCGTCAATTAGGAAAAATATTTTGAGTCGGGGAAATTATTAAAAAATTACTATTTGTTTTCCAGAGAGAGAGTGTATTAAACATGGACAAAATGAAGAATCTTGCATTGAAGTTCCAATTTGCGGATTCTGTGTAAATGAAAACTTTACCTTCAACAAATGCGACATTCCTCAAAGTTTGATTGACAAAGGATGCCCCAAATCTGACATTATTGAAACCAATAGAGCGATAGTTGTAGTCAATGAACAAAATGATTCACACCATGTTGTAGATTTGTGCCTTGGAATGAAGAAGAATATCTCATTTACTTTTCATAGCAAAAATATCCCAATTGATGTCTATTTGCTGGGAGACAAACACGTTCAAAGTAGACTTAATAATGCATCATATATTTTTGATCGTTTGTCGCCAGAAGTACAGTCAATATCGTCGGATTATAAAATTGGATGCGGAATTTCACAGGACAAGCCACAATATCCTTTCGGCGTCCCGCTTTCGTTAGTATAGTTACAAAAGTTTATCATTGCCCTCCCTCTGAAGGTTAATTTATTTTAATAATTTTAAATATTTATTGTAGATCCAGTTTTAAAAATATCCTTCCTCTGACAACGGAAACTGGTAATTTTAGTGCTTATTTAAAAGCAAAAACTCATACAACTCTAAAAAGCGACGATAAAGGTAGCCAGTTGGTAGGAATGTTTCAAGCTGCAGCCTGCAAAACTCAAATTGGTTGGCGAAACAGATCTAGGAAGATTCTCCTAGTAGCGGCTACCTGGCCATATCACGTTCAAGGCGATGGAATTGTACGAATAAATTATTCTCCAAAGAGTTCAAAATTAATCTTAAATCTTCAAATAACATAGCAAAGTAAATATTAATTATTTAAACATTTTTTAGTTGGGAAACATTACGCAGCCATTTGATAATTTCTGTTCATTAAACGAAGGAGGATATTATGTTGGCGAAAGAACACAAGATTATCCGTCAGAAGATCAAATTCTTCAAATCATAAAAAACGAAAATATTAATGTTGTATTTGCTCTCTTCGACGTTAAAAATGACACCCAACAATACAGAAACCTAGCAGACCGATTAAATCCTCGTGCATTAATATATGACGCCGACCACGAATTCAAAACATTGCCAAATGTATTGCCAGAGGCCTATAAAGAAATGAATTCGGTAATTGAATTAGAACAAAGCCAAACTTCAGAAGATATCCGAGTCAATCTGTTTTCAAATTGTGGTAGTGAAACGGAGGAACGCACAAGTAGATGTAACAATGTTGTGAATGGTTTATCTACATTTAGGGTTGAGGTTGAAATGGTACGATGTCCAAGCTTAGAACCCAACAAACAACAATTGCTTAAACTTAGTGCGAAAGGTCTCCCTATTTCGGTCGAGATTTCTGTAAACTTACTTTGTGCTTGTACTTCACAGTAAAGGGAATTTTGTTATTATTGTAAAATTTTCCGATGATACATTCTCGTGTTTTATAATTTTTTAAGTAAGCAATAACCACCATAACATTTTATGTTATTGCTCTAGTACCGACGTTTTCTTTTTTCAACGAAGTAGGTATGCACTTTAGAAAGTCAATTATTGAACGTTTTGTGCCATAGCAAAGTTAAAATTAATTAATTAAATTTAAGGATTTTAAGGATTAAATTTAAAGTCGGGACACAAATGAGTGAAACCAGAGACAGGAAACTTTTCTGTGGACTGGATGAAAAGCGAACTGAATGAACCGTACCAAATGAAATTAGGTACGGTTCATTATACGGCTATATTAATAATGAATTAATACGGGTACGGATTTTCTATTGCATATGCACGGGACGTCCCCTTTTCCTCTATTGAAATAGGGAAATTTTGGAACACATTATATATATCTGTAGCTGTGGTCAAGCTCGGAATAGTAACAGAAAATGTTTTAAATGGTCTAGTGTTAGGTTGTTGCCCTAAGGAATACAAATTGACTGCAGTAGTGGTAGTAGTAGGTATTAAGGTCTAATTGGTGTCTGTAAAGCGAAAAGAATGGCCAGCAAATTTTCTGTGTTAACTTACGACAATGACGGTGATAATAGTGATGACAGCAATAAGAAAAATGAAATTTCAAAAAGAAAGAAAAATACGGTTGCTATAAAATACGATTGGAAGGAAATCACTGTACTTGAAAGTGAGGTTGAACAGTTTTGGCGAAGAAGATACAAACGTGATCGAAAAAATTTAATTGTAGAGTACTTCAACTGTGATGAAGGCGGGGAAGATTGTCCAATGAAGTTAAAGCGAGTGTACGAGCTGACCGTTGATGTAATCAAGTTCTACTTAAGGGGAAACGAACTTATTCATTTAAAACAGGGTCTAGCAAGTGAGCACAAAAAAGTTATCCGTGATGCACTACAAATGACTCCAGATATGCCACCCAATCACCCAATGCATTACTGGAAATTTTACGAAAAAAATGTGGCGATGTTCCTTATAAAATGCAATTGAAAAACTTTGTTGCGTATGAAAGACGAAAGTCCCAACCTCAACCAACTAATTCTTTGTATTTATTATCCATATCATGCAAATTATAAAGATAATTATACCTTTATACCTATTACTACACTACTTGACATTTACAAAGAAATTCTTTGTAATATAATTTGTATTCCTAAACGTATTAACCTTAACAATGGACTCATTAAAAAGATATTTTCCATTGCTATTCTGAGCTTGAACACCTGCCTTATCATATGCACCTAACACCCTCATACATTCTAGTTACAAGTATACAACAGTCTTTTCATGTGCCATAGAAAATCCGTACCCATATTAACTCGCATTAATGTAGTAGTACCCAATTTCATTTACTAACTTCTCTGTAGCCGGAAAACAGTTCGCTTTTCATCCAGTCTACAGAAAAGTTTCCTGTTTCTGGTTTCACTCATTTGTGTCCCGACTTTAAATTGCGTCCCTTTAGAAAGTCAATTATTGAACGTTTTGTGCCATAGCAAAGTTCTACTAAAACTATAAAGAAGTATAACTGTCAGGAAATTAAAGTATATATAATACCTCTGATACTATAGTTTAATATATTTTAATTTAGTGTAATTCTTGAAAACTGCTGTAGGTCGATTTGCAGACTTTGGACAGTTTCCAAGCTGTTTTTTATTTAGTACCAATTATCGATCACAAAAACAAGGGAAAAAATTATTATATCTTTGCATGCAATAACTGTAGTTTAATTTAAGCAAAAAATCGTTTAACAGCGTAATAAAAGCAAACTATTATGCAATTTGTGTAAAGAACTTAACGTGTGACAAAATTCGTTTTTTGGGAATTTAACAGCAAGGTGAAAATTAATCGGTAGACACATCTACGACCACGGAGTCATTTTTGTCTTGGATTATCGTGTAGCTATTTTATAGGCATTCACCACAAAAATTATTGTCATTACTCAGTAGAATATTTGATAGGACAAAATCAGAAGATCTTTTTCTTTCCAATGGTCTGTAATAGAACGTAAAAGCCAAATAATCATGATAAAATATCACTTTATCATAGTATTGAGGTAAAACTTAACGAATTTACATAATTCATTTTATTTCAAACCAGAGGTCATGTTTTTGCAATAACATTTCGTACATTTATGGTCGAATGTATTTTATATTTTGGTGGTCAAAGAGTTGTATTATGAGGAAAATGTTTTACAAATACTTTCAATGTCTTTTGCTCAACTATGGGCAAAATATTTCGCATTGCATTTCATTTTCTGTAAATTATTTTATGACATCCATCGTAATATTGCTTGCAAAGCCTCTTGCCTTTTGCTTGCCTCTTGTTTCTTCAAATTCACCTGAAAAATCTATCACCGACTCTCTCATGAAAAATATTCAGTCAAATAGTATACTACCTGTTAAGACTAACGATTTTCATAACAGTAATTTAACATGCTTTACGTTAACTAAAATATTGGAATTAAGCTGGGTGTTTTAGATACCTATTGTCCAAAGAGTGATGGAACCGTGTTGTTTGTCCGTGCGTACGTACGTTTTCACGATATTACCTCTTTTGAAAGTGAACTCAATAGTTCTTTGTTATGACTGATATGTTTGCTGTAGTATAGTGTGTATACTTATGCAAGGAAAATGCACCTTTGTAATATAAAATATTATGAACTGTTAGAATCTATTTGTCGCGGTAGTTCTCGCCTTACAACTAATGACTGCCAGTGATCAAGGATTCAAATTATAGTAACGAAGCTAGATTTAATAAAACCTTAAGCTCAATGTATGAAATAAAATACAAGTTCACAAATGAAAGTCAATTTCAAAATAATATCAGAATTATGTGAGTACAGTGAAAGAGAGTAGACAGTTTACAATTTAGGTTTGGACTCTCTGAATGCCAATATAGAAGTGGACTTGCTGAATGCCAATAGTCAAGTGTCTGATAAAATAAATGGAAAGAAAAAAAGAAATATTTTCTGTTGAGTCGGCTTCGCTGTTCGCACTATCTTCTGCAGGAGGAGGAGAGACTCAGCCTTGAACCACTTTTCGCGGTTCTAGAGCGTAGAGTTCTTCCCCGGAGAAGTCTGCTCAATGCGCACCGTATAGAGTTCACAATCGTGAAATAGGGCCGTAATATCTTGAACTCTGTTAAGTTGTTGCCAATTGTGAAAATAAATGCAAGTTTATGAGGTTAATAAAACAAGTTTTCCATTTGACTGCCTTCATTTCTTTATGTTTTAAAGGAGTACCATTTCAACATCATCAATAAATACTGTCCTTAACTAATAATAGCTAATAATTATTTTGGTCAAGGATGCAAAACCACTCGACCCATCGATTTCTTTGGCCAACACAGCAAATCATAAGCATTATACTTGTAAATGCATGAACATTGATAATTAAAATGAATTATAACGCAATAATGTATTTTAAATTTTGCTTTATAATTAAATTATGTGATACAGAATATTGTGTTCACAGATTTAGTAGGTAGGTCGAGTGTACAAATTCGCAGTAATCTTAAACGCAGTAACATCAGTATAATGTGAATCACCTTTCATCGGAACAAGCAAATGATATATAATCCTATTTTGTGTGATAATTTCTCTGAATCGTACTTAAGCCAGACTTAATATAACGTGACTGACGTCGATTAAGATTCTTATACTATAAGTTATGTTCAATGCTTGTTTGTGCGGTAGAATTTTTGTTTAAGTGGAACGACATTCCACTTCCATAAAATAATGTTTGGATAAGTATAAATTCGCCGTAATCGTAATAAGATAAATCTGTATAATGTGAAGGACTTTCGTCTGCGCTCACATATATATATATATGTTTTCCAGTCCATCAGTAAATTACAGTAAATAAATTTTGTGACTTTGCTTTCACTGTATAATTTATTGCCATTGATTATTTAATCAGATGTATATTTGTTAAGTAGGGGAACACTACTATCTGTTTAGGTATCTGTAATGGACAAGCTTTAAAAATCAAACCAACCCATCAACTGTACATTACGAAAACTAATTATGGAATTATAAATAGTGGATTAAGACTTTAGCTTATACTTTAGAAAAAGCGAGTAACTTAATAATGTAAATATTTTATTTTAGTTGAATCTTAGTACTCCAGTTCGCCAATCAAAATTGAAAAGAAAACCAATACACAGTTGGGCCACTTTTTCTTAAGTTAAAATAAAATGATGTTAATTCTGAGACTTGGTTAATGTCAAAAAACACTTTATTTATTACTATGACTCAACAACTTCGGTAAATCTATCCTGGCTATTTCGGTAATTGAGTAATTCATTCGTCTGCAATGAAATATACTTTTCTACCGATCTATATCTGAGGTTATTTAAACACAATAAGGAGTGTCGCAATTCGTGAAAGAATTTCTCCATAGAATTCCAAAATGCGATCATACTTAAGATTCCTGATGGGAGCTATTTTAAAGCCAAATGGCTTCAGTGATTTATAAATCTTCTGAGTCACTAATTTAGAACTACCGTTCTGCTTGGTTGCAGAATTTTGAATGACTGCCAGTGACATTGAAGAATATTTCCAAACTGACACACAGAATATTAAAAATAGTGTCAGTACAAAAATGCCTATACAACTTAACATTGGGAGAATAATAAATGATATAAAATCGAGACGGTTGTAGAACCTGAGTGAACCAAAGCAAGAGAACACGGTAAACAAATACATAGTAATGGTAACAGCAGAAAATAGCAGTGGATGCATACTCTCTTGAAATAAAATATTGAGTAAGCGGGCGTTATTGTACGTGGCAGTTTGAAATTCAAAATCGTATTTTCGACATCTGTAATATATAAAATTATTGAATACACTCAGAAAAATATTTGATAAATCCTCCCATTCTAGAGTACAAATTTGCCCCGTAGAATATACAAACTATGAACATTTGTGTACTAAGGGAAAACCCCCCTTTATTCGGTTAAAATAATTTTCCCTTTATTAAGTTAATAATTCCTATTTGAAAAGGAAAATTTCCCTTGCAAAAGGTAAAAAAACAAGCGCTTGCAGGATTTGAACTCATTCCCTGCTCACACTCGCACATGTGGATGGCGCCCTGCTTTCCTATGCCAATCCGACACGTTGTAATTGAGTAGTGTCATAAGTTCTACTTGTCCTGCTTTATGTTTTACATAAAGCAGGACAATAATCATTTTACATTTTACGAAATGCAAAATTTCCCTTTGAAAAGGAAGAGGTTTCCCTGTACATGAGGTGTTTATCTTTTCCATTACTGATTTTACCATTCTGTTTTCTGAGTGTACATGTACTGTTCAATGACAAAATTACCAAAGAGATAATAATGAATGGACATCATTTAGCATACCAATAAATAATAACAATAAATAATTTCTCTTGAATACATAATCATTCCAAAGGATTTAGTTAATTAGTGTTAGTTACCTTATTTGGTGCATCCAATAAAATATCCGCAGCAAAACAATCAAGATGTAGATGAACACTAGACTACCCATAAACTGAGAACAGCCGAGTACGATGATTTGTGCGATTTGAATTCCAAATTGTATTGCCCAAGGTAGTGAGAAACTATCCAGAAGAGTGTTTTTCATTGTAAGTATAAAATATGCTAATCCTGGCCAAGTAAAGAGATTAGCAAATGGGACAAGGAATTTTGTTATCACAACTTCCAATTTGGCATAAATAGATTCATTAGTACTGAATGTATTATCACCATCGCCTTGAAAATAAATAAATGTTACAATTACCTTTATATAAAAATACCTGCATATCTTAAGATATAGTACTATTGCAAAGAATAAATGTTATATATGCCCATTTAGATAAAAAATGAAAAAGTGCAAATAAATATTTCCATACCAATCTTAAAGAAGGAGGTCTCTGTGTACAAGTAGTTCAAAATCGTCTTCATGTATTTTCCCGTTTTTGAAACGCTAAATATAAATACAACAAGAAGTAGATGAAGAATAAGAACTAAAACTTGCGTCGTCAGGGAAGAAATGTTGAATTCATTTGCGTCTATCTTCTGAATAGATCGCAGTAGCAGAAATGATGTCTGCAAAGCAAACACTGCGTTAAAAATGCCAAACATTTTTAAACTGAGATGTGATTTCGACATTTTAAATTTTTGACTAGCGTGATCCCAAGAAAATGGAATTAGGCCAATGAAAGACACAATATTAATGTATAGTGCAACCCAATGGTGATTACTGCATTTGGATTGAAAAACTGATTTATATAGAGAACTTTGAAGTAGTAGAGACTCATGATAAATTACTGTAAATGCATTGAAAAATCTGGACAATATACCAAACATTTTTGATTTGAGAAAGTATGGAATTGTCTGATATAACAACAGAATTAAGTTGGCTTTTCTAATAACACCTTGCTGGATATTAAGCAAATAAGAAGTAATTGCATTTTCGTACATTAGGATTGTCGATCACTTCAACTCAGCTAATAATTTTCAAATATTAATTTCCATAAATGCTGAATATGTAAGTACTTGTGATAAAGGTAATGGCAATACTTTAGTATCAACGGAAATTCCTAGACTGATGATACTCATAAAAGTTTTGGTGAGATCTAACTCGTGTAGGAAATAGAAATAGAAATAATTTTGCAGAATGTTTCTTTTATTGGCGTAATGGCGCCATGAATAGATATCACCACAAAAATTATTTTCTTCCATACGATAATCATAACTTTAGTTTGCTCAGCCTATGATAAATGTTGTAGTATTCCTTAGAATTACGACTTAACTTTTAATGAATAAACCGAATCCAATTTAAGACATGACTATAATGTATATTCTTACCCATGGACGTAGCAGGTTTTTATGCCACATTTAACCGACGTTTGTTTGTTTTATGCTTAACCCAAACAATATGAAGTGGATGACGCAAAATGTTATTTATTCTATCAATATTCAATTTTGTAGGTACTAGACCACAAACCCGTATACTAAATATTTAATAAACAAATAAAAGATTGCAAAACCGAAATCTGGTAGTAGGCATTGCAAGAAAACAAACCGACCACAACATTGCGTAAAAAATCATATTTCAAAATGTTTAAGATGAGCAAAAGTAGTTAGTATTTTTTTGAAGTTGACAATTTTTTATTAAAACTTCAAACAGGGCTCATGTAGAACTTGAAATAACTAATTAATTAACTAATTAAATCACTAAGTTCAACCGTTCTTCAATTTTTACGGGCATACACAAACCCACAGGCAGACAAAATGACATTTCGTTGAATCATTACTTGGTTGCTTTAGTGTTTAAATGTTTCCTTTTGACGTCAGAGCCGTGATAATTAAGAATTGAAGAGCATTGAAGGCGACGTATATATAAGTTATCAATGTATGATAATTTATTATTAAAATTTTCCATTCTGCTTATCACGCCATTATATCAACGCCAAGCTACAGAAGAAGAAAATCTTATTAATTATTTCGCTTCTAAAGCCGACGTTAGCCTTCATTTCCACTTCAATAGCAATCTGTTTACTCCTCACTGTCTTGGCTAGTGAAAACAAGCTTTCAACATTTATACGTTGACAGTTTGGGCATAATGTCTTTAAACTTGCACCGCTGACAACCTATGGCACTACCATTGTATGAGTCGTAATTTTAAAAATATGGTTTTATTAAGACCAAATAAAACTTATTTTTGTAAACGTGAACTAAATCATTTCTTAAAAATACAACCTACAATTAATTTGCCATGGCTTTTCAAGTGTTTAGAAGACAGTTTTATTAAACAAAATAATATGAAGCTGTTAGGAATGGTGATAGTGGGTGCTAAGTTAAAGTTAACGCCTGGATTCTCAACATAGTTGTGATGCATACATATCTCATTCAGTATCATAATTATTAATTCATACTCATTGGTCATAATCGATATTTAAGAAAAACGATGCATCAGGAATATACTCTTTACTGTTCTCATAGAATCAGTATAGTTTATCGCATGGAGTTAACCCCACCACATGGTATAAAGTTTATGAGTCTAGGAAAGCTATAACAGCTTGACTTTCATTAATAAACCGTACGAATTGTTGCACTACTTTACTACTTATTCTAAACATGTATGCACTTAACAGTTATTTTACATATTAATTAGGACAATATTTTTAATTCAATTTGAAAAATTCTTATTAAAACTTCTTGTATTTTAATAACGGTAACCCCTCCTGGTAATTTAAGGTAATTTGCAATGTAATTTTATACACAACAATACTAATGATCTCTCAGACGGAAAATGTTATCAGACTGAAATATATCAGAGTTAATATTGTAGTGAATTGAATATTATTTTGAATATTAGTATTAAAATTGTCAAACTAGGGGAATGTAGCATAATACATATTTGGATGGAAGAAAGAGTTAGTAAAACGTTCTTCTAATAGCAACAAAATAAAAATAGCACAATAGATGCATACTTTGGCTACACTTGACATATCAAATCAAATCAAAGTTTCTACTGGCCTGTGCATAATAGTTATTGTTGGTTAATAAATATACCTATAATACAATAAATATAGGTAGGGAGATATACTAGTAAAATGGTGGTGGTAATTTTGAATTTGGCATACCTTACAAATTATAACTAAATCTTGAATGTTTTCCTGAATCACTATGGAATTGGAAGATGTTGTCCATTAACTGCACATGATGTCCAATGTTTCATAAGGACAATCATCCTCGATTTGCTTGTAATCTCCCTATTTTTATGCCAATTTTATCCATTGTACGATAATAAAATGCGCAATTTAAAACCATACAACACCTTGGAGTCAAAAACTTTTATAAGTTTCAAAAAATAGTTTTTATCATCCGTCGCGGTTGGTCGTTCCCGTGGGTTTTCATTCCAGCAACTGATCATGAAGTCATATCTGTACAAACAAAGGAATAATTGAAAATTTACAATTTACAACTATTATTTACAATTTTCTCTTTAAATTTTATTTCAGAATATGCCTGTCCTGTATGACACGTTTTCCTTTACTTTTCCTAACTTCTCGAAGGACCAGTCACTATGTGACAACTGTTTACTGTTACTGCAATTCCCTAACTGACAACTGACTGATGAACCTGACTACCCTAATGCACCCGATGACTTCCTATTTTGCTTTCAATGACAATGCAGCAGGTCACCCCTGATTGCTATTAGAAAAGTACAAGTTTTATTAACTGTAAAATATCAATCAATTAGTTCGAATTAGGAAATATTAAGATAGAAATTCAATTATTAAAATATTAGAAATGTTGCACTTGGCATGTGCTTCCTGCTCGCTCCTCTGCTAACTTCCAACTCTGTGAACTGACTCTTTCAATTCATTTTTCGAGCCGCAATCCGTCGGCTTCGTCTCTGGCTCTGCTCATTGGTTAAAACTTTCTTTTTAGCAGCCAAGGTGGCCGCGACAATGCCTTTACAAATGCTTACGTGGTGTCACTAGCAATTTTAGGTTTTTGCAATCTCAAGTTGTCTCGTAATCTATCTGCAGAGTCGGTCGACCATGAAAGACCAGGATAAGGCATTTCAGCAAATGAAAATATTTCCCACAGTGTTACCCCGTATGACCACATATCAGATGCATGAGAAAAGATCATATCCTTCAACGATTCTATGGCCATCCATCTCCAAAGAAGAGGTTCCTTTATATATACACAATATTATTGAAATTAACAAGTGTTGGCTTGTGAGGTATTTCGGTCAAGGTTTCGGGTGGGATTATCCCACATTGGGAATATTCCCAACTTTCCCGGGTGGGTTAGTTCGCTTTTTGTGATAAAAAGTGGGAAAGTTGGGAAATATGGGAAAGTTTCGGGAAAGTTGTTAAAGAGCAAGGAAAACACACATTAATGCTAAAGTACGCCACAGATTAAGTTATGAAGCATGTTTTGAAACATCGAAAAGCAAAATTATTGTTGATTCAAAATGCATACTGAATATTGTTATTGTAAAGATATTCTACAAACAAATATACCTAAAATGTATTTGGTTTACAACATTTGTGCATTTATTTGAAAAACCAAATATGTACAGATGGATTTTTGAAAAGTCTTATCAATGTTCATCAATTTACTTACGTAACTATTTTAAATGTTTAAATTTCAATGCAATGAGCTATTTGTTTTCTTGTGTCGTAAAATATAATTTACGCAATTTTTTGCAAGGATTTGTACTATTGTTATAGGATTTGTTCCTACTTGTTGCTACAATGAACAGTGCATTAACTTATTATGTCATGAATATTTTTAATTGCTTTCTTACTAGTACTCAAGACATAAGATTCTTGAATCTTAAACCGAATTATCACTGGCATAATTTAGATTCCACGTATGTAATGTAAACTTTCCCAAACTTTCCCAGAGTTTGGACATAATTCCCGCTTTTTAGCAATTTTCCCGAATTTCCCAACTTTCCCAGGTGTCCAAACTATTGGGGTGGGAAGTGGGAAATACCGAAACCATGATTTCGGTATTTGGTTTAATTTTTGTAATTAAAACGCTGACCTGGCTCTTCTTTACGTATTGCGAGTAGTGGTGCAAATTTCTAGATAGCCCAAAATCAGTAATCTTGACAAGTGTTTTCTCGAAGACTAAAACATTCGTGTTGCCAAATCACTGTGAATTATCTATGAAATTATTTCGTTGGCATCATTACCTAATGTAAGAGAACGATTATTTTAATTAAAAAAATAATAGTTGCAATAAAGCCACACCTTTCTCAGATTTAAATGTTCAAGTGCACTTGCAATTTGGTAGGACCATAAGTGAAGAAAATATTCGTATGTGTTCTCTTTAAGTTCGCTATACAATAGTAAAGTTCTTATGTAGAAGTATGCCAACAATTAATTTAATATTATTTAAATATTAAGAATATCTTACACAAATGATTTATCATTTTCCGCATTTTCGGAAGTTAGAAGACCATTTCGTAAAAAGGCATTCAAATTACCGAAATTGCAAAGCTCGACAATCAGGTAAACAATTCCTAGCTACATTTTTGCAATTGAGGTATTACACACATTTGGCTTGAGGCTTGGCTCGATTTGTTGTTTTGTTTAACAAAGAAAGCACATCAATGGCATCATACCCATACTTCTAAATGCGTAAACACCAAAAAACAGAATTCCAACTAAATAATGTAATTTAAATTTTCCTTTAAAATTAAATTATAATGTACATATAATACTATTTTCATAGATGTAGATAGGTCGACTTAAGTACAAATTCGCAGTAATCTTAAAAGCAGAAACATCAGTAAATAAATCGGTTTTCATCGTAGCAAGCGAATGACATACATTCCAACTTTTTATGAGAATGTCTTTGTATCTTATTTAAGTTGACTTAATACTATAACGCGATTGAAGTCAATTGAGATTTGTACATAAGTGAAGTTCATTGTAAATTTGTATGAAGTAGAATTTTATTTCAGAGAACGACCTTCTGCTTTCACAGAATAGTTTTGGTACAATAATAGAATTCGCCGTAGCCTTAATGAGATAAATCAGTTTAATGTGAAGGACTTTCATCTGAACTCACATATATTTCTCTGTCTGATGCGAGAATTATTTAAATTCTTACTCAGACTTGACCTAATGTAATGTGCTTCTTATCAAGTTACAGTACATAACCAAAGTAGCTTCTTTCATTCCTTTGAAATGGGGCGTTTTTTAAACATCTCTAAATTATTCATAAAAATGAAAACTTTTCTATATTTTGCATATATACAAATTCGAAGTAATGTTAAACGCAGAAAAATCAATGCAATTTCAATCGGCTTTCATTGGAACAAGTATATGATATACAATTCTATTTTGTATGAAAATTCGTTTGAATCCTACTAAAGCCAGACAGCATGACTGACGTCAATTATGATTCGTAGTACATAAGTGAAGTTCATGGCAATTTCTACGGCGTAGAATTTTATTTAAGTAGAAGGACCTTCAGCTTTCATAGATCAATGTTGGGATAAGTAAAAATTAGCCGTAATCTTAATGAAATAAATCTGTATAATGTGAAGGTCTTTCGTCTGAACTCCCATATCTATATATATATACTACTCAGTTTGATATGAACATTACCTAAATTCATACTTGGACTAGACATAACATGATGTGCCTCTGATCAAGTTGGAGTAAACCAAGTGGCTTTTTTCATTACGTTGAAATCGGACGTTTTCTAAACATCAGTGAATTATTCACAAAAATGAAAACTTTTCTTACTTTCGCTAAAATAAATTTTGTGTTGATATTTTACACTGCTATTGTAAAGGTAAGCTTGAAATTTTGATATGCAAATAGAACGCATTCTCTTATCTGAAATGTTACGCATTACTTCGTTACTGATGGAATATTAATATCATCACAATTATATAGTATTTTTAATTAAAAATAATTTTGGTTTCTTTGATCCAAATTAATTCCAGATATAAAATTTTAATATTCTGTTTATATCTCTTTTAAAAAAAGTAATTTTTATACCAAATAAGATTTTATGCAGCATATTTCGTTTAGTATAAAGGCGGAAACCTGTAAAGAAGTCCTAATCATAGATTTATTTTCTTCATGAAATAAATAACGGTAATCCGAATCTTTTCAGGTAAACAGTTCTGAAGTAACACTAGAAGAAGTAGAAACACCTTTATCGGGTATTTTTGTACTAAGTTATATATAGCTAATATAATAATGTTTCCACATTTAGAATTATTATCCAATCTAAAGCTTTGTTTGCTTGAAAAATAAGAAAAGACGTATTGTAGTCAAAACTCTTATTGATCATTAGAAAAGACATATTTCTGTTCTTGAATTTTGCATAAGTAATGATTTTTCACTCGAAACTCGATATTTCTATAAATCCAGTTGAATACATATTGGTAAAAAATGAATTATGGAGCACTGCAATTATTAAATAGCTATATTAATATTAATATTAAATAACTCGCACTAAATTTACTAATTTGGAATGACTTCGGAGCAGAAGAAAAATTTGCAAAAAGGAAAGAAATTTTCGACTTTCTCGAAAACCTATTAAAACCTGTCAAAGATGAACATCATGAAATGAGGTCTAGAATATCTGATATGAACAAAGGTAAATGATAACAAATAGCATTTGTTACCTAATATCTCAGTCAATATTTTTTTAAAGCTACAATGGGTATCAAACAGAATTGTTGGAATTAAGGGCAATTGTTACAGAGAAAATCATGAAACTGGAAACTGCCAAATCAAATGCACAAGGTAAACAGATGTGCAATATTTTCTTACTAATATTCAATCTTTTGGTACATGATTTAATAATAATGTTATAAAATGGCAAATATAGTAGAAAACTATTTACATCAATTATAAAAATATTTTGTCTTGGAAATTATTTTTTCAGGGAATGAGTGTTTTAAACATGGACGAAACGGAGAATCTTGCATTGAAATTCCATTTTGCGGATTATGTGCAAATGAAAATTTTACTTTCAACAAATGTGACTTTCCTGAAAGCTTTTGATTAACAAAGGATGTCCGAAGTCTGACATTATTGAAACCAATGGAACGACAATAGAAGCCGATGAACAAAATGATTCACACCATGCTGTAGATTTGTGTCTCGGAATGAAGAAGAATATTTCAGTTACTTTTCATAGCAAAAATCTCCCAATTGATGTCTATTTGCTGGGAGACAAGCACGTTCAAAGTAGGCTTAATAATGCATCATATATTTTTGATCGTTTGGCGGCAGAAGTACAATCTATATCGTCGGATTTTAAAATTGGATGCGGAATTTCTGAGGACAAGCCAATACACCCTTTTAGCATTCAGCTTTCGTTAGTTTAGCAATAAACGATTATCATAGTCCTTCCTCTGAGTGTTAATTTATGTTAATAATTTTGAATATTTATTTTAGATCCAGTTTTAAAAACATCATTTCTTTAACAAGGGAAACTGGTAATTTTAGTTCTTATTTAAAAGCAAAGCCGCAAATAGCTATGAAAAAAGATGACAAAGGAGGCCAGTTGTTAGGAATGTTTCAAGCTGCAGCCTGTAAAACTAAAATTGGTTGGCGAAACACATCTAGGAAGATTCTACTAGTAGCAGCTGCCTGGCCATATCACGTTCAAGGCGATGGAGTTGTATAAATAAATTCTTCAAAGAATTCATAATTAGTCATAAATCTTTAAATAATATAGAAAAGTAAATATTAAATATTTAAATATTTTTTTAGTTGGGAAACATTACTCAGCCATTTGATAATTTCTGTTCATTAAACGAAGGCGGATATTATGTTGGCGAAAGAACACAAGATTATCCGTCAGAAAAACAAATTGTTCAAATCATGAAAACCGAGAATATTAATGTTGTATTCGCTCTCGACGACTACAAAAACAGTACCAAACAATACAGAAACCTTGCAGACCGATTGAATCCCCGTGCATTAATATATGACGCCGACCTCGAATTCAAAACATTGCCAAATATATTGCCAGAGGCCTATATAGAAATGAATTCAGTAATTGATTTAAAACAAAGCAAAATTTCAGATGATATCGGAGTCAATCTGTTTTCGAATTGTGGTAGTGAAACGGAGGAACGCACAAGTTGGTGTAAAAATGTTGTAAATGGTTTGTCTACATTCAGGGTTGAGATCGCAATGCTACGATGTCCAAGCTTAGAATCCAACAAACACCAATTGTTAAAACTTAGTGCGAAAGGTCTCCCCATTTCGGTCGAGATTTCTGTAAATTTACTTTGTGATTGTACTTCACAATAAAGGAAAACAAGTTATGTTCAATAAACCTTTCAGATGATACATTCTTGTGGGTTAAAATTTTTTATGTAAGCAATTATCACAGTAATAGTTTTCATTTTATTGTTGTATTCACTAGTATGAGCGTTTTGTATATCGAATGTATGCATTTGAACAACTTATGTCTTCTCTAAAAGATACTACGAAAAATAAAAGTAGACGTTTGACAAATAAATTCAAAATAGCTTCTTTCAATGAAATAAATTGATAGTTTATTATTGAACGTTCTGTGCCATAATTCAGTACTACTACTAATAATAAACGTCAGGAAATTAAAATATGTGTATTACATATCTCTGATATAGTATTAGAGTTTATATATTTAAATTTAATGTAATTCTTGAAAACTGTTGTAGGTCGATTTGCAGACTTCGTACAGTTTTTAAGCTGTTTTTTTTAATTTTCCAATTATTAATCACAAAAACAAAGAATATATTAATTACGTCGTTGAATGCGATAAAAGTAGTTTAATTAACGAAAAGATTTGTTTAACAGTGTAATAGAAGTAAACTAACATGCAATTTGTAGGAAGAACATTGTGTCTGACAAAATTCATTTGTGGAATTTAACAGTAGGGTGAAACATGGTCTTCAGACATATCTACGGCCACGGCGTCAATACTGTCTTGGATTATTGTGTAGCAATCCTAGAAGAATACGTCACACAATGATTGTCATTACTCAGTAGACTATTTAGATATTCATTACTATGCTTGAGACATTATGGAAAAGTACTTGTTCAGTTGTATTCTCTTGTTGTGCAAATTTATAAAACCAAGTAACCGCATTCTCTGCTGTAGGACGATCTTTAGGAGCTTCTCTCCAACATTCCACCATAAAGTCGTACCTGATTATTTCAAAATCAAACAATGATCAACGAATATTCCTCTGAATGATGCACGACTAGATCGATATTCCAAAGAAATTGGTAATAAGAAATAAGAACTAACAAACTGGAATTTGCATGTATAGGTTTAGGAAGTCGAAGATCGCGTTTCAGTTTGTCCACAAAATCAACTGTCCATTCCAAGCCGGGGTAGGGTGTTTCAGCCAATGAAAATATTTCCCAGAGTGTAACTCCAAATGACCACATGTCCGAGTGAACAGAGAACGTCATATCCTTAAGCGATTCAATAGCCATCCATCTCCATGGGACGGGTTCCTATTGTTTTAGTAAACATAATTGTAGAAATAACAATAAACGCATAGGAAAAATTATCATTCTATTTAATTACGGAAGATTTCTTGACGTAGTTGTAATCATAAAGTTTCCTCGACAGTCCAAAGTCTGATATCTTAACCACATTGTTTTCAAAAAGTAAAATATTTCGTGTTGCCAAATCTCCATGTATAATCTGAAACACAACATGCAATTTAAAAATCTGAATTACTTCAGAGTTATAGAATATTATTAAAGATTTTGTCAGATTTTTGGGGCAGAGAGGGCGTACACTGTTCAAAATTAGTGGTAGTTAGTGAATGAAATATTGTTGGAAATATACCTGTTTGATTGATAAATGTTGTAAGCCTGATGCTATTTGGTAGGACCAAATCAGAAGATCCGAAGTGCTTAGCAAGCCACTTTTCCTTTGAACTGATCTGTAATAGTACGTCAAATTCGAACAAAATCAAGATGAAAAATATCTTTATGGTAGTATTAAGGTAAAACCAAAGGAAGTGGTATTTTTCCAGGCAATAGCAAAGTTTTACCCCAATATAGTAAACGAAAAAACGTTATAACATTAGCTTACTCCACATTATTGTAGATACTCATAAGAGGGAAAAAATTATCTCGAGATTTCCTTAAATAACCTTGCAGATTTCCAATTGGCGAGTACTCTACAAATATGTACGCAATTCCTGTTGGTACCACAATACATCATTACATTATTTACTGGAAATTGGAATCTCATTTTATTGTTTATTAACTAATTTTCAAAAATTGTTTCAAATATTTTTTTTAATTTATGGAAATGAATTTTTGCTTGCTTGCTATGTCAGTTTAAAGCCCTGAAATACAGTCAATAATGAAGTAAATACAAATTTGTCAGTCCACTACAAATGAAAAATACTCGTTAAATTTTTGAATTGAGCTTTATTTTTAATACCTTTGTGTAACTTTGTTGTGCATGCACCGACGAGACCAATGATATTTGGATGTTTACCCAAATAAATCATAATTTTCAATTCAGACAAAAGAGAGTTAAGGTATTCATTACTTGATCCAGGCTTTACTGATTTTGCGGCCACGTTATCGTGTGAATCTTTAATTGATCCCATGAAGACAATACCGAATCGTCCGCTTCCAAGTATTTTTGAATGATCTGTAAATATAAAACTTAATTTAGCACAAAATCTGGTATTTTTTGCATATGGCTAGGCAAATTAACTAAAATGTGTTCAATTAGAAATAATCAGAATTGTGTGAATTTTGGGACATTATTATCACCTATTTGATAGCGATTTGAAGGGATTTCGAAGGATTCATCGTATGGTTGTGATACCACGTGAGCAATGTCCTCGTACTCCGTTGAAAATTCAGAATTTCCTTCTCTAAAATTTTTAATTTCTTGACCTGATAGACCTGTCTTTACAAATCAGTAACAAATTAGGTCATTTGTCATTATTATTGTCAAGTAAATATATTTACCATAACAATTATGTCTTACACATTATGTAATATCATTAATATTTAAAAAGAATAGTACTTGATTTTTTTGTCTGCGTATCAAGGCAATGGAAAGTGTCACAAGAAGCATGATTGTTACTGCCGCAATGATATACCCCGATGTTGTATTAGAAGTTTGCTGTTTGGTAACAATTGTTTGCTTGATTCCTAATTCAACTGTTCGAAGTAAGGGAAATGAAATATTTTTTGAACAAATGCCGAAAATGTCATCATAGTTGACGGATTTGACCATCACTCCTTTTAAACGACTTTTAGCAACAATAATCATCTTTTCGTATATGCTCCTTGAATTATCAAAGCTTATCCATTGCTTCCCATTTTTCAGAAAAGGAACTTTTGCTTTGTTATCCCAAAACATTTTCCAGTCGTCTTTTTTATTTCTCGATAAAGTTAAACAAATCTAAGAAAATAAAAGAATACTATTAAATTGGTACATACATGAGAATTTATTTTATACTACATTAATGTTGCCACTTGCATCCTTGTAATCCATTTTATTTCGAGGTGTAGAGTTTGTTAAACTATTAAGACCAAACGGATATGCTGAAGGATCCTCTAGTGTATAACTGAACCCGAAAAATGGAATTTGGAGAATCAATTGGCTTGCATTAACATGAAGGTCGTCAATAATATACTTCAGATCAGCCTCAATTGTGTTCTTGTTGAATTCAGAAGCCAGTGGGGAGTTATGCTCTGTAATATTACTTTCTGGTTGACTAAGGCCAAATGCTTTTACAGAAATGAAATCGAATTCATCGGTGTCCTCCGTTGATTTTACAAAAGTACTAGTAGGTAACCTTAGATTTACAAATACATTTCTGTCAGAAATGTCTGCTTCCATTCCAATAATAAATCCATTTCTATGGAATGATTTACAAAGGTCCTTCATAAATCCATGAAACAGAAAACTTATATCATCATTATTTCAGGAATTTTAATTGTGCATGGTATTTAAAAAACGGGAATTACTTTTGAAAAGATTTTGAAAGCAAATTCACCAGCTTGAAAATAATAAAATTGTTGAAGAATGACTCCGTTTAAATGAAATTTCCTATTAATAAATTAAGTAATGCAAATTCCATCATAGCCATCAAAAATTTTTTCGTTTTTTAAATTTACTTTAAATAGATTTTTATGTCAGCAAGTAACATTGAATACACTCCTTCTGAGTAATAACTGAATGAGTCTTCTGTAGAGTTTTCAATGATATTTTTTGAAGAAATTTCAAGCATTAACTTCAAATGAGAATATTTCTTCCTAAGGGTTTTTCCTGCCGTTGACATCTGCAATTCTGAGATTAAAATTATCACAAAAATCTTATTTTCAGGGGTACATTTTATAAATAAAAATGCTTCAACTGTTTTGAATACTGTTCAAATGTTGAATGTCTTACCAAATTGTGGATCGTTTGTAATTTTAAAATGATTATCCATTAAAGCTTCGCTAAAGACAATGTGCGTGCATAAATTTCCGTTAAACGTTTTTAAAAAGAATTCAAATTCGTTATCACTTATTTCATTTACGTTTTCTCTCGGTTTTCGCAAATCCATATTGCAGAAAACAACAGGATCCGTTTTATATAATTTATATGCTAAAGCTAAGATTTAAAATTTTATTTGAATTACTGTTCTATAAAATGTATTACAAATTAAGACGGTTTCGTAAACTTGGGTTTACCACTAATAGCACTTTTGTTAACCAATGGGAATTCCAAATTGGTTTCTTCGATCCAGATATTGTCATCCGACACAGAATCTGTAGTCAATAGACAAGACAAACATTATAGAGCTGCGTAGACAATGCTTAGGATACAAAAATACTTACAAGGATGATTTTGAAGTGTAATAAATATTGAACTGTTGGCTGGGGATTTCACATTTGTTGCTGCAATGACATACTTTCCGATACTTTTTTTCGAGTCAATGAACAATTCTAATTTAGAAACCGCCTTCCAAGATAAAGAACAATATTTTCCTGTGTTTGGCAATTCTAAAGTAGCGTTGTTTATAATTTCTACATTATCATGCATAACCTTGATGTAAGGAAAAAAATATATTCACATTAAAAATGCTAAATTTTTAAGCGCATATGAAATACCCTACTAATATCATTAGTACATTTTTAATACTCACTTTCATCCAATTTATTTTTGCTTCTGTGTAACCTTCAATAGTGCACTCAATTTTGACAGTATCGTTGATGCGAACACGCTTAACGTAAAAGTTGCACGAAATAAGTGTCTTTGGGTCCTTTGTGTTTTCTTTTTTATACATTGAACACACTAGGGACTGGTTAAGGTTTTCATTAACTAAATTAATTGATCTTAGAAGTGGATATGTCACATTTGTACATCGGCCATGAAAATCGTCAGAGTCTGTGAAGGCGGAAAAAGTGCCTCCTAAACCCAGCTGTTGAGTTAGTTTCACCTTTTCGATAACACTTCTTGGATTTTCAAATGTAATCCAACGTGTGCCGTCTTTTATAATTGGAGTCATAGCTTTTTCATCCCAATACATTTTCCAATTAGAATTTACATTGTACAGCACATCTGAACATATCTAATAAGAGTTGTATAATATAAAAACAAAAATAAAAATGGAAGTGAGAGAGATGTTATCATGGCTTTTAAGGAGGGGTGGTTAAACTTTTCAATTTTGTTGATGTCAGTGCAAGGGTGAAATGGTGTACTTTAAAAGTGAGTGGAATCATATTACAAAGATCTCTGCAATGCAGTTTGTCTTTATTTTCCCATCTGGGAGACATCCTTGCACGTGCTTCCCTCAACCACAGAGATTATCTTCTATGTAAAACTCCACTCGATTCTGTACTTATATACTCCGTTGAAGGTTTTATCACATTGCCATATATTTTACACTATGACAATCTTCTTCACATGAAATTTGCCGACGTTTTCGGAAAGATATGATTTCGGGATTTTGAAATAACGTACACGTTTCAAAAAAATATCAAAAAAGGGAAAAAATTTAGCAGCGGTTATGAGGCCGTTTTTTTTGAATTTCAGTTTTTCAATGTATTTCCCCTACTCCAAAGAACCCCAAATATTTTCCCTTAAAAACATTTTTGAAAATCAAGCCCTCATGGCCGATAGAGAAATATGCGGCGATTTCCAAAATGTCTACCCCAAAACTCACCGTTTAGCCATTCTCTCCCCATCAGGGATTTTAAAACTCAATACCCCTCCTTAATGATGCATGAAAGCAAACTAAAGAAATAAACATTATAGGTTTCTAAAACAATTATTTTTTTTCACAAACACTTAAAGTTACAATTTTATAAAGCATATCCACTGTACCTCATTATATCCCCAGTAACCTAGCCTCTCTTCATTTCCAAACGGTCCTATAAAATGGATTTCGCTCGTTTCTTCATATAATCCAGACGTATTCACAGCTAAAATTAAACTATACGTTTTGCCTATGAACGGAATTTGCAAAATCACTTTCTTTGGATTTATTCTCATTGTAGAAATGAGATACTGCAAATTATCGTAGATATTCTCATCGTCTGCAACAGAGGAGTACAAAGGGGCCCCATTTACTGATGAAAATCGGTTTCCTGAATGCGAGTAAAAATTATATGCACGGACAGCCACAAAATCGAAAATTCTGCTAATTTCAGTAATTGCGTTGTAGTACACAAGCATTTTTTTTCGGTGTGCTAAATCCACATCGATTGAGAGAATGAAGTTTTCGCTTTCAGAAAATGCATCCCTAAACTCCTAATAATACAAAAATAATTTTATGTTAGTTAAATTTTTTGGCGAATTCGTATCGCTCTAGATTAAATTATATCGTATACATTTTGGTATGATCATATTTCATATTGATCGGATGAATGGTGTGCACAGACTTAAAAGCGTAATATCATATTCTCGGCTTTAATGTAATTCATTTTTTCTAGACACAAAAACCTTTTATTTTCGCCCAGATATTTATTATCTATAGGACGGGTAACTTCTTGTTACGAAATAAGGCCCTAAAATTCAATAAATGGGAGTTATAAATATGGTAATCCTCGACCACCATTCAGTACGTTTACCACGCAACCACGAAAATCACCCCACACGTTTACCACCCCGCACAAAAATCACCCCACACGTTTACCACGCCACACAAAAATAGCCCCACACGTCTACCACCCCACAAAAAGATGACCCCACATGGTATTATCATCATCCTGCACAATCATCACTCTATCTCTAAAATTATTCTTCAATTGCTTGGCAAAGAATAAGGATAAGAAATGGCAAAATTGGTCACTATTGGTATTAATTATTACACTGATTATTATTGATAGTGACTCACAGACTGGCGATATAGCCAGGGTTCGTCAAACAAACGTACATCATACGTCTGTTACACTCCAGGGTGTTTCAACAGGTTATAATATTTGGGGTTATATATAATATTTCCTTGCGAATCAATTGTGAAATAATTTTAGGAGTGATGATTGTGTGGGGTGATTATTATGTTGGGTGATTTTTGTGTAGGGTGGTAGACGTGACGGTTGACTTCCATTGGGGTGGTAAACGTTCGGCTTGGTTTTTGTGGCGGGGTGGTAAATGTGATGACTTTTATTATCTCACTCTATGCATTGGGCTACTTCTTTTGCTTTTAAAAGTCTCTTCTATTACCTTCGTCGTCTTAGGTAGTGTATTTATTGTGTTATTTTATTACTGTTTATATTCATGCTTCACGAGAACTAGTTCTGTGTTTTGGATTTATTCCTCAATGATATTGTCTTTTTTCAACCAACCTATGGTAACTTGCTTTAATTTATTGATGTGCCTTAAATCCTAAATGCAGGTATAATAATTGTTGTGCGCAGCAAAGAATCATTTGCTAGAGCAAAATAGGGTCAGCACAGGCTAAGCTAAGCAGTGACTGAATTTTATAATTTCTATTATTCCAAGAAGGTTTTGTTTCGGGTGGGATTATCCCACACTGGGAGTATTCCCAACTCTCCACGGCTGGTTAGTTCACTCTTTGTGATAAAAAGTGGGAAAGTTGGGAAATATGGGAAAGTTCCGGTAAAGTTGTGCAAGCAAAACACACAATAGTGCTAATGTACGCCACAGATTAAGTTATGAAACAAGTTTTGAAACATCTAAAAATAAAACTATTGTTTTTTTTTCAAATAGCAAACTGAGTATTGTTATTGAAAAGGTATTCTACAAACAATACGGAAAATATAAGATGTATTTGCTTTACAACATTTTGCCCTATATCTGAAGCCATAAACGTACAGATGGATATTTGAAAAGTAGCTTATCAATTTTCATTGATTTTCTTACATAACTACTTTAAATGTCTACGTTTCAGGGCAATGAACTATTTGCTTTCTTGTGTCTGTTCTGTTCTGTTATAAGAGGTGAACAACATTCTATAAGAAGAAAGTGTCCAGGGCTCAGGCCACTTGATCGGGCTCATTGCCAACTCCTCGGGACAGGTTACTGTAGGGTTAACCAGCTTCTCGACTAGCATCGGTATAAAACCTTAGCATTGAAGAAAAGGGTATCTCAAAGAGGTTGGTAGTCGGTATTATGCAGTAACCCAAGTATAGACTTCTATTCATTGCGTGTCGCGGGCATTGGCCCACAATGTGCTCAGGTGTTTCGTCCTCCAAGCCACAAGAGCGGCAGAGGGGAGACCCCTGTTTCGTTATATTTGATATATGTTTTGCCAGGTGACAATGCCCTGTGATCATTTGTGTAAGCCTCCTTAAGGATGCTTTATTTAAGTTAAGGCAGTATTTACTGATCCTTCTTTTGGGAGTAGGCAGAAAAATTTTCGCCTGTCTGCAGTCTATTCTGTTTTTCCAAGTTTTGGTGTGTTGGGCAGATGCCCAACTCCCAATCATAGTTTTGCAGCTTCTAGAGGAAATAGGAAGGAAGGGCTCGGGCCCACATGGAATGGTCCCCGCCGCTTCCTTCGCTATTTGGTCTGCTAATTCGTTGCCTGGTATTCCAGTGTGACTGGGCACCCAGTGTATCTTGATTTTGCATGGTGCTCTGGCTATCGCCTGAGAGCATTCAGCCACCAGCGATGACTCTGTGTAGTCCCCGGCTAGGGCTTTAATGGCACTCATTGAGTCACTGTAGATTATGACCTCTTCGTCCCATCCTCGTTGGGATAGTTCGTTTACTGCCATAATGATGGCGTATACCTCAGATTGGAAAACAGTGACGTGCCTTCCTAGCGATTGGGCAGATTGAAATTGGCCCTGTGGGAAGTACATCACAGCTGCTGCCCCCGTGTGATCATTAATCCTTGACCCATCTGTATAGCATATTACACGCCTTTCTGATGGTTCTAGGATCCTATTTGTTTCGGTAGATGTTTTCCTGGAGTCCCATCGGGTTTCGAGGTTCCCCGAAGCAAGTTTAGTTTGTGGTATACGTTCCCAGGGCAATGATAGTCCCGGTATCCCATCCCACAGATTTTTTAGTAAATCTACATGATTGAGCCGGTTACCACGTCCTCGTCCATGCCAATGTAGCCACTTCCCAGTATCGCGTAACCTAGCCGATGTTGATATTGCAGAATCTTTAAGAAAGATCTCTATTGGAGGAATGCCTGTTATGCACTCCAGAGCTGCTGTGGGTGAACTACGCATTGCTCCTGTTATCATTAACAGTGCTGTACGCTGTACTGCCCTCAGTGTTTTCATTCGTTGTTCATTTTCAGTTGCTGTGATCCATACTACACTACAGTAGGTGAGTGCGGGCCTCACAACCGCAGTGTATAGCCAGCTGATCGTTTTGGGTGAAAGTCCATAGGATTTTCCCAGAGCCCTTCTACACTGGTATAACTTTGTTAAGGCTTCCTTAGATTTTTGGTCACAGTGGGCTTTCCATGTCAGTTTCCTGTCCAATATTACGCCCAAGTACCTTACCTCATTCTTGAAAGGTATGTCTTTGCCTTCCAGAGTGAGTGGTTTCATTTTAATGAATTGGTTTGTGGTGAAAAGTATGACATCTATCTTTTCTGGGTGGATAGACAGCTGCCTCCTCTTACACCATTCATTTGTTACTGTAAGTGCCCTTTGGGAAAGGTCCCTTACCGTATTTGGGTCTATCCCTATTTGTAGGGTGCTTAGGTCATCAGCATATGCTTGTTTGTGAATGCTCCGAAGGCTATGTAGCTCCTCCAGGAGTTCTAATATTACGAGGTTCCACAATAAAGGTGATAAAACCCCTCCCTGTGGGCACCCTCGTTCAACCAGTTTCTGTTGTTGTGAGTTGTCAATTTCTGCAAGTGCCGTGCGGTCCATCAGCATGCGTTCGGTCCATCGGACCAATACTGCATCGATCCCCTCTCTACGCATTGCATCAGTAATAGCTGCAAAGGTTGCATGACTGAAGGCTCCCTCTATATCGAGGAAGGTCCCTAAAGCTATCTCTTTTGCTTTAAGTGCCATCTCTATCCGAGCTACCAGCTGGTGCAATGCTGCTTCAGTAGAGACGCCCTTAACGAATGCATATTGACCATATTCGATCATTTTGTCCATTAGAGGCCCTGACCTCAGCTTCCAATCTACTAGCCTTTCAAGAAGTTTCAGCAGAAATGAAGTCAAAGAGATAGGTCTCCAAGCATTCGCTTTTTGGTAGCTTTGTTTCCCTGGTTTTGGTAGGAAGACTACCTTCGTAGTCCTCCAAGTGCTGGGTATTACGCCCAGCACAAGGCTTGCTTTGAATATTGGTTCTAGGTGCTTGCTTAGTTCATTTGCTATACCCTGCATCATGGCCGGCGTGATTCCATCATCACCCGCTGCCTTGTAAGGAGCAAATGTCCTAATTGCCCTGTCTATATCATCTGTTGTGACGATTTCCTCTACAATAGAATAGTCATCTACCTGCCACTCGATTCTCATCCCCCCATCATTTGGGTCCGATGGGAAATGAGTGTCCAGAAGCACTTGCAGAGATTCATCCATTGATTGAGTGAATTTCCCATTGGGCAACTTCAAGGGGCCCAAAGATTTTTTGGGACCTTTTAGTAAAATTTTGCTTACTCTACTTGCCTCTCTGGTGCTGGAAATACTCGAACAAAACTTCCTCCAGGAGTCCCGTTTTGCTTTCCGGAGAACTTTCTTGAATTCGTTACGAACTCTTCTGAGTTCCTCCCTGGAAACATTGAAACCTCGGTCATACTTTTTTTGTATGCCCCGGTATTTCTTCCTTAATGTGGAGATTTCTTTTGACCACCAATCTACGTAATGTTTGGTGGTTATTGTCTTGAGTGGGCAGCATTTGTAAAAGGCTCCTAGGAGAGCCCCAGTAATGCCCCTTACTCTGCTGTCTAACTCATTTGCCGTTAGTATTTGATTTGTTGATAGCAGCGCTAATTGTTGCTGGGCCTCTACTTCGAATAGATCCCAGTTTGTACTTTTCGGGTTTCTATACGAGATAGGAGCCCATTTCCCGAGGTCAGTTTCCCATCTGATATATCTGTGGTCAGAGAGTGTTCCTTCTGGCTCCACCCTCCATCCCACTATGCTATCAAGCATGTCGTCTGAGGTTATTGTTATATCAATTACTTCTTTGCGCATAGAGTTCACAAAGGTGGGAGTGTGGCCTCTATTAGCTACATTGAGGTTTGACGTTGTAATGAACTCCAAGAGTGCACTTCCTCTTGTGTTCGTGTCAGTGCTCCCCCAAATCTCGTTATGTGTGTTGGCATCACTGCCAATCACTATCGGTAGCCCTTGCCTCCCACAGAACTCAATAAGGTTTTCTAGAGGCTTAGGGGGCAGTTGCTCTTCGTAGGGTAGGTATGCGGAGACATACACTATGTTTCGATGTCCTTCTCTAATTGTTATTGCTATCTGGTCCCTTGTCCAAAAGTCTGTTAAAGGCCAGGCCACAATGTTCGGTGAGGTTATAATGCATGCCCTGGGGCCCAAGGGCCCTTCCGCGGCATGCATTTTTCCTTTCCTATTTAAGCCCCTCACTATCCCTTTAAATACGTAAGGTTCTTGAATTAGGATAACGTATGTTTGTCCCAGCTCCTTCTTTGCCAGAAGTGCTGTGGCTGCATGACAGTGTTGTAGGTTAATTTGGAGGAAGTTCACATTGGGGGAGTAAGATGAACTTACATTGGGTCCAATACTCTGAGTCATCGATCCCTATGTACTCCATATTGTTTAGTTCTGTAGTGTGAGTGCGCTTTTTCCAAAATAATTATTTTGTACAAGTCCCTCACCACTACTTGTTTCTTTTCTGAGTGCAGGCCAGCCCACCCGCCCTCCCGCATTCGATTTGCATGTCTGTTGACGGTCAGCTGGAGCACCAAATAAGGAGTTGGGCTCCAATTGTTGACTGCCAACAATTTGATTTTTGAATCCAGCATAGCAATATGCCTTGGATTCTCTGTTGCCATTCGAGAATTATTAATTAGAAGAAAAAGATGAAAAGAAGAAAAACCATTCATACCAATCTCATTCATTCGGTTGTTAGAGTAGTAATGTTGTGTTGGTTATTGAGGGTCCCGTGGGTCCCTTGCAACTGCCCCTAGGCGCTCCCCTACTTTACAGTTGAGAGTGTACCAGAGGCTGAATATTTTAAATTCTGAGTGTCCCTCGTGTTCTGGTTTGAGGAGATCAAAGAAGGCCTCCTCCACCCAGAGATTGTAATAGTAGCCACCCGCCTTCAGCTGCCATCTGCTCTTCTTCAGAACGGCATAATAAATTGTCCCTTGGCAAATTTGTTTAAGTTCCCAAAAATTAATTTGAGATCAGGCGAGTCTTCAGGTGGGGGGGCACATTTGATGAATAACTCCAAGTTCTTTTTTGGGTACCCCGCCCAACCTATTAGTTCCCCATTCCTGAAATCCTTGATCTGGGCAATCATCCACTTTTGTGCAGCTTCTGTGCTACACGGAATGTGTCCCCAATCGTCCCACCTCCAAGGTTTACCCTTGACTCCTCCGACCAAGTCCATGCCTTGGTATGCCACCATTCGTGTCTGGAGAAACTCCTTTAGTTCCTGGAGTTGCTGCTCTGAGACAAAGGAGTCTTCTTTGTCGGTAACCACCACTCTGTGTGGTTCCAGGGCCTGGGCTTCTCGCGATGTCCCTTGGCCGTCTGCTCTTGTTTTATTAATTTTATTGGGAGGGGAGTCGCCCGTGGGCTCGCCTCCACTCTCCCTTACTTTCCTTTTCCGCCCTTCCGGGTTTTCATTTTGTTGTGGTGCGGGGCCAGGTTTTTTGGCACGACGACGTGGGGGCACTGGTTTCCCTTCGGCCCTCAGTCTGTCGGCTTGTCGTCTTCTTCTGGCCGCCCCACTCGTTAGACTTAGTGTTTTCTTTTCAGTTTGCTGGTGAGCGGTGGAAGTTTCCCCTAAGGATTTCTCCCCAGTTCTCCCTCCTTCGCCCTCATCTTCTTCTCCTAGGAGAGTCTTCTCCAATTCCTCTGTGACCTCTTCCATCTTGTCACTGGATGTGGAGCCATCAGGGTTATCCTCTGTCTCCATAAGGACTTTTTCCTCCTCACTTGAAATTAAGAGAGGAAGGTGAGTCCATTTATGCAAACATAAACATAAGTTAAATTTGTATTTAATGTCATCGGCCGTAGGGCTGTGAGCCAGGCTCACTGACCCCACTTCAAATGACATTTTTATATTAGAATGGTGTTTAGATAGACATTGGGTAATGTGTGCGCACACATTCCCCAATGTCAATGTTGTATTTATTTCTTGATTAGATATATATTTTTTATGAGTGTAATGGCTTTGGGTAAGTTGCAGGAGCCCTTTCCCCAATGCCATTTCTAAATTTATTTTACCATTTATTGTGGTTTGGTCATGGGATTTGCGCAGAGATCCCATTACCGAAGATGTGCAGCAACAGGTGGGCGTTTCCGGCTTTTGCAGCCTAAACTTCCATCTGTTCCCATGTGTCAGGGGAAGCCGGATTTTACTGAAAAGTGTAGGACTTACCTGATGGAGTGCTCCTCGCTTCCTTGGCTCCGTCCCGCTCCCCTGTCCATGGTCCCAAAGTGTGTTTAATTTAATTTTTATAATTTATTTTGATCGCAGAAAGATTCAGCGAAAACCGCAAGGTTTGAGTTTCGCGGCGCATCGCTTTCTTGTGTCATAAAATTGTTATTTATATAATTTACACTATGTTTTGCTAGGATTTATAGTTATAGGATTTGTTTGTTACTTTTTGCTATAATGGACAGTGTATGCATTTAATATGTGATGAATAATTTTAATTGCTTCCTTTTTTGGAATACTTAAGATATAAGAATCTTGAATCCTATACCGAATCATCACAGGCAGATCTTAGATTCCACCTGTACAATATAAACTTACCCAATCAGGCACGTATCCAGAAAAATCATCATGGTGGGGCTTAACAAAAAATATGTTCCAAAAACTGCTAATTCGCGCGAAGCGCGAAAAATTTTTGGTATTTCAATGAAAAATTTCCTTTTTTTCAAGAATTAGGGTAGTGCTTCAGCCCCGAAGCCACCCCCCTGGATACGTGCCTGTACCCAATTCCCAGATTTTGGACATAATTCCCACTTTTTAGCAAGAGGGGTGGCCACCAGCCGGCTTTAAAATCTTCCCGTTTTTTATATATGATATATATTGTTTGTTGTAGAGGACATTGTCCTGGTCAAGTTTGGTTAGGAAGTTTTTTCCAAATAATCATTAGGGTGACCTCCAGAGCCTACCAAAGGTCACATTTTTGGTCACTTTTTGATGTAAATATGAGTGTATCTTGCGAATGGTAATGGTTGGAAAGAAAAGATTAGTGCCACTCGACGGTTATTTATACGTAGAATAATGCTGAGTATTTAAAACTTGACTACACCCCATTTTGAGGTCCCACCCCTCCCCACCCAAAGTGGCCCGATGAGATTCATATTCACACTGAATACTCATTACAGCCTCCTAAGTCACACATAAATCGCATACATTAATCGAAAGGCTCATTTCCCCAGAATGGGAGGTAGCAGCATTAAGGTAAGGGTAATGTAACTACTATTGATATGTGGTTTAAGGAGGTGTTCTACTCTCAGCAAAGAGATTAAAACGGGTCAACAGTTCAACTTGACAAGCCGTGGTCAATATAATATGAAAGTTCATCGTTTTCACGAGAAGCATATGTCGACGATATTTTTTATTTGTCATATTTCAATACGTATAATCATGTTTTTTTAAACTATTTTTGAGTACAGACATACTTGGAGTAATAAAAAACGGCAGTTTCTATGTATTAAGACAACATGAAATGCAAAAATCGTTTTTATGTCCTCGGAGGAGTAATTCTCGTTTTCGAAAGAATTTTTCCCTTTTTTGCGTTTTAATGTCGTTCTCATCAACATCTCATCAACAAAGTATCTCAAATTTCAGATATACTTTGTTCTATTTTAGAATAGGAAAATTCGCAAATCAAAACAAAACCACAACCCAAGGAGAAACTCAATCCACACCATTTCACACGAGTGCCTTGTCATAAATGTTTACTTGCTCAACATAAGCACACCCCTTAAGTGAATAAATAGTGACCTGATTTTGGGGAAATGAGACGTGTTGGCGAGATTTTGGGGCTTAAGGAAATTGCCTCTGGGCTACCAGGCGGGACGAGTGAGGAAAACTCAAAAGCAGCCAATGAGAAGGAAGAGCTCGGCGAGGAGCTTGAAAAGAAAGAAAATTGAGTAAGTTAGTGCAACATCCAAGCGGAGATCGAACGTATTGTCGACGTGCTTTTCCTAATTGAATTTTGATTAGTATTTTGAATTGATTTTATTTTGAAAATTGATAGTTTTAATTGTAGTTTTTGATTCCTGGAACCAGTTAATTGATTGTATCGTAATTTGGAGACTAGTGTGTAATTAAATAAGTATAAAATTACACTCTTGTTTTGGCCGAAGCCTACCCGATTATTGAACATACACTGAATCGAACATTTTTTAGTTATTTGTGACTGAGTTCCCAAAGGAGGTGCATTCACATTTGGATTAGCACTGTAGAACAGTTTACCAGTCACAAGCCGTTCGATTAATGTATGCGATTTATGTGTGACTTAGAAAGCTATAAGGAGTATTCAGTGTGAATATGAATCTCAGCGGGCCACTTTGGGTCGGGAGGGGTGGGGCCCCAAAATGGAGTATAGTCACATTTTAAATACTATTCTACATATAAATAGTCGTCGAATGGCACTAATCTTTTCCATCTAGCCATTACCGTTCGCAAGATACACTCATATTTACACCAAAAAGTGACCAAAAATGTGACCTTTGGTAGGCTCTGGAGGTCACCCTAATGATTATTTTGAAAAAACTTCCTAACCAAACTTGACCAGGACAATGTCCTCTACGACAAAAAATATATATCATATATAAAAAACGGGGAGATTTTACCGAATTTCCAAGCTTTCCCAGGTGTCCAAACTATTGGGATGGGAAATGGGAAACACTGAAGCCATGCTTATCACTTACATTGGCAAGTACTTTGAATTCTGCAATCTCCGCCGGATAATAAAAGAAGGTAACGTCAAAATGTATCCCATGAATTCCGTACTGTCTAAAACACATTTATTCAAGTTTAAAGCCGGGTGGATAAGGATATTTTTTATTTAAGTTATTATAAGGCATTACACAAAAGTTCCCTAGGAGATTGATAACGATTACCTTGACAGGTAAGTATTTACAGTGCAACACACTTGTCATTTAGTTTCAATTTCCAAAAAATTGGAACTAAAATGAAATATTGCTTGTGTTGTCTTAACTACCGGACTAAGTTATTGTCAGAATTATCAATTTCCTAGGAAACTATCTTAACCTTTACATTGAAAAATACTTATGCTTGTCCATGTAGCTTAGTAAGCAACAAATAATAATTTATCGACCGAAGCAAAAAGAAATTTACTTTTGTAGATTTTTGATGTTACAAATTAATTCCTGTCGCTTTTGTCTTGAAGACAATAATTGTCTTAGAAAGTCAATCCAGACCTGCTGGTCTAATTCGGCATCGTCCAAGGAAATTTCCATGATGATTTTTAAGTGAGGATATTTTGTAATAAGATTTGGAGTTTCTCTCAAAGTGACTGCATTATTTTTTATTATTGTTATTATTTTATTTTGTGCCAAAAATTTTGTCTTAGTAACTGTTACCTTGATTTTTTTTGTTCAATGTAATATTAAACATTTTATTGACATTGTATCGATTGTACACCAGGTGTGAGCACAGATTCCCGTCAAATGAATTTTCTAAGCTGTACTTGCTATCTCCTTTAAAATGCTCAGAATCCAGGTCAACTGAACATATTACAACTTTTTTTGGGTCTAAAATGGAATATGTTCATTTTCAGGTTACTTTAAAATATGTACTTTTGGTGTACAGCTTATTGGCATTTTAACTCTGTTCACAATAAATAACTACCAATAAGAATAGGAACTGCTTCATTTGACGACCGAAAATCAAACTCAATCTCTTTGACCCATGTATAATTTTTCCCTTCGGACGGTCCTACAGCACTTATCACGGATAACATTCCACACAAAAGTGCAGAATATTCAAATAATGATGTGGAGGCAACCATATCCGAAACTGACAATAATAGAACTTTAGATTAACTCAAAAATTGATACCATCATATACCTATTTTAGTGCGCATTACCGAATTATCGGTACAGTGAGCGCCGCTATATATATATACCGCTGATATTTCCTTATACACTGGAAGTCCCATGGAAACTTTGTAGTGTCTCTCACTGTATGTACATCCCAGGCACTTTGAATATTCTCTAGTTTCTAGGGATACTGGGGTGTAAAGCACGCCCTTCTTAAGCTTAATACCTTCGGTTTTAGCAGGCCAGATTCTCACTTACGGAATCATGTTTTTCTGTCTCTATGTTAAAACCGTAATTCTGTAAAACCGTAAAACCCAAATCGGACAATGGCCCGATTTGGGTAAAACTTTTGTTTTGGAATCCGGATCGCTATGGTTGACGTAGTCAAAGTCAGCGCCCCATTTTCTGAGACACTATGTGCTAACAGTACATAGAATAAATTAGGAAAATTGGGTTTCTAATATTAAAATATGGTACTATGCCATTTCTAGTCGTTTATTAGCTGGATAGTAGAAAAGCTCTTCTACTTTTATTTTATATTGCATAGTAATATACAAGTAGCATTAATAGCAGTAGTAGATTTTAATGCTGTCTACTTTGAGAATTTAAGAAGCAAATATTGAAATTTTGAGAAGCAAATATTGAAATTTTGAGAAGCAAATATTGAAATTTTGAGAAGCAAATATTGAAATTTTGAGAAGCAAATATTGAAATTTTGAGAAGCAAATATTGAAATTTTGAGAAGCAAATATTGAAATTTTGAGAACCAAATATTGAAATTTTGAGAAGCAAATATTGAAATTTTGAGAAGCAAATATTGAAATTTTGAGAAGCAAATATTGAAATTTTGAGAAGCAAATATTGAAATTTTGAGAAGCAAATATTGAAATTTTGAGAAGCAAATATTGAAATTTTGAGAAGCAAATATTGAAATTTTGAGAAGCAAATATTGAAATTTTGAGAAGCAAATATTGAAATTTTGAGAAGCAAATATTGAAATTTTGAGAAGCAAATATTGAAATTTTGAGAAGCAAATATTGAAATTTTGAGAAGCAAATATTGAAATTTTGAGAAGCAAATATTGAAATTTTGAGAAGCAAATATTGAAATTTTGAGAAGCAAATATTGAAATTTTGAGAAGCAAATATTGAAATTTTGAGAAGCAAATATTGAAATTTTGAGAAGCAAATATTGAAATTTTGAGAAGATATATTGAAATTTTGAGTAGGAAGTATTGAAATTTTGAGAAGCAAGTATTGCCATTTTGAGAAGCATATAATTAAATTTTTATGTGAACTTTATATCGTGTTTATTTCACAAGGGAAATAACAATTAATTAAAAAGTTATACATCAATGAGGCATGAAAAGGGTGAAAGGCAATCATCATATTGGTGCGACCACAGGTCGCGCTCAAGGCTACGAACCTTGGGTCTCGCTAATGTGGTTGCTGTCCGAATTGGCTAACGGCTACCCACCTAGAACGGGCGCAAACGGAGATCAGGCAGTCTTCGGCCGTCAAAAACTCTGACCAAGCAGTATCATCAACGGGGTAATGTCACTGATTGGCCGGAGTTTTTCTAAGTCTCCAGCTTCAATAACTAGTGAAGAAGAAATCATTAGAATTGTCTCCACCCTGAAACTATTATTTTAGAAAGCCTTTTAAGAGTTTAAATACCTTACATCTTAGAAACTATGATTCCACGTGCCCTGATGTACATTGAAATTCATTTGAAATACATCTTCCTTGTATTACGTGAAAGTTGTAAAGTTTCTGGTTGTTGTTTCAAATTTATGTGTTTTAAACACTTTGATGTACCTAATCCTTAAACTAGTTCAGAAGAATTGTAAGATTAAATTACTTTACACTGTCATATCTTACATAATTTTTTTCCTTTTTGATATGACCATATCCTACGAAAAATTGGTAAAAACATCGCCAAGCCGTTACAGAAGCGAGTCAAATTATAAAATTACTTGCTATAATTATAATTTGATAGTCTTAAATTAAATACTTTTGTCATAGCAATGGAAAATTTAATTTTTCATGGAAACTTGAAAATATTAAGACAACGCAAAGTGATATAACATTCTTTAAGAAAATAGTTGCCATTGTAACTGAAAGCTACATGTAAAGCTACTAGCATGATTCCGAATCCGAGGTTTTATTCGAATCGGTCAATGCCCTCGAAAGTTATCGTGTAAACGTACATAAGAGACAACACGGTTCCATAAGTGAGGTTCTGGCTCGCTAAATAACTTACTCCTGGCATTTATATTGTAACTAATTTTTAGCCCATTCCAAATATATAATTCCATTATCTTACCTCTGAAGAGTCAACCTGTTAAACTTGACTAAGCAAACCTTGTGGAATAAAAACATGTACACTTTTATGGCACTAAAGATAGTGTTATGTTACACGTGTTTTGCTTGCAAAGGAAATGTTATAATTTTCGGTACTATTCCCCTTCACTTTTTTAATCTTACTTTAAAAATATATCTCATTCAAAGTCAATCAGCAGGCTGTATACGTAGACAATAGTTTGATGTTCGGCAATTGGCAGATAAAAGTAATCAAACTGATTAATGGATTTATGATTAAAACTATATTAACATTTCTCGATCTATTTATATTACATAATTTGGTTTAATTAAGAAATTATTTTTCTACATCATTAATTAGGAAACATTCTAAGAAAATTACAAATTTTTTGACTAAATTTCAAGGAAGAATGGGCGACAAGTAATTATGTATTTTCCAATTTGTAATTTCACGGAAATAAAATTGTTAACTCTCGCTTTAAACGGTGAACAGGAAAATTGATGTTTGCGTACCTTACATCCTGCTGCTTACTAGAAAAAGAAAAACAATTTTAATACGCTGTGTATATGTCACCGTCACTAAGCTCACATTGGCACCGTGCGCTCGGTGACTGGGCGCTGACGCAATGTGTCGAAATGACCGGTCATCGAGACCACAACAAATCCAGGCATCGAAAGCACAAAATTATTTAATGTCTTTAATAATGGAGATCTATTGGTTGCAGTCACAAAAGAGTCACCAAGTCACTGAATCATAGATTGAATTTCATTAATAATGGTAATATATTGGTTGATTTATTCATATGATATAACAGAAATGAATGTGAGAACGTAAATGGATTCCTGGGTACCTCAACTTATCACTGTTATCACTAATCAAAAGTTGTATGGGTTCTCTAGGAAACTAATTCTCCAGTGAGCTGGGCAATATTAAAAAATTTGCAAAATTAGAAAACACAAATCAAAAAATTTCTCTCATTTGGGGTTATGAAGGTTTTGCAAACTGGTCCCTGTCCCGTACAAAACAATAAATCCTTGTCTTCAGGAGAAAAAATTACTTGGGCTAAAACATTGGCATCTAGCTACTTAGGCGCCAATATTAGCGACATTGAATTCCGAATTTAGGCATTTTGGACATACCTGAATGACCGTAAGAAGCAAAGAAAAGGGTTCCAACGTTTCGTGACGAATAAGACGGTGGAGGTCGGTGCCTTTAGTACCAATAACTCGATTGGATAGATCCAGTACGTGCCCGAGAAACTTACTTTTTCTTCAGAGATTCGCCAACAGCAATCTACGATTGCAGTGCTCCGTTGAAATCATAGAAGACTTTCTTCTAGAAAGGGATATTAGGGAAGCACCCCTAATAGCAACGTCATGGCCTACTACATTTGTCAAACATATTACTGTCATCCGTTCAGTTACATCATATAACACGGATTTGATTTGTAAATGCAAATCTGGATGTGTAACTAATAAATGTGTCTGCAAAAACATACCATAACATGTGGCACGAAATGTCATGTCGGAATATCATGTAAAAACCGAGAATAATTGGTCTACACTTTGATTTCTTCAACATTTTATTACATAAATATATCTAATGCTTTTTTTGATTGACTTTATGTCTCTTTTATGACTGCAACCAATAGATTTCCATTATTAAAGACATGCAATGGTTTTTTTGTGCTTTCGATGTTTGGCATGGTTGTGCTCTCGATGACCGGCCATTTCAAATGTGGTGTCAGAGCCCAGTCACCGAGCGCTCGTTGCCAATGTGAGCTTTGTGACGGTGACATATACATCCATCAAATTAAGATTGCAATGTTTACAAGTGTTAGAAATTCTACTGTATGAATTCCTTAGAACTGCAATGGGAAACTGAGATATGGTTAATGCATATTAAATTCGTTAACCCTATTAACACAATATACTTTATTCTGCATAATTTGTTAATCCAAAATTACATTTAATGCAAAAAACATATTACGTAAACCTTTGTAGACACTGCGCGTATTGTCCAATATGAGAAAGTTATACTCAGTAAGTTGTGATGCTATTATTATAACACGAATTAGTAATTCTCACAAGCCATTTTTAGCTCTTCCTTTCCCTTTAATTGATAAAGGACGAAATTGAAAATTTCACTTAATTTTAGGCTTTAATTAAGATTTTGTTTTACACCTTTACACAAGTTTACGCTTTATTTATGTAAGAATACAAAACATGTATATAATATTCAATATGTATTAAGTATGCGTTGTACAAATATTTGTGTGTTGTGTGTATAGCCTTTTTGGAAATAAACTTATCTTATTTTATTGCTAACGTTTGCTGAGTTGATTAGCCATATGCACCTGTACTATCCTCTGCAATATAATATTAAAATGCAAAAGTGAATGCAATTTTTGTATTAAATCCATATTACATTTGAACATTTGTTGAATTTATATTATATAATTTAATTCAGGTATGCATAGTTCTATCTTCGCAATAAAAGTAAGAACAATATGATTACATTCAAGAATTCTTCAACAAATACCAACAACACATGCCAGCCATCGCTTCATCAATTGAATTTGTAAACAGTAAAACAGCAGTAATGTTACCAGTGTCAAGGATGTATGCGATCAAGTTTATTTGTGCCGTAAACGTGATTTATTACTACACAAATGCAGTTAAATAACTTTTTATCGTATTTGCGAGAGAAAAATTGCCACACGAGTGCGACCGCTTTTGTCGAATGAAGAATACTTTTGACATTGCTTACTTCAGGTACAGTGAGGGATTGCTAACACAATTACATTAGTAAAGGTACATAAATTAGCTGTAAATGGTGCATAAATACCTTTGACAACTTAATATTTGACAATAATCAATGTACTGGATCACAGCCATACATAATACTTCTCTGTGTATTAGGAATGGTGTACTGAAAGTTATAAGATTTGCATAAAACATTCCCAACTGACAGTAAATGTCAAATTTAGACAATAATTAATTTTTCCTATAGGTATACAATTACGTAAACATCCGTAAAGCATTCACCTATTCCTTAAAGAATACGTAGTTAAAACATTATTAAAGTGCAAAAGGAAAATAATTGAGCAGTCATTTACTCGCCTATTTTTCGTGCTTATTAAAACAATAGTTTGCCCTTTCACATTAATTTAATAAAATGTCATTGTTGTTCAGTACTCAAATTGTACTTACGCATTCCGTCATTCTGAATTAACTAAATGTTTAAATAAAATTTATATTGAAAATTTAATAAAATATTTTACAAAGTATACAACATTACTAAATGTATTCATTTGACTACCTTGAGATAATTACTGCATTGCTACATTATAAAAAAGTATACTGGACATGAAATTCAAAACTTATAGGAAATTAGAAACACAAATTAATTTTGAAACTTCCGAAATGCAAAATTATATGAATAGGCTTTAAACTTTAGTTAAAACGGAGTAAACTTTTAACCGTTGAAGCCAGTGCCCATTTTATCATTGCAGATTGATACCGAAAATTAAATGTGTTACAGTCGTCTGCTTATGTATTATAAATCGATTACTAAGTTTAACTCCAAACGGTTTGCGAGTTCTTAATTTTTGCAGAGAATATTTTTTCTGGCTTGCTCCTCTCTAGCTTTTGCAAAGTAGACTTGACTTCTTAGCCACTTCACCTTAGCTGGTTTGAAATATTTGAATAACTTTTCGTCTAATAAGAAAATAAAAGATGACAATAGATACTTTAATAGCAGTAAAGGAAAAAAGCATATGAAATATATATGTACTAAATTCCAATAGCTACTCCAAACCATTTCACAGCAATTCATCTGAGCATTGACTTAGTATGATTATTGTCCGACAAATGTGAATTGGAGAATGAATCCTTTCATCTTTGTTTTCCATGTTTGCAGGAAATTGTATTGCCAGATGGCAATCAAGCAGATAAGCAATGTAAACCAAAGCACATTACAAGGCGAACTATCTATGTTCCTGTTGTTATACTAGTGAAACAACAAATATTGAGACATGAATATACGTAAGCATATTTTGAATACTGCAGCAATGTAATGCAGCAAGGAAAAATTAATGCATTGTGGTGTGAGCATAAATAAGCAAGCGATTTATTTGTTGTAAATCTGTTACTGAGCTACTTTCGAAACTTAAGATTTAAAACTCTAAATAGCAGTAGTCAATACATTGAGCTCACAAAACATGTGTTACAAACTTAAGCCAAATTAATTGCGACAGAAGGTAGTTTGAGACATCTTAATATGAAACTAAGTCTCCATTACTTCTAAAGTGCGGGCTAACAAGGGCAGGTTGTGTATTTCAAATGCCGTGTTTGGCTTCTTGCGGGAAATCAAAACTAACTCGTACACACAAACCAAAATATTTCCTCATACATTGTTAGTGACATAGCTCGCTTTGACTGGCCCGCACTGACAATGTTAACATGACATTCTCTATGGAGTATTTTGTCTTTAAATTTATTAAAAGTATATCAAATCTTTTGTGTGCAAAAATAGGTAACACTAAAGTCATCAAGATATATTTATTATTTTTATAACTTTATTCAGAAAATATGAACATTCAATATAGTATCTGGAGCAAAAGTTGAAGATTAACTTAATTGTCATATGTAGTTTGATGATTAGAAATATTGTTGCTAAGACTTGTTAGTTAATATTCATTTTGAAGAGCATTGTTTTGGTTTGGCAACTGGTCGTGATACTCATGAATAAAGGTCGAAGGAATAACCGTTGGCCTGAATGCAGATGGCTCAGGTGCAGGTGCACCATATGATGGATTAGGTGCAGGTGCGCCGTATAATGTCGAGGGTGCAGGTGCGCCGTATAATGTCGAGGGTGCAGGTGCGCCATATAGTGATGATGAAAGGCTTCTACAAATACATCTACATCCTCCGGGTCCTTGATTTGGGGGTCCTCTATCCTGTATGTTTAGGCCGTATTTAACTGATGAAGGAGGCTGGTTATCAAAAATATTGTTATCCTAAATAAAAAAATAAAAAATATATATTTTTCAATTGTTGTCATAAGTAAAAATCCAAGTGTTAATTCATTTGTCAGTTTTTAAAGCTCTAAATTCTATAAAGCCTCTCGGTTACCCTAAATTTACAATCGTAACCGAAGGAAACCATGGCAGAAATCACATCACAGAGAACAAAATGTTATTGCTATGAAAGCGCAAAATAATTCATTCGAAAAAAATGATTAGCTCTGTTATGGGAACAAAACAATTAATTATGTTATGGAAGCAAAACAATTCTGTCATGGAAACAAAACAATTCTGTCATGGAAACAAAATAAGAAATTCTGCCAAGGAAACAAATAAGCAATTCTATCATGGAAACAAAATAAGCAATTCGGTCATGGAAACAAAATAATCAATTCTGTCATAGAAACCAAATAATCAATTCTGTCATAGAAACAAAATAATCAATTCTGTCATAGAAACAAAATAATCAATTCTGTCATGGAGACGAAAGTAATTAATTCTGCTAAGGAGACATAATAATTAATTTTTGTTATGGAAACAAAATACCAATGTGTTACAAAAAGAAAATTATTGTTACCAAAACAAAATTATTGTTACCAAAACAAAATTATTGTTACCAAAGAAAAATAATTAGTTGTGCTATGGCAACAAATATTTATTTGGGAAACAGAAACCCATAATTATTAATTACGCGCAAACGCTTTTTGAGATATATGGTAACTTAAGCCCCCCTTTGATCATTTTTCTGAATATCTGCCTGGATATGGAAACAGTAATATTAATTGCGATAAGGAAACAGATAAAATTAATTGCGATACAGAAACAGATAAAATTAATTGCGATATAGAAGCAGATAATATTATTTGCGATATAGAAACAGATAATATTAATTGCGATATAGAAACAGATAATATTAATTGCGATATAGAAACAGATAATAGTAATTTCGATGTATAAACAGATAATATTAATTTCGATATAGAAACAGATAATAATAATTGCGATATAGAAACAGATAATATTAATTGCGATATAGAAACAGATAATATTAATTGCGATATAGAAACAGATAATATTAATTGCTATATAGAAACAGATAATATTAATTCCGATATAGAAACAGATTAATTGCGATATAAAAGTAGTAAGTAATTAACTGTGACATAAAAACAAAAAATCATTAAGTTATAGTAACATGGGAATGGTAAGAAGTTGAGATTTATGTTGTAATTTTGAGAAGCTGTAATTTATTAATAGTAATGTTTCAGATTATTGTATTCATGCCTGTTGGGAACCTGAAAAACAAATAATATATTAGAGATATAACATTGGTGTGTAAATTGGCATAGTAGGCCCCATACTTCCGGGATAGCTGGAAAAACCCATATATTTAACATTAGGATTTACTGTTCATTTTAACCTCTGACCCATTAAATAATATCCGATTGAAATAAAATTTTGGTGAGAAACCGGGCACCTTAGTTTTGGATATATTGAGGTTTCTCCAACTATCCTGGAATTACATTGCCTTTAGGAGGAAAAATGATATTTTCAATAAGATGGTGTTTACCTGGTTGGTAATAAACGTTGTGACTATCTACACTTTTGACGCTGACTCCGTAGGTCACAAGAACACCAAAAATTGCCTAAAAGTAAAATAGAATACAATGATATAGTTAAAATTGTCAAGTTTTAAGTGAATAAAGCTTACAAAAATTTGTGAATATACCCAAAACTTCATTATTTATTGATAACTTTTGGTATTAAAAGTAATATTCGGTTAAATATGTAAAATGTTTTATTAGTTGCTCTGCTATTTGTGTGCTCTCTACTGATTTTGAAAGTGGACTTGTAGAACGAAAGTACATCAGCATTTATACTTCTGATTTTATTGCACAAACACGCTGATGAACCATATGAAACTTTACACTACCCTTTAATAATATATTGAATTGAAAAAGTGAATGCAGTTTATAAGGAAAAGTCATACTACCATACTAAATTTATACACAAACTATTGATTTTATATTGTATAATTTCATTTATCTATGTACGGGACGCGTGAACGCATATTGTTCTGTCTTTGCAATGGAAGTAAGATCACTACCACTACATTTAGACACTTTTTAGCAAAAAGAATGCCTCCTGCATGTGCATCTTCGTCAGGTTCATTAACTCCTCAATAAAACAGCAGTAATGGTGCTAGTGTAAAGGACGTTGTGCGATCAAGTTTATTTGCTCCAACAAAGTGATCTACTACTCAAATGCAGTTAAATAACTTGTTTACCTATTTGGCAGAGAAGACGACCACGACTGCGTTCGCCGAATGAAGAATACTTTTGCAGTAGTTCTCTTCAGGTAGTGTGAGGAAATCACTTGCAATATTGCATTTCAGTGTACCTAAAAAGTTCTTATTGCAAATCTATAATTGGGCATACGTACCTGTAACTCCTTAATCTGCGACAAAAATAAATGTATTTACTTGTTACTTCATATCAAAACCGACTTCAATTCTCTGTGTATTAGGAATGTTGTTTGAAAGTTATCATATTTGCATAAAACATTCCCATTTGAGAGTAAATGTCAAATTATAAAAATAAATAATTCCTCTTATTTATACAGAATTACGTAAAGTATCTGACAAGACGTTCACACATTGTTTACATGATTACACAATTATAACTGTGCGAAAGGTTAATTATTAATCATTCAATTATTCATTTACTTTTCGTATATATTAAAACAATATACTGTCCTGTCACAGTTACTTAATTAAATGTCACTGTTGTAAAGTACTCAAATTGTATGCAATTCTTTCTCATTTAAACTAAATGTTGAAGTGAAATATAATTTACAATTCAAATCAGTAATTACGTAAGTTGCAAATCACTACCCAAAAATTATCTTACTACAAAGTAAGATAATTCTCTTTAAGTAAAATTACGAAACTTATTTGCAATATACATTGTACTCTTTAACTACAATTTTTGGCAGCAAATTAAGGCATTTAGCACGCTCACTTTATTTACCTTGAGGTCAAAAATGCTTTGCTATATTTATAAGCAATCTTACCGGATATGAAAATCAAAACTTATAAACAACACCAAATGGAAATAAATTGAACTTCCGAAAACGCTTTACAAGAACACTACGCAATGTTGCTTTTGTCATTGAATTCAGGTTTAAAACTGCTGTGACAAAAATAATATTCGTGGTGATGTCCCACTGCCAGTATATTTGTTGACATACAACATATCACCATCCGGAGTAAAACGACCATTTTATCATTTCAGATTGAAGCCCAAAATAAATAAAAATCTTTTCTCTGCAATTAACAGGCGTCTTAATATTAGATGTACTTTTGAAAACTGGAAATATTTTGTTTTTATGATTAGTGTACCTGACCACAAATACAGAAGACTGCTTTTAAAGAATTCTAGCATTAGCCATTTTATAAATTGAAGCCAACACGATTGTCGTAATTAAAAAGGCATCTTTTCGAGTAAAAATTTAATGAATTACTATAAATTGCTTGAGTTATGACATATTTTCTATAGACAGGGTTGTCTTTAACCATATCACCATTTTGGGTAAGGTAGTTTCAGAAATTCAGGACATTTTAAAAATAATCTACTTGGAGACTATGGTATTGCAGATCATTTTCCGTAGTCTGGTTGCTACAAGGGTACTCCACGAGTTACACAGACGACTCTCCTTTATTCCATGGCCAGAAAAAGTCAGTTCCCGGTTACAATTTTCTTACTATAATTACATAAGTCTCTAAGCTACATAACAAAAAAATTGTTTCTCTTTGCTTTCAAATAATTAGGTTTTAATATTAATGGACAAAGTCATATTAATTGTTTTATTCAACAAAATTTACATGAATGTTACGGTCGTCAGCTTTTGAATATTAAAAGAATTAACAAACTTCTCTTCAAACGAATGGCAAGCTCTTAATATTTGATGACAATGCTTATTCTGGGTTGCTCCTTTCCAGTTCTCGCGAAATAGTATTGACTTCTCGACCATTTCACTTAAACAGGTGAGAAACACCTTTTCACAAAAATGAGAATGGTGGATGTAAATTGGAAATTACATGGCAAATGCAATAGTATTGCAGTATCGTATAATTTAATAGAACTAAAGGAAACACGCATATGAATTATGTTATTGGCAGCCAAATTCATTCCCAAACCATATGACAGCAAATTAATTTACGTTCTAATTGAATATTTTTATTGTTTGATAAATGTGGTCTTTTTCTTGAATGTTTGCTTTGCAGGAAATATCAGTCATAATGCAATAAAAACGGGAAAGAATGCGTAGACTTCCTCTAGGAAGTATTGCAATAAAAACCTCTGAAATTGATTCCAGTCACATTCGTAGATGTACTGTACAGAACATGATAGACATAGACAGGCAAGAAATGCAATTATGTACACTGATAGAATGATAATATAAATTAAATAGCCTTTTGTTTTAGGTCTTCTGTCGCCGTTTTAGTCACATACTATTTGCTTCTTAAAAAGTTTCTATCTTTTCAGTTTGATTTTAAATGTTTCCCATAATTGCATAGAATAATTTATTATGTCAAACATCATCGTACCTGCAAATTAAAATTGTATGACGAATGAAATAAAACATTTTCCAGCATTATAAACTCCCTTCATCGAAGGATAAACACGATGTCGACGAAAGTAATTAAGGTAAATATAATATAGAAGTCAATATGAAGTACAATATTGTATCTTTGAAATGTAGGATCTTGATAATACAGTTCCCTTAGAAGATGGATTGAACAATATAGATCTTATTGTACTATGATGTACAACAAAATAACAAACAACCACCAGCGTGCGGTATTGAGTTTTTTGAAGTGGTGAATTTTAGGATAACCGATTTCCCAAACAAAAGAATGTAATATTGAGATAACCGCATACTTTATAGAATCGGGCCACTTTTTTCCAAAAAAGTTGTAAAACATCTTGAAAAGACATCCTGCACTTTACAAGAGTTATGTTGCGTGTTAAGTATTTCAACTAGCAGATTAAAATTAAAAAATTAATACCCATTTAATTAAAGTCGTATTATAATACGAAATAAATTGTAGAAATATGATTAGATTTTGTTTATGCTAAGAAACGCCTTTATTTATAAGGTAATACAATGCTGTTAAAACCTTTTCAATAATTCTGTAGTGATTATTTTATCAATTAATTGTATATATTTATTATTATATAGTTTTGATTTTTTGTGTGCTGCTGTAGTGGAATACTCAGCACCATCATAAAACAATAGCCACTTTTAAGATATGATCTTCCTGTGAAAATTAAAACTAAAAAAGTGACAATTTTGGCTTTGAACTCCAGGTTACTTGAAGTAAGTCGTCGCAAGAAGCTGGAAATTATAGTACTGGAAAGCCAGGACAGATTTCCACATTTTTTATGCAGGTCTATGGGAACTAAGTGTAATATGTCAAAAGTTATGAACAGTTGAATCCAGCTCCGACATAAAGTACATTCATTTCTACTGCTACTTATTACGTGTTGTAAGCAGTTTGCAGTAATAATTTCTATAACTGAAGATTCAATTATTGTATCCATAGCACCGACAGCTTTGACTGTTTTCAAATATTTACATTCACAAACTGTACTAATCAATATTCAAGTATTCTAATGAATAATTTACTTCCTTTATTGTTTAACAATACAGTTGTCAACTGTATTGTTTTACAAGTTTTTAGTTAACGTTGAAACAAAAGTAATGTTGGATATTGGCTTCCAATCCCTTTATTCTTACAAACTTGCTATTACGTTTGAAAACAAAATTTGCCAATCTCATTTTAACAACAGTAGTGTGCAATTAGAGACACATCCATTCTACATACAGTTATCATTAGTGTTTCATTACTTTGTTACATTCCATGTTTGCCATGACTATTAATTCATTATAATTTATAATGCAGTGAAACATTGATTTCTACAAATCAATATATTTGATGTCATTTAAACACAATAAGGAGTGCCGTAATTCGTGAAAGAATTTCTCCATAGAATTGCAAAACTCGATCATGCTTAATATTTCTAATGGGAGCTATTTTGAAGCCAAATGGTTTAAGTGATCTATAAATCTTTTCATATATTGATTTACCACTACCCGTCTTCTTAGTAATCGCAGAATTTTGAATGACTCTCAGTGAGATAGAAGAATATTTCCAAATTGATACACAAAAGATTAAATATAGTGTTATGCCACAAATAGCCATAGAGCTTAACAATGGAAGAATAATAAATGCCATAAAATCGAGCCGGTTGTAGAATCTGATTGAACCAAAACAAGAGAGCACGGTAAACAAATACATAGTAATGGTAGATATGATGGTAATATCTTGAAGATAAATATTAAGTAACCGGGCTTTATTGTACGTGGCAACTTGAGATTCCAAATCATATTTTCGCCATCTGTAAAATATAAATTTATTGAATACAAGAACTGTATGAAGCTTATTTAACATGTCAATAAAACCGAATTCATTTCACTTGAATATTTATAATCATTCCAGATGAATAAGTAATGGATGTATTAGTTACCTTATTTGATGCATCCAATAAAGTATCCGAAGCATAACAATCAGCTGGTACGTGAACACCAAAAGACTCATGTACAGAGAAGAGCAGAGTACGATGCTTTGACAGATTCGTATTTCAAATTGTACTGCCCAAGGCACTGAGAATCTGTCGAGCAGATTGTTTTTCAATACAAGTACAAAATATGCAAACCCTGGTGCAACAAAGGGATTGCAAACTGGAACAACGATACAGGTCAATATTCGGCTTAGGTAATATAATCAAAGATTTACTACTGAAAGAATTAGAAAATTGTAAAGAAGTAATATTCAAACCTGCGATTGAAAAACTAAAACTTGTGGTGTCTTATAATAAAATTAACTCAATAAACAACTATGTAAAATAAGGATATTGTCAAAAAGATATTTAAGTAAAATGTATTTATTTAAGTAAATGTATTAATTAAGATTCCTGTAATAGTAATAGTACACTTGCAAAAATTGGATATTCTAGGATCAAATTTCATTTGTAATGAGACACCTAAATATGGGGCAATACTAGATTTCAACTCGCCCCAATTACTATAGAATACATAAATCTTTCCAAGAGGCTGGAAATTTAAATTCAAATTGATTCGATTAAACTGCCAAGTCATCATGCAGTAAAATGTTAATGGCTTAATTCAAAATTTCCATTTAACTATTACTATGAAAATTTAAACACATTTCTTAATTTGATAAACTTTCCATGCCTTTCTCTCATCATTGTATTCAGGTAAACATAACATAATATTTCCTATTTCCTGTTCATCAATGGTAACCAATCATCAATGGCATTGTAGCAAAACTTTTCCTTTTATGTTTATATTTAAGAATTTTGTAATCGTTATAATATAACAACACATTTTCAATTTATTCATTTTTAGAAAGTCCGTTGATGTCCTATCGAAACATGTCACTTTACATGAATAAATGATTCAAGAACTAATCAAGTTTGAGTCAGATTTATTTTCCATAAATAATACAATTAAACTTTGGAAATTTTCAAGCATCAAAGCTTCAGGATTTACTGGTTGTAGTAGTACCGTTTACCTATAGTGATAAAAAATAGCGTGTTTCCAAAACGGGAATGTTCAGATAAAACGTGTCAAGGGATTCACCGAATTGTTTAATATCTTGCAAAGCAAAACATTTGTCTTTGTTGAAAACTAATTATATAATAAATACTAAATGGCTGCTAGAAAAGTTTATTATAAGTATTCCATTAAGTGATTAAAATGAATGCTTCTATTTTATACAATGTTTTAAAATGTATATACCAGTGTAAAACCATTACCGCCATTAGGCAGTTCCAAACATATTTCTATACTCTGTAAACCAAAGCTAATTAATTATTGCTCAGCCAAGGCAGAAAAGACTTTTAACCACAGACCTTTAACAGATGTAGGTAAAGAAATATTTGCAAACTTTTTGCATACCGAAACTTGGGAAGAAGTACTTGACGCAGAAAATGTCGACATTAAAGCAGAAGTTTTTTCAGATAAACTGTACAACTATTATGAAAATAGCTTTCCAGTGACTATTAAAAAACAATGTAACAATAAGCCTTGGATGACCAATAAAATTAAGAAGCTGATAATAAAAAGAAATAAACTTTATAGCAAAAAAGATCCTCGTTGGTTATCGGTTAGGAATGTAATACAGAAAGAGATAAGAGCAGCTAAGTTAAAAATTAGATGTAAAAATTCGGATCGAGTGCTAACTTATTGTAATACTTGGTATCAGTTAGTCACAAATTTATGCAATGTACGAAATTCACCTGAAACTCTATTTAGAACTGTGTCTCTAATTGTTAACGAATCAAATCCTCCTACTTTAAGTGAAACGTTACAAATTGCAAATAATCACTTTACTAAGACTGCAAATACATTTCAAGGACTGATAGAATACCTACCTAAACTAAGAATAGAGTCAAGTCATCCTGTAAAACTGAATGAATTCTCTACTTACAAATTATTGTTGAAATTAAAACCTGCAAAATCTGTACCACCTGATAGTGTACCTATACGAGTAATTAAGGAGTTTGCCCTAGAATTATGCTATATTGTATGCCATATATTTAATTCTACAGTGTTGGCCAGAAGTCACGCATCATTGGGATATAACATTACGTGTGGCCAGAAATTACGCATCATAGGGAATTTACATTATGGGTGGCCAGAAGTCATGCATCATAGGGAAATAACATTAGTGTTTGGAAGGCGCCTGTTCCATTCAATAATCAACTCCAATGAATCTTTATTTGAGCAGGATAACACTTTTTTGTAAGTTCTTTTTATCGAATATGAGTATCATTTGTGCGATGAAGCTTTCGAAGAAAGAAAGAATGGAAGTGATAATGTTGGCCGGACGTCCAGGCTTATCCACCAGAGCCGTGGCAGCAGGATTCGTTTGGAGATATCCTGATAAGGCCATCCACCAATCAACAGTTGTTCGATTGGCTAGCAAATCCAAGAAGACAGGTTCTACAGCTGATGCCCCTCGGTCTGGGGCTTTTAAAACTGCCACAAACCCAGAGGTTGCAGTCACAGTTCAAACAAAATTCTAGCAAAGTCCAAGAAGAACACTAAGGGAAGTAGCAAGGGATTTTAACATTTCAAGATCCAGTGTTCGTCGTATCCTGAAATTCCATCATTTTAAACCACATAAAATGAAAATTCTACAGGCTCTAAAACCAGAAGATCCAGCTAAGAGAATCGCATTTTGTCGCTGGGCGCAGTCAATTTTGGACACAATCATCGTTAAATTCTTTACGGAGACGGTAAATGGTGACACGTATCTTGATTTGCCAATGAACGAATTGTTACCGGAACTGGACTTCAGAAAAAGGTAAAGGACTTAACTTAAGTCCTTCACCTTTTACACCAATGTTATTTCCCTATGATGCGTGACTTCTGGCCACCCGTAATGTTAATTCCCTATGATGCGTAATTTCTGGCCACACGTAATGTTATATCCCAATGATGCGTGACTTCTGGCCAACACTGTAGTTTTGATGACTGTATTGTACCAAAAATATGGAAAGAGGCTACTATAACAGCATTACCTAAGGTAAAAACTTTGAAAACTCTAAATGATCTCAGGCCGATATCAATTACAAGTCCATTTTCACATGTAATGGAATCGGTTATGTTTACTAAATTAAGTAATAAATTAAGTCCGCATATAAGCAAAAATCAATATGGGTCTCAGAAAGGGTGCAGTACTATACACTATTTAGTGAAACTCATGGATTTTGTACTGTCAGCATTAGAAAAGTCCGGAGTAACAATTATTTTATACCTTTTCGATATATCTAAGGCTTTTGAGCTGTTAGACCACTCTCTCTTGATAAACTACCTATATAGTCATTGTAAAGTTGATATTTTCACTGTAATGTGGCTAGTGAGTTTTTTGAGTGAAAGGACTCAAAGGGTTAAGTGCGAAACGAAAGTTTCTACCTCACTTTCATGTAGTTGCGGATCGCCCCAGGGCACGAAAACCGGTCCATTATGCTTCCTGGCCCACATAAACCCTATTTTAAAAAATTTTGAAGAAAAGTACGGAAGTGAGCATTTTTCAATTTTTGGTTTCGTTGACGACACAACTGTCGCAGAGATAGTTAGAAACAAGACACCAAAAGGACAAGAAATGTTAGATGACATGACACGATGGGTAAACGAACGTAAAATGGAATTTAATCCAAAGAAGTGCTGTTTTATGGTAATTGACTTCTCACGAGACAAATCACGAAGTGACGAATGGACTTTCCATATTGGACAACAACACATTCAGAGAGTGAGAAAGACAGTTCTGTTAGGCATAACCATTTCTGAGGATTTAAAGTGGGATAGTCATGTAGATAAAATAATTAAAAAAGCAAGTTCTAAAATCCATATGCTAATAACCTTAAAACGATCAGGGTTTAACGACATCGAATTATTACATATTTACAAAAGTTACATTAGGCCAACCATAGAATATGCTTGTGTGGTGTGGGGTCCGGCCTTAACAATAGACTTAAAAGATAATATTGAAAATGTACAAAGAAGAGCATTATCCATCATTAAAGGGTCAAAAATAAAGATAAGTCAATATTTGAATGAATGTATCAATTTTAATATAGAAACCCTTGAAAATCGTAGGATAAGTTTACTGAAAAAATTTGGTGTCCAGATACTGAATTCTAGTCGGTTTAGAGAAATATTACCATCATTTCATGTTAACCATTCAGTAAATACAAGAAACAAAAACCAATGTTTGCTAAGACCTATGAATACTCGAATCAAAAAACGATATGAAAACTCAACAGTACCAGAAATTGTAAAACTTATAAACGATATGTATAAAAATGTTGAGCTCAATGACAATGAATGTAATTGTAATGATAAGTAGTCTGTAATCTAATATAAGCTATAAATCTTTTGCTCTGTTAACTCTTTGTATTTTCTGATTGTAACTCCAGTTCTCGGACTGCCTATGATCGTTCTCAAAATAAATACATATACATATACATAAATACATATACATATACGTTTTGTACACTTCAAGCCCCCTTTTCATGCACGCACTACGCATTTCATGCAGTGCATGCTACACATAACTCCACTGTGTGGGGGTACCCTATCATATCAAATTCACAGCCTAACATAGATCTTCCAATGTCGTCACAACAATAGTGACTTTTTATAATTATAATTATGAATATCAATATGTACTAACTATGCTATTGTTTTTTATAAATATTTTTATTATCCGAAAAGCAATACCGCACATTACTCAAGACAGACGTAGCAAAATTTAAGGTAATTAAATTTTCCCTTAAATTCGAATGGCATCAAAGTAGTTATAGCAACGGTCGGTCTTATAAGGTACTCTCAACCGAGAATATTTTAAATAAAATTTCAACTTTTTCCATTTTGGGGAGACCCAGTTTCAACATGGAGAAGCAGTCTGCATGGAAACAGGGTTGGGTCCAAAATGGCCGATTTGTACCCAGCAAGGAAAAACTTGAATTTTTATTTTTAAAATTCTCGGACGGGAGTACCTTTTAAGAGCGACAAACAACCTTTGCTATAACTACTTTGGAATGGCATATATCATTGTTTTAACACAATCGTAAATAGACATTGGAAATGAAAACTTCAAAGAAAGCATTAAAGCACAATAACGACAATGAGAAACAGAACAATTGCCTTCAAAACAATGAACAAATTGACCTTAAATTTAATATTAAGTAAAAAAATTGATGTCATCATCAGTATGTCTTATAATATTACTTCGTCCTGGTATAGGCAGCACAATTCTAGCAACATTTCATCTGGCACCTACTGTGTTTCATTCCCCATTTGGACTTTGTATTGAAAACAATTTTTAACTTGTCAATTAACAGAAGGTACTTTTTCATGGGTTGTAATTTGGAAATGTTATAATATGAAGTTAATTAATAATTTTTTGATTGACGACTGCTGTTTTACAGATGAAGCTGCTACTGGTACTTGTTTTGGCACTCGTACTCGCGTTTTCAATCGTGACAAATGTCAGTGCTAATAGTCATGGGTGCCCACTTGACCGTTTGTCGTGTGATAGGTACTGCAGAAAGAGTGGCAAAGATGAAGGCCTCTGCCTGGGACAGTCTACCAAATGTACATGTTTCCCAGAATAAAAGTATTGTTTTCACACTATGGTAGTGCCTATTCTACTATGCTACCCATTCTAAACTTAAAATAATAAATACAGATGTTCCGTAAACATCCAACTTAGTTATGTTGTACATTTAATAACTGCGGCAAAAACATTCCGCTGTCAGCTCGGCTAAAGTTTTCTATGGCATTCCGCGAACTTTCCATATGTCTTACAATACAAGCATGTACCTGTTATGTGTGCATGAAGCAATCGGGGGCAGAAATCATATTTTTCTTCTCAGTATATTTAGATTGGCCTTCTACATTATTTCAAGCAAATTAGGTGGTATTGCTTTTAATATTTTTCAAACTATTTTAGTCTAAATCATTTATATTGCCGCTGCATTTAGAAATCATATCATGCAAAATTGACCGGTTTACATTTTCATCCTAATTGACTCCATATGTAATCTCCCAACAATGCAGAAGAATTTTCAAAGAATGGATTTAAAGCCACCTGAAACCAAATCATTGACATTAGTCCTTTCGATTTATTCCATGGTGTTGAAGGACATAATTTATGAATGACTGCCCTTACAAAAAGAATATTTGAAATGTGAAACACTCATTTACCATATTCTCAATTATTGAAGTGTTCAGACTGATTTAAGAAATTTCTGTGTTACGTAAATGAAGAGGGCCTTGTTCAGCAAAATCGTATTATGAAGGCAGCATTAATTAGCATTGCAAGAACATTTCTTATTAGAGCTTTTGTTTTTGTCTTGTCAATGTATTAGTATTGCGAATTGCAATCAAAACTGGTCAAAAAATCCTATATAGCTTAACGCTGGTGTAACAAATTCACAATGTAATTATGTATACTTTTATTAGCACATCCAATTTCACTCCTAATGCTAAGCAAATTGCATAGTGGGTTAGATAGGTAAAGTATTACGAAGTTTATTAATTTTAACGTATTAAATTCTTGAAACTTATAATTAAATCACGAAAAACGGTTATATTTCTTCCGACCCATTGATGGAAACCGGCTGAAGTAATATTTTATGCTTATAGACGATAAGTATGTGTTAATTTCGCGTTTTAACTGCGAAATAGGTTCATTAGGGTCGAGTTCAATTTCAAAATTGGAAAATAAGCGCACAGGATAAATAAATAACTAGTCCCTGTCTACAGCTTCTCCAGGACAGGTTTGTTTTCCAGCGGAGACTAATAAATATTTCATTATTCTAATCAATACTTCACTTTTAATAATTTTGTTATAACAATACAGTTGTCCACTGACTATTTTAGAACTTTATAATTAACTTAAAACCGAAAGCAATGTTGGATAGTGGTATTTATCCCATTATTACTATAACTTCTCTACTACATTTGAAAACAAAATTTGTCATTCTCATTTTAGGAACAATAGTGTCCGATGAGAGAAAACCGCCATTCTATATAGAGTTATCATTAGTGTTCCACTACTTTGCTAAATTCCATGTTTACCATTTTTATTAATTCATCTTATGCAATGAAATATGCTTTTCTACAGGTCTATATTTGAGGTCATTTAAACGCAATAAGAAGTTTTGTGATGCGTGAAAGAATTTCTCCATAGAATTCCAGAATTCGATCATGTTTAATATTTCTAATTGGGGCTATTTTGAATCCAAATGGTTTCAGTGATCTACACAACTTTTGATTCTCTAACTTAGCCCTACCTGTCTCCTTAGTTGCAGAATTTTGAATGCATGTCAGTGAAATGGAAGAATATTTCCAAACTGACACACAAAAGATTAAATATAATGTCATGCCACAAAAAACCATAAAACATATCATTGGGAGAGTAATAAATGCCATAAAATCAAGACGGTTGTAGAATCTGATTGAACCATAGCCTGCTACTATTGAACCAAAGCAAGAGAGAACTGTAAATGAATACATAGTAATGGTAACAGAAGAAAATACCGCAGGATGCATACTATCTTGAAGTAAAATATTGAGTAATCGGGCTTTATTATACGTGACAATTTGATATTCAAAATCATATTTTCGCCATCTGCAATTTATAAATAAATTAATGCAAGTACAGTTATATGAAATAATTTCCAATATGATACTAATAAACGGACATTATTTGGCATGTCAATAAAGCCAAATTCATTTCAATTAATCATTACGTATAATCATTCCTGAGGATTAACTAATAACTGTGTTAGTTACCTTATTTGGTGCAGCCAATAAAATATCCGAAGCAGAACAATCAAGGTGTACATGAACAAAAATGTAGCCAAATACAGAGAAGAGCAGAGTACGATAATTTGACAAATTCGTATTCCAAATTGTATTTCCCAAGGCACTGTGAAAGTATAGAGCAGATTGTTTTTCAATAGAAGTGTAAAATATGCAAATCCTGGTGAAACAAATATATTACAAGGTGGGACAAGGAATTGTGTTATCAGAACGTCTAATTTGATGTATATGGAAATCTTTGTATAGCATTCAGTACCATCCGCAACTATAAAATAGAAAAATGTGTTTAAAAATAGAAAATATTAGCCCCATCATTAAATGTTGTACGTATTAAATGTTATTTATATCTTCATTTAGATAAATATTTCCAACTTGCCGTTCTCAAAGAGAGAGGTCTCTGTATACAAATAATTCAAAACCGTTTTAATATCTTTTCCCGTTTTTGAAATGCTAAATATGCAAACCACAAAAACCATATAAAAAATACAAATCAAAATTTCCATCGTCAGGGAAGAAATACTGAATGCTTTTGTATCAATCTGTTGAACGGATTGTATGATTTGAAATGATGTCTCCATAGCAAACACTGCGTTGAAAATCCCGAAAAGTTTTAAACGAAATTGTGATTTGGACATTCTAAATGTTTGACTGGAGTGATCCCAAGAAAATGGAATAACTCCCAAAAAAGAGCCAATATTAGCATATAATGCAACCCAGTTGTAATCAGTGCTTTTAAATCCAAATATTACTTTGTGTATACTGCTTTGAAGTAGAAGTGACTCATGATAAATTACTGTAAATGCTCTGAAAAATACGTCAAGCATTTTTGAATTGAGAAAAACTGGAGTCGTCGGATATAATAACAGAAATAAGTAAGCTGATTTAGTAACAGCTTACCGGGCAAAAACAACTTAGAAGTAAATACATTTTCGTATATTTGGATTATCAATCACTTTAATCAGAACTAATAATAGTTAAATATATCAATTTCCATAAATGCTAAATAATACATCAATTCTACTGAAAGGCAGTAACAATAATTAATGGAGTATATCAAAATCTGAATAAAATATCAACGGAAATACCTAGAGTGACGATATTCCCCAAAGTGACAAACTCGTTTTGGCAAAATCTAAGAGAGAGATTTTTTTCCTTTTGGCAAGATTTAAGTGAAAAAGATTTTTTTCCTTTTGGCAAGATCTAAGCGAAAATGACTTTTTTCCTTTTGGCAAGATTTAAGTGAAAAAGATTTTTTTCCTTTTGGCAAGATTTAAGTGAAAATGACTTTTTTTCCTTTTGGCAAGATCTAAGCGAAAAAGACTTTTTCCTATTGGCAAGATCTAAGTAAAAAAGATTTTTTTCCTTTTGGCATGATGTAAGTGAAACAGATTGTTTCCCTTTTTGGCAAGTGAGTACTACTGGCAAAACTATAAATGACAAGAATGCATTTTTAAATAGTTATAATTGTATTAATGATGATTTGTCAAATAATCTTTTTTCAAACACATTGAAATTAACCGTGCATGACTATGGGAAATGTTCAAATTTGAATAAATGCAACTTTGAAATTGTGTTCATTTCTGCTTTTTAGTTTGTCTAAAGAACATAAAAAATCAACGTTTTCTAAATTTTAATAAATGTGCACAGTAAACACTCTAATTTAATACAAACAATAAAATTTACACAATGATTTCCGATTTCAGTACTGATACTAATATCCATAACTCTTGTAAATAAAAATTAACCCACTTAGCTTAATATGTATTATTACTGACAAATGTGTGCCCAACAAAGCATATACTATGGTTTACGTATTATGCTTCTATATACTATATTACATATATATACTACATTTTTCAATACCTACTGTCTGGTCTGGACAATGATATGAGTAATGCTTGAGTTTGGATAAATTATAAAAAAACGCAATGAAAAACCTTCATGTATTTATTATGTCTAAGTTATGTATGTCAGTCTGAGTATCTGACAGGATATGGCGCCTATTTAAATGTTAATAACTTTCCTTGTATTACACTTAGCGATAACATTTATACTTAGTACTAAATCAGTAGCATTGGAATAGTTTAGTCAAGTTCAAGGAAGTTAAGTAATGCAAAGCCCCTTCTTGCCGTAGAAATCTATTTAAGAATTAAATGCGGCATAGTTTTTCATTACACTGATTAAATTTATGCACATCATAGATTTAGGTTTAATTGTCATAGATTACTAGAAATCAATTAAGAATGAGTTTTATTCAAGTGAGGGGCTATTTTAAATTATAGGTAGATAAAACTTCAAGAATCTATTACAAACATTTACCAGTGTACAACAACAGGTAACTAAAGGTCACATTGGATTGATAAATTCTTTGTAAGATGGATGAATGCATCTACAGAGATTTATTTTTATATCCTATAAAACATATATCATGTCAGTGTGCTCAGCAAAGCTGACGCTTTTATATTTTGGTTTAACGGGAAAACCTTAAATATTTGGATTGCATTTTCCCATTTTGAACATTTGTTTATAATCTCCTTAACTCGAAATAGTTTGTCGTAAAAATAGTTTGTCATAAAATATACAGTGAGAGCCGCTAAAGAATTTACATGAGACTAGATGACTATATCTTATTATTGTTATTATTGTGGTAATATTAAATATCACATATAAAAAAGGGGAAGATTTTAAAGCCGGCTGGTGACCGGCCCTCTGTACTAATGGTTGCTATATGTGTGGGAATTAAGGAAAAATATAATGATTACTTTGCCAGTTTACTCCAAGTTGTTGTAGATCCTGCAATTCGCATTTTGGAGTTACACTTTCAAAGAACAAGTTTGTAACAGGCTGCATACTTCTGCAAATTACAGAATGCGAACAAATTGCTAGACAACAGAACTTCAGTGATACTGATAATGTGATTTTACTGAACAAAATTGTAATATTGTAATATTTGGTGAAATATTATTTTGAACAATTAGCTATTAGTATCCACGATTGCTTATCAGCGGCATACCTGCATCATCCATAGCGGAATTTTGTTATCGGGCAGAATACGCATTAATGCGAACAAAGTACTAAATATTTCATAAAATTTAAATATTCACAAAATAACAATGTAGGAAGACACTCATCGATGGGTGCAGACTTATTATGATAGTGGTGGTTACTGTAGAGGACTTGTTTTACCAATGCCTTTGCTGTATTATAAATTGACAGAAAATTCTGTAAAAAATAAAAAATAAAAATTTTGTAGACAATTGTAAATCCAATTTAAACTTCCAACGCAAAACTTACTATATATTCTTGCCTTTATTTTTGTCAGGAATGTGTTCCTGCACATTTGAGAAACTGATGTGATAAAGCAATTTATCTTTACCGCATGAACACTTTTTTAATTTCACAACACAAAACATGGCTGCAGCTACCAAGGCCACCATTAAAGCATATATTATAGCCATAATAGTCCATCCAGGATATTTGCAATTGTTTGCCAAATTTTCGGATGTCATATAATTTGCTATTACAATGAAACAAAAGATTAGAAAATAATTTTCACCCGCTGAAAGCGAAAACACAATAATCCACTTCATTTATTTTGAAATACCCGACGGCATGATGACGGAAAATCCAAAGTAATCCTTAAATATTTTATTTTCGTCTTCTATAATTTCTTGACGATCTTTGTTCATTCTTAAAAGTAGTAGCTGGTCTGTTACTCTTCCAGATTCTTCAGTAGAAATTGCAATTTCCAAATTATTCTGCCCAATTTTCTCATCTTCTTTATCTTCATATTCCGGAGAAAGTTTTAAATTAGAAAAACCAGTTTCATTGAGTTCATAAGACTGGCTTCCCTGAAATCCTCTCGAATGTTGAACTAAGTGTCTGAAGTGCGCAGCAGAAGAATTTGTACTGTTAAATGTCATACTAGTCTTTACAGTAGGTCTAATATCTTCATGTATTTGCCATTTTCTTCTTTTTCCTTGGAGATGAGATTTCGGATCCATGCAGAACTTAAAAATACAAAAAAGTGATTCTGTTTGCTTTTTAATGTTACAAAATTGGCCAAAAATCATCAATATTTTCGTTTTCAAGACATTCAAATCGACCTTACAATACAATGAAATATATTTTTATTGATTTAAGCATTAATAATTCCCGTAAACTTTGTAATTTAATATTTAGGAATTTTATATATTACGACCCAATACATGAATTGATGTAAATAAGAAAAAAGCAAAACAACGTTGATGTTTTTCAAGAAAATCAAAGTTTTTTTCTTTTCTTAAAAACCCTTGTTATCTTCTAGAATGAAGGAATTGATTACTTACTGTGTAACAATCCCGATATTCCATACAAGCTTTTATTTGTATGTGCACAAATAGTCTATTAGTTTCCATGTTTGGCAAAAGAAATGCTTCAAAATCTAATAGGACTTCATTTGTGTTGTCTTTGTACCGATAATATGGCTGCCTTCGAATTACGGAAGCCAAATGTGGCTTGCGACACCTAACACCGCATGTCAAAATTTTAATTTAGCATAAATCCGGACAACTGCATTTATTGTTTAATCATTTTAAGCTTTTTAACCCGAGTGTTATTAAAGCAACCGATCCTTCTGCATTAGAATCTTGAGGATCGGGACTCACTGAGACTTCCATCAGTTTTACATGTTGCCAGGCTAAGACAAAAATTCATATTCACGAAATTTGCGAGACTAATTTAAATGTAGTTTAATGCATTATAAATGTCCATTTAAAAAGAACTAAAGTATTCCTGTGTAATTTGATGATGAACATTATTTTGGAAACATTAATTGCCTTTGTAGCTCACCGGAGTTTATTATTGCCCGGAGTTGCAGACGTTCTCCTAGCGGAACAGCCTCATCTAATGGCTGTTCATGAGAATCGGTTTCATCGGTGTGGGCAACTGCTTCAGGAACAGTAGAAGGAGGATGTGCTCCTCTAAACAGAGCTACTTCGTATAAAGCTTTTATTGGCATTTTATCGGCAGATGCTACAAAAGTACAAAGATTTGTGTACCTTTAAAGTATTTTATATATTGTGCTCTGAAATATTGTACTTTGTGTATTTTTATTAAATTAAAATTTCATATAAATATTGAAAAAAAATTAAGGCTTTAATTCTTTTTGTATCTGTATTAATGAATGTACCTGTTTGACATATCAAAATGGCAAAACTTTATTTGCTTGTTAAATGAATTCTTAAATAAATTACCAAAATTTGAAAAGCGAAAATCTTTAACTTTAATTATCGGTCTGTAGACATAGGTTGCTTCAGGTTCAGAAATCATGGAAGGGCTGTAAAGCAAAGAGACACAAGATATTATGTGCAATCTCGAAGACTGCAAAAGAAAATGAGTTGGAATGAGAAGATTAATGCCATTGCACTCTCCTGTGCAGTTTAATTTGTCTTTCTACAGTAAGCATGTAATGACTGGTTGTGTTTTTGTTCTCCTTTAGATGCATTCCAGTTCAGGAGGATAATTATTACATAGAAATAGAATTATATAGAACTATGCTATTGTGATATATGGTTTACAATTTCCTTGCATGACATACTACGCCCAAAAACAAATTTAGTTCAACTTACTTAATTTCAACGTACCCGGTTGCTATACTCTTTTCTTTAGGCGGCTTGCATTTCATAATTACTTCTTGGTCGGAGACCATGATCATTCCTGGTAATTGTGGAAACCACACACGTACATAAATGAAACCCTAGACATGAACAACAAAATAAAAGTATTAGCTATTCTTTTATACGACTAAATAATTACTATAAATGATAATTTATTCTACGCAAGTACTGTGCGGGCATAAACAGGCAAAAGCAATAAAATACAGTCCTACAGTCTGTTAACCTTTGTGCGGTTTTTCCATGTGAATCTAAGTAACTACAAGGTGCTATTGATATTATTTACTCTTATTTCATAGGATAGGAAATTAAATTAAAAGACTTGCATTTTTCTTAAAAACTCCGCATTTGTTGAAATCTTTTACACTAAGGAAAAACTGAGTGTTATTGGCGTCCACTGTATGTGGAGATATTTTGCATGGTGGATCCTCCCATAAATCTCGGTTAAAATTGTCTTTAGTATTGCTATCATGGTCATCTGCAAATATAGGAACACCGCGAAAGCCAGCGGGCCTTCTCAACGTAGCTGTGAGAATATAATTTCCACCGTTTCTAACTTCACACTCAACTTCTTCAACTAGAATGTATTGAAAATTGTGTATAATTATTCGTCCCATTATGATACGGTTTACAGTTTACAAATTAGTTTAAAATGTATTACAGCAAAATTAATGCTATTCATTGGCAATTTTTATTACTGGAAAAACAAAATTATAATTAAAAGTTAATAATACAAATTCACTTTGAAGAATGGTCATTGTAATTTTTGTAACGTCTACACCAGAGAATATCACAAATTTGAATTTTGCACTATGGATATAGTTAATGTCAATTTGTCTGTACGATTGCATACCTTCGTAATTCTGAGCTGTAACTTCCTTAGATTTCAAATGTAACACAAACATCATGCTAAATGCAGCTCTGAAAAGGTAAGATGAATATCTTTGGTACACGTTAAAATATTTCATGATTGTCGTATGAAATCTCTAGAGAATTGAACCCAACTCACAAACACAAAACGGGAATTTTCAATTTCTTATAAATGTACAAATAAATGACAGTCATAAATATGAAATACGAACTGAAAACAACAACTACTGTAGATTTGATTTAAATATATGTGGATATCAAAATAAAATTAGTGACCTACTACCTTCGGCGACTGACAGATAAATACTGCTTAAATGTGCATTTCATTTTTATGATTATCAAGTAGCTGAAATATTGCGTGAGTAATAGTAATTAGTTGAAGACGGTTTAAGACTGGGAAGTCAGCAGGGCTTCTGATAGAATCTTTTGGTGTCGTTGTAACCACAATATACCAATACATGTAAAATGTTTATGTTATTATGAATTGTTGATGAGATTTTCGTCTGCATAATGGTTCAGCCGTGTATTCTGCATTCCACATCAGAAATACTGAGCAAGGAAATAGTGGAAAGAAAATAAAATATAAAATTTTACAAGTGCAGTAGAAGAACTTACAAAGTACGCGATTACTTGTACTGCAAAACTATGAATTATAATTTGAAAAATGAACACGGAAGATTCAATTAGAATTTTTAAGAACTCATTTTCCAATGACCACTTTTTTTCCCTGGAAAAATTAAATACCTGAGATTTTTCATTTTTTAACTCATTTGGCTTTCTAGAAATAGATTTTTGTACGAATAAAAAAAGTTATACAGAGATATTTAACTTTGACCCGACGGTTAGACATCCTTGAGTGGCGGTAACACAATTTTTCATTGTATATCAATTAGAATTCCATATCAAGGATGTCTAACAATACACATACAGTATGCATAAATACATATATAGGTATGCCGTCGGGTCCAAAAGCAATCTCTCTGTAAATTAAACCGCTATATTAAGCAGTTATATTAGGCCAGAAATTTTTCAATCTGGGCTGATAAAGTTTTTGTGCTTTTGCCAAAGCAGTAATTATTAATTCGGCAAGCTTTTGTCAACCTGGATGCCCTAATGCATTATTCAATAACTACTGTCTCGACAATGATAATAATAATGTTTGAATTTGAATAAATTAAAATATTGTTAGCGATTTATTGCAGGCTTTGTGTTTCTGCCAGTTACACAAGGGTAAACTTACTGTATTCTAAGGAAAACGATAACCTAAAATATATGTTGTTTTTCATTACACTGATTAAGCTTATGCATGAAATGTTTAATTGTCATAGATAACTAGAAATTAATTAAGAATACGTTTTATTTGTGTGACGTGCCATTGTAATTTATAGGTAGGTAAAAGTTTAAGAATCTTTTACAAACATTTATCGTTGTACAACAATGAGTAACTCAAGGTAACATTGGATAGATAAATTTCATGGAAGAAATTTAAGATGCAGTTAAGGGAGTGTTAAGTATTGTTTAAATATTATGTATTCCTCATTCTTACAGTATTAATGTTTGTCACTATCAACGTCAATATTCAATATCAATGTAAATGCATCAAAGTATTACAACATAAGAATCCATGTAAGTAGTCAGGTAAAAGTTCGTGGTTTTGTGGATTTGTAAAATATCATTTTTGTTTTTACTAAAAGTACATTTATAAATGTTTCTAATGTATAAAGTAGCTTGGAAGTGAATTAATTTAGATTAAAAATTTCCATTGCCAATTTTATACCAATGAATCTATACAATTGTATTTACATGAATCTTACAATTATAACAATGTGCAAATGAAGGAGTTAGAAGAAGAAATATTACTTATAAGCATAAATATTAATTATTAAGAGGAGCATCAGCGAACTCTTTATAGGAATGAAGGATCTGTCTGTCTGTCTGTCTGTCTGTCTGTCTGTCTGTGCGTGTGTGTGTTCGCGAAACGCTACTTTATAGTAATGTCCGATCTGTCTGTCTGTGTGTTCGAATTGTCAGTATGTGCCGCATTTTACACATCGACTTTCGTACTGTCTTTCTTGACTTTCCTACCGTCTCTCTTGATTTTAATACTGTCTTTCTCGGCTTTCCTATTGTCCTTTTAACGAGTTTATCACAAAAGTATACTTTTGTGTCCGTCCATAACCGCTATTTTTTATGCGTTTACAATAGTTTTTTCACTATGCATGCACTGCAGGAATCTTACACAAAGCAATACGCATTGTTCTGTAGTTCTATTTGCTGACCACAAAATCGGCGGTTGACGACAAATCAAAATCTCCTACATACTAATACTGTTTTTATCGGTTTTCATGCCGTTTTTTCTCCGTTTCGGTTTCGGTTTTCTCAATGTCTATGCTCCTCTTCATTACGTGCTGTTTTAACAGGTTTATTAAATATGTGATTCCAATTTTTATGCAAAATTTTTTAATGGAAATAAAATGCTGTAGTATTTAAAAGCTATGGATGCGTAATTAGAATTTAATTCACTGGGCATAATTAAAAATTGTGGTCTTAGTTGTTCTGACTTCCAGTTGGCGTCTTTGCAAGCAGAAAACATGAAATAACTGTACTTAGAAAAGAGAACAAACTTTTGAATCAGATTTGGTGATAGTACAATAAATACGCTTTGGTCGTAGAAGCTAATGAATGTAATATTGGGGATAAGCCAACAATCTTCTTAAAGGAATTTCTTGAGTCAAACAAAGTTTTACAATCCAAAGTTTAATAAATTGTAAAATTATGAATTTCATTTTTCTTCAAGGTTTCAATTTCTTTATTGAAATAGTCACAAAATAACAATGTAGGAAGACACTTGATACGTACATATTCATTATGATGGTCGTTGTTAAGATGGACAACCTGTTTTATCAATATGCTGTATTCCACATTGACAGCCAATTCTGCAAAAAAAAATGTCGCCATCGTCAATTGAGCTGAAATTTTTATTGTATAATTATTTTTGCCTACCTTTGGTTTTAACAGGAATGGGTGCCTTCACATTTGACGAATGGATGGAATTTAGCAATTTTTCTTTGTAGGATGAAAACCTTTTTAATTTCACAACGCAAAACATCGCGGCAGCTAACAAGGTCACCATTAAAATATACAGTATCATCGCTGATGTCCATCCATGACATTCACAAGGGTTTGGCAAAATTTTGGATGTCATGTAATTTGCTATTACAATAAAACAAATAATTAGAAAATCATTTTTGCTCACTGGCATATTACAGCGTGAACCCAATAACCAACTTCATTATTTTGACATACCAGATGGCATGATGACGGAAAATCCAATATAATCGCTAAATATTTTACTTTCTTCATATATAATTTCTTGATCATCTTCTCCTCTTATTAAAACTAGTCCCCGGTCTTCTACTTCCTTCGATTCTTCGGAAGAAATCGCAATTTCCAAATCACTGTGCCCAATTTTTCCATCTTCTTTATTTTCATATTCCCGAGAAAGTTCTAAATTAGGTAAACCAGTTTCATTGAGTTCATAAGACTGGCTTTCCGGAAATTCTCTCGAATGTCGAGCCAAGGGTCTGAAGTACTCATCAGATGAATTTGTACTGTTAAGTGTCATAGTAGTGTTCATGGTAAGTCCACTATCTTCATATGTGTGTCTTTTCCTTAATTTTCCATAGATAGGAGAAGGCTGATCTATGCAGAACTCAAAAGTACAAAAAATTGTCATTCTTTTTGCTATTTAATGTTGCAAATTTGTTTAAATTGACCAAAAATCAATATTTTTGTTTTCAAGACATACACTTCCATGTTACCATACAACAAAATATACTTTTCCATCAATTTATGCGTTAAGAATCCCGTAAAAATTTTAATTTAGCATTCATTTACATTTACTAAAAGCTCTTGTTGTTTTCTTATAAAATAAAGGAAAGGATTACTTACTCTCTTACAGTCTCGATAATCCATACAAGCTTTTATCCGTACGAGCACAAATAATCTATTAGTCTCCCACATGTTTGACAAAAGAAATGCTTCAAAATCTAATAGCACTTCATTGGTGCTATCTTGGTACCGATGATATGGTTGCCTTCGAATTACGGAAGCCAAATCTGGATTGCCACACCTAACCTTGCAAGTAAAAATTTCAATTTAATATAAATCTCGACTACTGCATTTATTTTTTAATTATTTTGAGTTCTCTAACCCGTATTTTATTAAAACAACCGATCCCTTTGCATTTGCATCTTCAGGATCTGGACTTACTGAGACTTCCATAAGTTTTACATATTTCCAGGCTAAGGTAACAATGCACACTCAAACAATTTAAAGTATTTTTAATTTAATTCAATGTATTATAAATGCCCAATCAAACAGTAGACTAAAGTGTTCAATAGCAATTTGAACATGAAAATGATTTTTGTAAACATCTGACTTTATTTTACCAGAGTCTACTTTTGCCCGGAGTTGCAGACGTGTTCCTAGAGGAACAGCCTCATCTAATGGATCTTCATGATCGGCTCCAGCGGTTTTGGCTCCTGCTTCTGGTGAACTTTTTCCAACAGTGGAAGGAGAAAGTGTTTCCATGAAAAGAGCTGCTTCATATAAAGGTTTTATTGGGGATTCGTCGACAAATCCTACAAAAGTACAAACAATTCCGTTTCTGTAAAATAATTTAATTTGGTAATTTGTGTTTTAATTGAATGAAAATTAACATATAAATAATATATTTGTATGCTAATAAATTCTGTTTCGCATTAACGAATCTACCTGTTTGGCATACAAAAATAGCTAAATTTCAATTTCCTGTTAAATGAATTGTTAATTATATTATTATTACCCGATTTTGAAAAACGACTTCTAGTTTTAATTATCGGTCTGTAAATATAGGTATCTTCATCACGCTTCAAAACCATGGAAGAGCTGTAAAGCAAAGTGACACAGAATATTATGTATTTGAATAGGGTCATTGTCATTGCAACAACAGTGACTCAGGAATTTGGAACAACAATAGTATTTCTAGATAATGAAATTCATTTGCATTGGATATTTTGGTTTTGTTTTAATTAAGATAAAATTTTTGAACTACAGTGCTAAATACTGAGAAAGAATTTAATGTAATTCCAAGAATCGAATCCAGATGCTCAACTCTTTACCGTACAGAGATATGCTTCAACTCTCCACCGGATTTTTTTCCAATATTAAGATTAGATTTCCCTTAATCTATTTTCAATCCACAGTGTGTAATTTAAAGATTTTTTTAAACATACAGGAGATTGAGAAATATACTCTGTGAATTTATACACGTCAAAATATTAGAATTATTATATAATGCTATACCTCTTTTTGATATATTTAATTTTTATAATAATTTATAAAATGGTAAATTGCTTTATTTCCATCTGTAATGGCACACCTGTTACTGACTTGTTTATGCTATCTATATAAAAACATATACTTAAGCATTTATTATATCTCCAATTCCTATCAATGTTTATGAACACTATGATTTGAAAATAATTAGTGGGTTAAAACATTTAAACTCAGTGCACTGCACGAACAACGCTTATAATGTGGAAGCAATGTACTAATCAAAATGAATGATGATGGTGCAATGTGGCAGATTACTAAAGAAAATATTTGGAATGGGAAAATAAATGTCATTGCACTTTCTTGTGGAGTTTACATACACATGTTTATAAATTAAAAGTGTATTGGCTGGTTGTCGCCTTTTATATGCATTTAAATTCATGCAGATAATTATTACATAGAAATTGAATTATATAGGACTATACTCTATTGTGCTGTATGATTTACATGTTCCTTGCATAATCTACTACACCCAAAAACAAATGTAGCTCAACTTACATGTCTCCAGCGTATCCGGTTGCTATACTCTTTGCAAGAGTTGGTTTAGGTGGTTTGCACCTCATAACAACTTCTTGATCGGAGACCATGACCACCCCTGGTAATTGCGGAAACCACACGCGTAAATAAATGAAACCCTACATATGAACAACAAAATAAAATACTTTATCTTTTATACTATTAATTGAATATTATAAATAATAATTTTTATTATACGGAAGTGCGGGTGTATGCAATTTATTCTAATTTCATAAGATGGGAAATGAAATTAAAAAACTTGCGTTTTTCTTAAAAACTCCGCATTTGTCGAAATCGGTTACACGAAGATTAAACACAGAGTTATTGACGTCCACCGTGGCTGGAAATATTTGGCATGGTGTATCCTTCCATAAATGTTTGTTAACACTGTCTGTAATATTGCTACCATGGTCATCCGCAAATATAGGAACCCCGAGATAGCCAGCGGGCCTTCTCAACGTAGCTGTGAGCATATAATTTCCACGGATGCTAGCATCACATTTAATATCCGCAACTAGTATATTTTGAAAATCACATATATATAGTTCGTTACATTAAAGAGTTTAAGTTGCAAAATTAGTTAAAAATGCATTGCAGCAAAATTAATGTAATTCATTGTGCATTTCTTGATACAAGAAAAGCAAAAATAGAAGTAAGAAGAAAAATTAATAATAAAAATTTCGTTTGAAGAAGTTCGTTCATTGCAAATCCTTTTAAAGTTTTCGCCAGAGAACGTCAATTTGAATTACGCACTACGAATATAGTTAAGGTCAATAACCTTTGTAATTCTGAGCTGCAGCTTCCTTAGATTTTAAATAAAGCATAAAAATTATGTTAAATGTTGCTTCGAAAAGATGAAATGAAAATATTTGGTGCACACTAAAATATTTCATGATTGTAACCAATGAAATATCCAACAGAGAATTGAACCCAACTCACAAACCCAAAACAGGAATTTTCAATGTCTAACAAATCCACAAGTAAATGAAAATCTTAAATATGAAATACGAACAGAAAACAAGTAGTATTGTAGATTTGAATTGATTATACGTGGATACCAAAATGAAGTCAGGTGCTTAGTACTTTCGACGACTGACAGATAAATAGTGTTTAGATGTGAATTCCATTTACTTAAGATTATCAGGTGGCTGAAAAATTGCGTGAGTAATAGTAATTAGTTGAGGACGGTTTGAGACTGGGAAGTCAGCACCAGGGTTACTGATGGAATCATATGTCATTCTAGCCATAATATAACACATGTAAACTGTTCATGTTCTGATGAATTTTTGATGAAGTGAGTTAAACTGTTCAGCGGCGTATTATGCAATCCATATCAGAAATACTAAACAAGGAAATTATGGAAAGAAAGCAAAATTTTATAAGTAAAGTACAAGAACTTCTTTACTTTTACAAAATGAGGAATTATTCGTACTGCGGCACACAATTAGGAATTATAATTTTGTAACATGAACATGGATGATTCAATTAGAATTTGTAAGAATATATTTTTCATTGACCAATTTTTTCACTGAAACAAATAGATGCTTGAGATTTTTCATTTTTCTAACTCATTCGACTTTCTATAAAACATTTACTTGTACGAATAAAGAAGGTTTTGGAAGTCTTGTATCCACAGTGTACTCACAGAAACTATATAATTATATTACTTATCGTAATTTATAGAGAGAGCTGAGGGGCTATGTTGACAGGAAGGCAAATGATTACGCATTTGAAAATGGATTTGCAAAGCTATCAGTTCTGAAGAATTTAAAACAGCCGTGGCATAAAGCCTTGATTAAATCTTTTAATACAAATTAAGTTTGTAATACATTTTACATAAATTTCCTGACGGAATTTACACCCCTTTAGTTTTTCTCCAGCTGAACCGCAACTACTGTTTCGTACATATTAATATAGCTTTACAAAACTACAGTAATTCTAGTATTGATTTGACGCATGCCATAAAAATACTTTTTCGGTTTCTTTGTTTAATTCCACTTAGGAAGAATAACCCCGTTTTCTCAAACTGATGGGCATTTTTGGCAATAAAAATTTCCAATCTAAACGTCAAAACCTCAGTGAAATCTTCTAATTTGGATTACTGCTAAATTTAAAAAAGCATGTGAATTGTTTGCTTACAACAGTAAGTACCTATACAACTTCAGCCAACCGGTCGGAGTTGCCCTGTCTGCTTTGCCTCCGTTCACAGAGATGTGCTAGGTTGATGTGGATGTAATAGAAATGTAATATTTTTACAAGTATGATGTTAATTTACGCAATTTTATTAAGTAATTTTAATAATATGTTGCCTATCAAATTTGAAAATTTGATGCATTGTGTCAAATTTAATTTATTGCCAAATATACGTAATTTATTTCAAATGTATGTAATGTCTGTCAAATATACTTATTTTACCTAAATATATTTAATTTGCGCCAAGTATACCTTTGCTTCAAATGCAATTAATTTGTTTCCAATGTATTTACATTTTTTCAAATATATTTAATTACCATCAAATATTCTTAATTTGTTTCAAATATAATTAATTTGATTCATGAATTCGTTTTTTTTTCATTTCATGCTTCATGAATTAGTTTATACATAAACTTCATACGTATTATTGTCCATTTCAACGAATAAATGCTTTAAGTGTGGAATCAAGGTTAAAATGTGTAAGTAATGTTCTTAAGTAAGTGCACTTATTTTGCTATCCACATTGTACCTATACTAGTTAACTATATTTTTACTTTATTTACCACGATGTAATTAATGTACTGCTGTATTTATTAAATAAAATTTGCCGTATTTTCGGAATATATTGATAATCAAGAAATTATTGACATATAATGATATCCTTTGCATACTAAGAATGATGGTGGTGGTTAAGGTAGAGAACTTGTTTTGCTAATCTCTTTGCTATGTTCTACATTAACAGCAAATTCTGTAATATTAAATTTAACAAATAGAATTTTAAGGTGAATTCAGTGCTAAACATTGAGAAAAGTTTATGAGACCGAGAATTGTACTGAAAACCAATTGTATTGCCCATTACACGTTTTACCAAATCCTAATTACTAAAACTTAAATTTAAAATGAAAAATTTCAATTTATTTAACATTCTATTCCTTTCTACTTGGGGGTTTAACATTATCAAATTCGATTCTCGGTCTCCAAATTGTTTCTCAATATTTACCAACGAATTTGTCTTAAAAATTATTTCCATAATATCGTCATTGTCAATTCAAATAAAACTTAGAATGAAATATTTCCTTTTATACCTTTAGTTTTATCATGAATAGGTGGCTCCACCTTTGAGAACTGGATGCGGTATAGCAATTTTTCTTTGTAACTTGAAAACGTTTTTAATTTCACAACGCAAAGCAGAATTGCAAATACCAAGGCCCCCATTAAAGTAAACATTATGGTTGTAGTCCATCCACGACATCGGCAAGACTTTGTCAAAACTTCGGATGCCATGTAATTTGCTATTACAAAAAACAAACCATTAGTCCATAATATTTTATCACCGAAAAGGTGGACTCATTAATTAACGTCATTTATTTTCAGATACCGGACGGCATAAGAACGGAAAATCCAATAGAATCGCCAAATATTTTAGTTTCGTCATCTATATAGAGAACATATTTGCCCCTCTTTAATGGCAATTGCTGTTCATCATCTTGTCCATTCCAACCATTATCCCAATTAACTTCTTCTTCTAACTGTAGACTAGTTTCATTAAGTTCATTAGACTCGTTTTCTGGTATTGTCATCGATTGCTGAACAAAAGGGTTGAAATTTTCAACAGAATTATCTGTACTGTAAATTGTTATATTAGTCTGTGTAACATTTATAATATCTTCATCTGTTTGTCTTTTCATTCTTTTTCCATTTTGGTGCATATCAGAAGGTTGGTAATCATCCATGCAGAGCTCCTATAAATGTTAATACTTTCTTTGAAATACTCTAATTACAAATTACAAAACCGGTAAAAAATCATTTTTTGTTTTATTACAAAAAACAAGCAAGTAAGTAAGTATATAAAGTTATGCTTTTTTGCTTTTTCAATTTTACAAAGTCTATTAATATAGCATTATAAGAATATTTTTCGTGTTCAAAGCATTAAAACAGATGTTGCAGTACACTGTCAGTTATTTTCCAATAACTTAAGCATTAATAATTTATATTTGACATGAAACATTAAAAAATACTTTTTTCGTTTACTTTTCCTTTTCATAAAAACCATAGGGGGGATTTTGTAGAATATAAGATTGATTGCTTACCGTGTGACAGTTCTGCAATTTCATACAAGCTTTTACTTGTATGTGGAGCCACAATCTATTAGTTTCCACCTTGTTTGACAAAACAAATGTTTCAAAATCTAACAACACTTCATTAGTGCTGTATTCGTTGGGATGATATGGCTGTCTTGGAATTATGTTGGCTAAATCTGGATTGCGACACCTAAAATCACATATCAAAATAAAGTAATTTAAAATCTCAGATTCCGTATTTAGTAATTATTTTGAGTTTTCTAACCCGAGTTTTATTAAAGCAACCGACCCCTCTGCGTTTGCATCTTCAGGATCGGGACTCACTGAGACTTCCAACAGTTGTGCTTGTTGCCAGTCTAGGAAAACAGTTCATATTCACACAATTTGCAATGTTAATTTTAATGTAGCTTAATGCATTGTAAATATCAACTCTAATAGGGCTTAAATTCACGAGCAATTTGAACATGAAAATGCTTTTGTAAGCATTAACTGTTTTTATAACATACCAGTAGTATAGTCTGTATTTATGTTTGCCCGGAGTTGCAGACGTGTTCCTATCGGAACAGCTTCATCTAATAGGATTTGATTAGAATCGGTTCCAGCAGTATGGGCTCCATCCCCTGGAGAACTTTTTCCAACAGTAGAGGGAAAACCTGTTTCCCTAAACAGAGCTACTTCGTATAAAGTTCTTTTTTCACTGTCGATAACCCCACAGAAAGACCCAATATCGTTGAAACTGTAAAATATAATTATATTTAAATTAAAATAAAATTATGCGTATACAATGAAAGTTAGATTAGTTTTCGTATTTGATGTTACATGCACAGTTTTCATTGTGAATGACGACTTTTTTACAATATCTACATAACTTATTTATGCATACAGAACTGACTTATTCTGTTTTACTAAACACTGTTAAAGCAGTGGAAATTACATCGTGTGCGACTCTACTGTTGTTATATATAATTTACTGCTCCTGCATATCCACACCAAAGAACAAATATTCAACTTACAAGAATTCGATTTCGGTTGCTATACTCGGTGAAGGTTTAGGCAGTTTGCACTTAATGATCACTTCCTGATCGGAGACCATGACCACCCCTGGTAATTTTGGAAACCACACGCGTACATAAATGAAACCCTTCATATGCACAGTAAAATGAAATAGTTATGTATTGATTTATACCATTAATTAAATACTATAAATAATTATTTACTACTTTTTGCGTCCTGTGTTCGAATGAACAGGATTAAAGAAAAAGGGACAATCCGATGGTTTATTAACTTGTACAGTGTTTTAATTGTGACTTGCATTGTTTTTAAAAACGCCACATTGGTTGAAATCTGTTACACGAACGATAAACACACTGTCAGGGTCGTCCTCCGTATCTGGAAATATTTGGCATGGTGTATCGCTCAATAAATCTTGGTTAACATTATCTTTAGCATTGCGACCAGGGTCATCGGCAAAAATAGGAACACCGCGAAAACCAACGGGCTTTCTCAACTTGGCTCTCAGATATTCCTCTTGAGCATAACATTTGATGTCTGCAACTAACATGTATTGAAAATTGTTTATATTCAGTTTGCTACATTAAACAGATTATAGTTACGAATAAAGTTAAACTGCAGTTCAGCAAAATTAACTCACTTGCACATTCTTTTTTACAAGAAAAACAAAAATGTAATACAAAATAGTGAATATATTTGTAGTACCAAAGATCATGAGAAATAAAATTATACGTTACGAATATACTTAAAGCTATTTGCTAGATCTATAAGAATACATACCAACGTAATCCATAGCAGTGGCTTTCGTGGGTGTCAAATAAACCATAAAAATAATGCCAAATATAGCTTAAAAAACCTTAAATGAAACACTTTGTTGCATTTCAAAATATTTCGTTCGTATAACTTATGAAATTCCACTAGAATTAAACCCAACCCACAAAAACAAATTTTCAATATCAAATAAAAACACAAATGACGGTCATAAATAACAAATGTGAAAAAAATTAAGTATTAATGTAAATGTTATTTTATTACAATATGCGGTTAACGAAATAAGAACGAGGTACCAAAGAAGTACTTTCGACGCTTGATAGATATATACTGTTTATATTTACATTTCACTTACATAAAGATTATTATGTAGCTAAAACATTGCGTGAGTTGTATTAATTATGTGAAGACGATTTGTGTCGTCTAAATCATAATAAAGAACACACATAAAGTGTTCATGTTATGTTGATTTGTTTGTGAGATATGCCATTAATATGGTTCACCTATAGTCCTACGCGTGTTAATAATAATAATAATAATAATAAAGGGTATACAGAATAATATTAAAGTTCAGTCACCCTGTATTCTGCATTTCAAGTCACAATTACTGAACAAGAAATAATGGGACAAAAATACAGCTTATAAGTCTAATAAAGAACTTGTTTTCTTATACAAAACGCTCAATTACTCGCAGGACAAAACTTTGAATTACAATTTGTAAACGAAAAAGAACAATTCATTTGAAGATTACAATTATTAACGTACATTTTATTCATATTATTTATTACTTTTACATTAGTTACTTGCAGTATCAGGCATTAGGAGTATCATCACATTTTAAATGACAATGCTACTACAGTATATTAGAAATGTCCAAACTCTGCTCTTTACAAAATCATCGTGCAGAAATTAATTATGGGGGACATTAGAATTAAATATCCCGCCGCTACTAACAGCACATTTCACGCCATCACTCTAGAAGTAGATAACAAATGAAATTCAACATTTATATAACTTTATTGTGCATTGAATGGGAAGGAAAAAGCATTCTGTTCATAATGTATATAAATGTTTTTGCTAATATTAGTGTTTAAATATGCAGATATATTTTTCTTTTGGCTATACATTAATAGAAATACAAATGGGCGACCAATTCAATTAAAGTCCAAATTTTCAATTTTCATTAGGACATTTCAATTGGACATCGGCTGGTTTAATGCTTCTAAAGATCGCGCCTTGGAATACATGATACAGTATAGAAGATCCCTGTTCAATAAAATCATTACCAAGTCGGATTTTGTGACCGCATAATATATCCACTTTCGTGATAGAAATTAATGAATGTTGTATTGGCGATAAGTCATCAGTCTGCATCAGTCGCCTAGAGACAAATAAATATTCTTTAGACGAGCATTTCATTTACATAAGATTATCAAGTAGCAGAAATATTGCGTGAGTAATAATAATTAGTTGAAGACGAGACTGGAAAGCCAGAATCATAATATTCAAAATGTTCATGTTATGATGAATAGTTAAGGAGATTTGACTCAATAAAATGGTTTCGCCATGCATTCTGCATTACAAATCAAAAATACCAAGCAAGGAAATGATGGAAGGGAAACAGAAAGTTTTTACTTCTACAAAGTGCGCAATTAAGTGTACACCACAACTATGAATTAAAATTTGTAAAATGAATATGAAATTTAATCGTTTAACGAAATCATTTAAAATTTTAACGAATACATTTTTCTCTATTTTTTTCACGGAACAAAATAAATGCTTGAGATAAAAATGTTTTTTAAATAAAACGTTTGCTTGTACGAATCAAAAAATTTTTGCGAGTTCATTACATTAATGCTATTGAGGTTCGGAAAGCTATGTATCTACACAATTCACAGTGTATTCACTGAAACTTGGAGGCCGTATATTCCTCTTATAACTAATTAAGCGACTATATTTGTCTCATGCGTGCCCAATATTGACTTCTGTGTAGTCAATTGAGTCATCATCGCACACAATGCCTTTTCCTCTGCAGCAAGCAGAATTCCCACTATTACAGTAGCAGTTCTTGCTACTCTTGCTCTGACGTCAACATATAATAAGATGAAATAAGAAATAAGCAAATAAGAATGCAGTCAAATGTTGTCCTACTGATATTATTCAAATCGAATTCAGCTCATAATCCATTATTACTTTGGTTTAGAATTGAAAGCGACACTTTAGCAAATTTTTTGGGTGTCTGTATTGCTTCCGAAAAATGTTCTCATCACAGACAACAAATCCAAAATGTGAATACTTGCGATAGCTTGTAAATAAATGCTTTCAATCATTTTTTGAAATAAAAATAAATTCAATTTTATTATTTAATTATTATTCATAATTTTTCTACATTCAGCATTTTATATTGCACTAAAATGTCACACAAATTCAAAAGTATACTATTACTAGATGGTTAAAAGAAAAGTTTGTGTCTTTTATACTTAATATAAATATTTAAGTAAATAGATGAACAAGAATAGTTACAATAGTTAGAACACTTGGACTAACTATTCGTGAATCGTTTTTCACTATTCGTGAATCGTTTTTGCACCCTCGACGAACTGAGCCAATGAGAAAATTAGATTGAAAATCCTGAGCGATTCCATGCCCTACGCTTTTAGTTTTTGCATTTGGGCTCAAACAGGTTAATTTATTAGTAAAATTGGTAGCTGAGTATAGAGACCATTCATTGCTTCCAGTGAATAGCCAGGAGCGTATAACTGTTGGCTGTTGCAAAATCAATTCATAGTTTCCAGAGATACTCGTGGTGAACTTATACCCAGACAAGTTTTTGTCAGTATAAAGGGAAATTTCATCGACAGTTAGATCGGAATTTCCATACTTTTTCGCAAGGATAAAATTCTCAAAATCCACTTTGTGGCATTCTTCTGGAGAGTAAAGACGTAGACTGTTGCTGCATTCCCACCCAGAGATGAACGTCGCTCCTTCGAGTGCAATAACAGAACCTGACCCAACTTCTTTGCATTGCCCAATTTCCCACCTATTATTTCATTATACAGCCATGTAACTAGATATTTTTTAAACAAAAACATGTTATTTTGTACTTACACTCCGTTAACCCTAAAGGATTTAGCGTTTCTGTAACCGTTCTCATTTTTCTCCTCGATTGTTTTCCAGACAGTTCCAATGGATGTTTCACAGTTCGCATCATTAAAAAACTCAACATGTTGAATTTCACTCTGATTGGTCAGGCAAATTATGCAACTTAAAAAGACAAATCTAAATAGCAGTTTTGTTGAATTAGAGAAAATAGAAGTCATGTTCGTTTTTATAGTTTCTGAATTTTCATTTTATAATAATAAAATTAACGCTAATTAAATAAATTATGTATTTTAGGACTATGGAATATCAAAAGCTACTTTACTAGGCTATGGAAACTTGGGAACTGAACTACAATTATAAGTACTACACTTGTATTGATAGGGGTTATATAGGTACAAGGAAAGTATTATACTATTAAGTAACACTATGAGTGAACTATATGAGAATTATTCAACTGTTCAGTAAATAGGACTGTGACACAAATAAATGTCAACTGTGTAATTACTTAGTTGAGTAATTTCTGCAGAACTAGAAAGGAAAACTGCACTTAGTAAATGACGAATTGATTAAATCAATCACTACTGTATGTCGAAAAAGTTATCATCCATAGCAAAAAGCGTCTACACTGTACCCTTATATTTTCGTGACTTCTCTGAAAGTTAAGAGAAACCGCGACGCGGTCCTCAATTATTCTTTTCAGATAAAAACGCAATAGCATTATCTATGCCTAAGCTGGCATTAATGGAAATAATCGCATTCATTCTCGCTGATGCACAGATAATGCTATTGTGTTCTTATCTGAAAACGGAAATTGAGGCCCATGACGCGGTTTCTCTTAAATTCCAACGAAGTCACGAAAGTGTAAGACTAGAGTACAAAACATCTTGGGATAAAAATAGATAATACACGTCTTTTGCCAACAGACAAGTCAAGACCAATATTTTGTCCTCTGCTCTCGTACACCATCAAAATTCAGGTAACAACAAAGGTTCGATTTTATTTCGTTTGATTATAAAAGAATGATATGGAACACTATGAATGACTTCCAAGGAATGCTTTAAGAAATCCAAACTTGATGAGCAGAAATTGTATTGTAATGATTCATTGTTAATATACCGTATATTCCTAGTTGAGGCCCCAGGGACGCTTTAATTTGAAGTTCACTTTTTCTCATGTAACGTTTGCATAAAGATCCCCATGGGGACCTTATGACGGTCAGGAATCTTATTGTTTCAACGTATTTATATAATAGTCGAAATTCATTATACAGGTAACATGTTAATAGACAATAAATTATAATGTATTAAGTGTATTATTAAATGTAAAACCAGAAGAAGTACTAACGTCACCATTAAAAAATTATGTGTTGTGCTAATTGAAGTTATTTCGAACGTGGGTTTAGTAGTGTATAGTTTGGTGAGCCTTTTTAAGCACTTTTTGTTGCACTGAGGCGGGGCCCACTCGGGGGTATTAATACGGAAGGGAACATAATGCGGAATATATGGTATTAATACCATTAGCGTTTTAGGTACGCAATGAGTACCTAAAACCATTGCGCGCATTGCGAACCAATACATGTTATTTACGTGTTCAGTGAATTTGGGTAAATCGTAATGAAATGATACCGGGAATATGCACAGATTACATAGCCAAATTTTTTTTTGAAAAGATGAAATGAAAATCTTTATTACCCGTTAAAATATTTCATTCAAAATTCCTGTAGAATTGAACCCAACTCACAAACACAAAACAGGGATTTTCAATGTCCACCATCATAATCAGCAAATATAGGAACACCAGTAAATCCATCTGGTTTTCTCAACTTAACTTTTTTCCGCATTCGATGTCCGCAACTGACACATAATTCCCAAAAAGTAAAAAAAACTGTATTTCAGCAAAATTAATGAAATTCTGTGTGCATTCCTTACAAGAAAAATAAAAATTTAATACAAAACTGATCAGAGTTAAAACCTTAAAGAAATGTACGATATTAAGTTTCTTAATGTTAACGGCAGAGAATATCACAAATTCGAATTATTCGTTAAGGTTATAGTTAATGCTAACTATTTGATCTAGTAAGGTTACATGCCATCGTAATCCATAGCAGCGACTTCTTTAGGTGTCAAATGAAGCACAAAAATCATGTAAAATATCGCTTTGGAAATATGAAATGAGAATAGTTTTTGCATTTTAAATAGTTTATGCTTGTATCAAATGCAATCCCATTAGGAATGAACCCAACTAACAAACCTAAAACAACAATTTTCAGTGCCTAAAAAATGTGCAAGTGACAGTCGTAATTAAGAAATTCAGAACAAAAAAAAATATTTAAATTTGATTTGATCATATGTGGAAAGCCAAATAACCGGGGCACCTAGTGCTTTCGACGATTGCCAGATAATTACTGTCTATAGGTACGTTACATCAACATGAAGATTATCAGGTAACAAAAAAATTGCAAGAATTGTAGTAATTAGTTGAAGGCGGGGCGAGACTGAGAAGTCAACAAAGCTACTGATAGAATCAAAATGCATTACTTGCATGAAATGAAATCCAGGGAAAGTTCTAAATTAGAAAAACCAGTTTCATTGAGTTCATAAGACTGGCTTCCCGCGAAATTCTCTCGAATGTTGAGCCAAAGGTCTGAAGTGCTCACCCGACGATGTTGTCCTATTAAATGTCATAGCAGATTTTATGGTAGGTCCAATATCTTCATCTGTGTTTCTTTTCCTCCTTTTTCCAAGGAGACGAGAAGCCCGATCCATGCAGAACTCAAAATACAAAAAATAGTAATGTTTTTTGCTACTTAAAGGAAGAATCATTTAAAATGATCAAAAATTAATTTTTGTGTTTTATAGACATAAAAATCGATGTTTCAACACAATAAAATAAAACTTTTTCATTTTCTTAAAAGATCTTGTTGTTTTCTTATAAAATGAAGAAAATTATTTTTTACAGTGTGACAGTCCTGATATTCCATGCAAGCTATTATCTGTACGAGCACAAATAATCTATTAGTCTCCCTCATGTTTGACAAAAGAAATGCCTCAAAATCGAATAGAACTTCATTGGCGCTGTCTTTGTACCGATGATATGGCTGCTTTCCAATTACGGAAGCCAAATATGGATTTCGACACCTAAACTCGCATGTCAAAAATTTAATTTAATAGAAATCTTGACTACTGCATTTATTGATTAATTCCTTTAAGTTCTCTAACCCGAGTTTTATTAAAGCAACCGCTCCATCAGCATTTGCATCCTCAGGATCGGGACTCACTGAGACTTCCATCAATTTTACATACTTCCAGGCTATAACAATTTACATTCACAAAATTTGCGATGTAAATTTATTGTATTTAAATTTAATTTAAATAACCAATCAAATATGACTAAAATATTCATGAACAATTGCAGCATGAAAATATCTTTTGTAAAAATTAACTCTTTATAGTTTACCAGAGTTGTCATTAATTTTTGCTCGGAGTTGCAGACGTGTTCCTAGCGGAACAGCCTCATCTAATGGCAGTTCATGGGAATCGATTTTAGCTGCGTGGGCTCCTCCTTCAAGAGAACTTCTTCCAATTGTAGAAGGAGAACCTGTTTCCCTAAACAGAGCTATTTCGTATAAAGGTTTTATTGGAGATTCGTCGACAAATCCTAAAAATATAAAGATTTGTGGACCTATAAATAATGATTTGTATTTTTGTTGAATTTATATTGCATATAAATAATGAAATTAAATTTAAGATTTTAATTCCGTTTTGTATTATTGAATGTACCTGTTTGACATATATGAAAATATATCAATTTTATTTTCTTGTTAAACGATCTGTTAAATAAATTACCAAAATTTGAAAAGCCAGTTCTTGTTTTAACTATCGGTCTGTAGATATACGTAGCGTCATATTCGACACTTATGGAATAACTGTAAAGTAAAGCAAAGTGACACAGGATCATGTAAAAACTTTATAGAAACCTTACAATAGCATTCAGTCAGGAGTTTGGAACAGCAATAGTAATTCTAGATAACAATATTCATTTGCTTTGTATACTTTTTAAAGATAAAATTTATGAACTACTATTCTAAATACTGAGAAAGAATTTTATGGATTTCCAAAAATCTAATTCGGATGCTCTTCTGATTACCGGAAAGAAATCTGTACCAACTTCCCACAGAAATCCAATACTCAGTTTAGATTTAACTTAATCTATTTTAAATCCACAGGGTATACATTGAAGCCGCAGCTTATCTTAGGCATACATGTGATTGAGAAATATATTGAATGAATTTATACACGTCAAAATATTAAAATTATTATACAATCCTATTTTCTGTATATAACTTTTGTAATAATTTATAAAATTGCAGATTGTTTTACTTTCATCTGTAATGTCACAGGCACATTTATCAATAAGTATGACGACTTATTTATGATATCTACATAAATATCATAATATAGAAAACTTTTTATTATTTTCCATTTCTAGCATTGTTTATCTCCCCTGTATCCTTTAATTAGTGAGCACTAAACACTGTGTCAAAAACTTTCAAACTCAATTCACTGCACGAACCAAGTACATAATATGGAAACAAATGCACTAATCAAAACAAATGATGAGTGTACAATATGGCAGGCCAAGATACGTCGTTGTAGCAACGGTTTACAACCCGTATAGAGGTAGTTTCATAGTGAAAATTGAAAACTAGAATTTTACTTTTTGTCATTTTTCGGCGATTTGAGAGCCAATATTTGGTTTTCATGGTAGATTGGCTCTCAAATCGCATAAGAGCCAAAATGAAAAAAAGTAAAATTTTAATTTTCACTACGAGACTACCTCTATACGGGCTGTAAACCGTTGCTACAACGATGTATCTTGATGGCAGGCCACAAAAAATGATTTGGAATGAGAAAATCAATGTCATTGGATTCTTGTGCAATGCACATAGGTTGTATGTTCACATAGTAAAAGTGTATTGGCTGGTTGCTTCCTTTTACATGGCTTGCAGCTCAGGTAGATGATTATAACAGAAATGGAATTATATATGACTGCTATTATGATATATGGTTTAAATGTTCCTTGCATAATGTACGCCTAAAAACAAATGTAGTTCAACTTACATGTCTCCAGCGTATCCGGTTGCTATACTCTTTGCAATAGTTGGTTTAGGTGGTTTGCACCTCATAATTACTTCTTGATCGGAGACCATGACCACTTTTGGTAATTTTGGAAACCACACGCGTAAATAAATGAAACTCTAAACATGAACAACAGAATAAAATTATTAATTATTATTTTATACCATTAATTAATTATCATTAACGATTATTTATTAACATGTACATTCTGTGTGGGCATAAACAGGGTAAAAAAGTGCAGTCTTACAGTGTATTAAACTATGTGTGGTCTTTTACCCGTTAAACTAACTAACTGCAAGGCACATATTTAGCGATATTATTTATTCTTATTTCATAAAATGGGAAATGAAATTAGATAACTTGCATTTCTCTTAACAACTCCGCATTTGTTGAAATCGGTTACACAAAGATTAAACACAGTGTTATTGACGTCCGCCGTGTCGGGAAATATTTGGCATGGTGTAGACTTCCATAATTGTTTGTTAACATTTTCCTTAATATTGCTACCATGGCCATCCGCAAATATAGGAACACCGCGAAAACCAGCGGGCCTTCTCAACGTAGCTGTGAGCATATAATTTCCACGGATGCTAGCATCACATTTAATGTCCGCAACTAGTATGTATTGAAAACTGAATATAATTTATTCGTTCCATAAAACAGTTTACAATTAGTTTAAAATGTATTGCAGCAAAATTAATGCCAGTCATTGTGCATTTTTTATCACTGGAAAAACAAAAAATATAATTAAAAATTAATAATAGAAATTCAGTTTGGGAATGTTCCTTGTAAATTTTTTTAATGTTCAGGGTGGCAAAAATTTGAATTCTGCACTATGGATATAAATAATGTCAATTAGTAGATCTAGTAAGATTTAATACCTCTGTAATCCTTAGCTGCAGCTTCCAAAGGTTTCAAACTAAACATTAAAGTTATACTAAATGCTGCTTTGAAAAGATGAAATGTAAATCTTTGTCGCACATTAAAATATTTCATGATTGTATCCTACGAAATTCCCCAAATCACAAACACAAAACAGGAATTTTCAATATCTTATGAATACACAAATAAATGACGGTCATAAATAACAAATACTAATAGAAAACAAGTACTATTGTAGATATTTCATTTCACTATATATGGATACTGAAATAAAACAGGCGCCTAGTACTTTCGACTACTGACAGAGAAAAACTGTTTTTATGTGCATTTCATTTACATAAGATTGTCAAATAGCTGTAATATTGCGTGAGTAATAGTAATTAGTTGAAGGCGGTTTGAGACTGGGAAGTCAACAATCCCACTGATAGAATAAAGTTTAGAAAATGAGAGCGGCGAATCTTGTAAATATATGTAAGCTTTTTTTTTGTTTTTAATGGTTAATATATATGCAATTTTACATTATGGAGGTAGAACAGGAGCCAACAACACTAAAAGGGTTACAAAATATATATATGCTCTACATACACACATAAAAGTCAAAATAATAATAATAAATTCAAAAAATAAAGTCAAAATTTTTTACAGTTGCTGTACTAGTCCTTACAATTCACAGTTCTCAGTTAATACTTTTTAACATCAGGTTTGTAACAAGCTGCATACTTTTGCAAATGCCAGAAATATAAAAGTGCCAGACAAAAGAACTTCAGTGGTAATATGATTTTTTGATTTTAATGAACAAAATGGTAATATTGAAATACAAAGGTAAGAAGACACTCGATACGTGCAGAGTCGTAATGGCGGTGGTGGTCAAGTTGGAGAACCTGTTTTATCAATCCCTTAGCTGTGTTCTACAGTAACAGCAAATTCTGTCAAAGAATATTGTAATTGTCAATCCAATTAAAACTTTGAATGCAATATTTAACTTTTCCTACCGTTAGTTTTAACAGGAGTCGGAGCCCGCATATTTGACCAGTGAATGTGATACAGCATTTTTCCTTTGTAAACCGAAAACTTTTTAAATTTCACAACGCAAAGCACGGTTGCAGCTACCAAGGCCACCATTAAAGTGTACATTATTGCTGTTGTCCATTCACGACATTCGCAAGGTTTTGACAAAATCTCGGATGCCATAAAATTTGCTATTACAATGAAACAAACAATTAGTAACAATTTGTACTCATTCACATAGTAAACCCATTTACCCATTTCATTATTTTGAGATACCAGACGGCATGAAGACGGAAAATCCAATAGAATCGCTAAATACTGTATTTTCGTCATCTACATCTTCGTGAATTGCTTTGTTACTAAATAATGTTAGTTGCTGGTGTTCTACTTTCCCAAATTCTTCAGTTGAATTCACAATTTCCATATAAATATGCCCAATTGTTCCTCGTTTTTCATCATATTGCAGAGAAGGCTGAGAAACATCCATGCAGACCTCCTATAAACGTTAAAACTTTCTTTGAATACATCGTGATTACAAAATCAGTAAAAATCAGTTTTCCTTTATCGCAAAAACAAGCAAGCAAGTAAAATATAATAAAATAACGCATTTTTTCTTTAGTTTTGCAAAATCATTTTTACTGGCAGAAGTCAACTTTCCTGTTTAAGACATACAAATCGATTGTGTAATGCTATAGGTAATATTTTATTATATCCATTAAACATTGTAATTTAATATGGATGACATTTAATTTGGCCAGGATATAAAAGAATTGTGCCTTCTCAAAATTCTTAGAATGGAGAACGATGTCTTAGATTTGTTATTGTGAAATGGAAAACAAATTCTTTTAATTCCCAGTCATTGTAAAATTAATCCATTTAATCCAAATGAATCTATACTTAGTTATCATATATTAAGAACCTATACGGGAATTGCAAATATATGAATAAATAGAAAAGTGTTGCTTTAAAAAAGTCTGTTTTCTAAAAATCTTGTTACTGTTTATAGAATGAAGGAAGGGATTGCTTACTGTGTGACAGTTCTGAGATTCCATACAAGACTTCGTCTCTGTGTGCAACCATAATGTATTAGTCTCCCGCATATTTGGCAAAATAAATGATTCAAAATCAAATATCACTTCTTCTTTGTTTATGGGGCTGTTTATGTTTCGATAGCTTGGCTGCCTTGGAATTATAGAGACCAAATCTGGATTGAGACAACTAACATTGCTTGTCAAAATTTTAATTTGTTACAAACATCGACTACTGCATTTATAGTTTAATTATAATGAGTTCTCTAACCCGAGTTTTATTAAAGCAACCGATCCCACTGCATTTGCATCCTCCGGATCAGGACTCACTGAGACTTCCATCAATTTTGCATGTCGCCAGCCTAAGATAAAACATGCATACTCACATAATAAGCAGTGTTAATTTTAATGTAGCTTAATGCAGAGTAAATGTAAAATCAAATATCACTAAGCATTTACGAGAAATTTCAACATGAATTTCCGTTGTATACATTAAATGCCTTTATATTTTACCAAAGTCTGAATTTATTTTTGCCCGGAATTGCAGACGTGTTCCTATCGGAACAGCTTCATCTAATGGCAGTTCATGAGAATCGGCTTCAGCGATTTGGGCTCCTGCCAAGAGCGAACTTCTTCCAAAAGTAGAGGACGAACCTGTTTCCCTGAAAAGACCTGCTTCGTATGCAGGTATCGTAGGATGTTTATTGGGATACACTTCCGGTTCGGATCTGCAAAATATTTGTATTTTAATATTAAGTTAAAATGAAAATTAACTAATCGAATGTATTTAACTGAAATTTAAGATTTTTTAGTTGTGATTAAACAAAATTATATATGCAATAATAATAATTAAAATTAAAAGCGCCAACCAATAAGCAAACGCAATTTCGGTTTGCGTTTAAAAAAGGTAGTTGGTTTATTCTCATGTTCATGTCATTTTTGTGTACAACGACTTGTGCATATTTACATAATTAACGTGTACTTAAAAATTAATTTTATTTTCAATTACCTACTATACACTACAAATGCAGTGTGTTACATAACATTCGAACTCTGACTTAGCACGAAAAACACGGTGAAGCAAATGTACTAACTAAAATTAATATGAGTTTGCAATATTATATAGCAGACCACATAAAAAGATAAATTGGAATGAATTAAAATCCATGTCGTTGTACTATTCTTTGTAGTGAGCATCCGTGTTATGTTTATACAGAAACGTGTATTTGGCGACTGTCTCCTTTTATAAGCATTTAAGATCACGCAGATAATTATTACATAGAAATTACATTGTACATAGAAATTACACTTTGTGATATATGTTTTACACGCTCCTTTGCAAAATCAACACCGAAAAATGTATGAAAATCAACTTACATGTCTCTCAACTTACGTAATAAATTTTTGTTTCACTCTTTTGAGTAGTTGGTTTACACTTGATGATCTCTTCACGATCGGAGAGCATAACCACCCCTGGTAATTTGGGAAACCACACGCGTACATAAACGAAACCCTACACATGACCAGTAAATTAAAATTATTAATTATTCTTTTATACTATTAAGTATTATCACAAATAATTATGTATTAAAGCGTACATCCTGTGTGGGCATAAACAGTCTACATCTAAAACAATAATATACAGTTCTATGCACTGTATTAACCTTATTAGCTTTTGGGATTTCTTACCAGTGCAAATTTTTGCCCTTGAAACTAACCATGCACCAGGTATTTAGTAATATTATTTATTTTTATTCTATAAAAGTGGAAATGAAATTAAGAAACTTGCATTTCTTTTATAAACTCCGCATTGGTTGAAATCTGTTACACGAAGAGTAAACGCACTGCCATTGAAATCCGCACTCTGTGGAAATATTTGGCATGATTGTGCTCCCTTTAAATCTTTGTCTTTAGTATTGGTTCCACGATCATCCACAATTCTAGGAATACCGCGAAAGCCATCTGGCTTTCTCAACTTAGCTGTCAGCAATTGCTTTCCACCGTTGTAAATTTCACATTCGATATCTTCAACGACTAGGATGTATTGAAAATTGTATATTATTAATTCATTACATAATACTATTCACAGTTGCGAAGGGAGTTAAAAGTTAATTCAGTAAAAGTAATCCGTATTAAAAGAAAAACACGGATTACAAAATTACTAGTACAGATACCGTGTACGGAATATGAATTGTAAAACCTTTTAATTTTGACGCACAAAATATCACAAATGCGAATTAGGGGTTATGGATATAGCTAATGCCAATTAATCGATCTAGTAAGAGTTCATACCTTCGTAATTCTGAGCAGCAGCTTCATTAGTATCCAAGTTAATCATTAAAATCATGCTAAATGTTACTTTGAAAAGACGAAATGAAAATTTTTGTCGCATTTTAAAATGTTTCATGATTTTATCATATGAAATCTTTAGAGAATTGAACCCACAAACACAAAACAGGAATTTTCAATGTCTAATAAAATTTACGAAATAAAATTACCGAAAATAAGTAATATTATAGATTTGAATACATGTGGATACCAAAATAAAATCAGGCGCTAGTACCTTCGACGACTGGCAGATAAACACTGTTTACGTGTACATTTCATTTACATTTACTCTCTCTCGCTATGGCGAGAATGGTGGGCGTGCTGTTGTGCTGCTCCGTGTTAATTACTAGTAGCGTATTCATTCTGAGTGATAGGAAAGCAAAAAATAGTTCAAAATGTGCAGAAAATTTATCAGAATCTAATAGCAAAGTAATCTCTATCCTAGTTTGCAGTGACACTGAAAAATTTGATATTTTGTGCCAAGTGAATAAAAACTTAATAAATAATAAGTTCAGTAAGTGTACACACATCGTATACGAAATACGAGATAGACCGATATATGCAAATGAGATCCAAGATAAACCATATCAGCATACAATCCTGCTGCAGATATACATAGTGCTGTGTCTCAAGCCCCACATCCTGAATTACCTTTCGTTGCCATCGTATAATCTACTCATCACGACAATCGCTCGACTCTCGTGCCCTAAGAAAATACTGCTAGTAATATACTCTATCATCAACCTTTATGTGAGAAATACACCAAGACCTAAAAGACTGATATTGATATACCTTCTTATCTGTGGAGTAAATGCTCTGAACCCTGGACCGCACTGTGCACTATGCACAAAGGACAGCAAGGTACGTAAAAACCAACTTGTAATAACTTGTCAAGACTGCAAGAAAATATATCATAGAACGTGTTTGAATATTACAATATCAGAATACAAGAAAATATCTAAAGCCACATCTTGGCAATGCAACTTAAATAGCTGCAACACAGCAGCGCCGACCCCATCATCATGTATGATATGCAAAAACATAAGAAAAAATTGGATAATGTACAACTGCACTAAATGTAAGAACAACTACCATAAAGTATGCGCAAAGAAGCTCAACTATAAAATCAAAAATAACACACTATTGTGCACTACCTGCGAAACAGCGAATAAGAAAGATGACATAACCAAATTTGAACCTATTAAAACTACACTCGGAAAAGGAATCAAAATAGCCCACGTAAATGTTAGAGATATTAACTCTCTAAATAAAAAAGATGACATATTTGCTCTTCTGGCCACATATGACTTTGACCTACTTGCCATAACCGAATCATGGTTAAATGTCACTCATAACAGCAATGAATTCTCATTACCGGGATATCAGTTGGTCAGGAAAGATCGCAATGATGGCCAAAATGACGGTGGAGGAGGAATACTCGTCTACATTAAAGAAAAATGGACCATAAAATTATACGAATCCAGACTTTCCACTCCTATTGAAAGCCTTGCTCTCTCCATTACCAACAATTTAATGAAACAAATATATATCACTGTCCTCTACAGACCTAATTCCAAAGTATCCTTTTTTGATCAGTTAGAAGAAGAAATTATTGCAGCAGGCAATAATGAACTCTATATCATTGGGGACTTCAATATTAATATGCTACGATTCGACAATGATGTCAGACATTTAAAAACTATGATGACACAAAACAGCATTACACAATTAATAAAACAACCTACACGTGTCACAGATAAAACAGAATCTCTTATTGACTTAATATTATGCTCAGAAATGAAACACGTAGCAAAAAGTGGTGTTATACCAGTGGGAATAGCTGATCACGATCTAATATACATGACAAGGAAAAAAGTAAGAAATGACAACCAAAATGTACTAAAAAATATTTGGCAGTATAATAAAACTGACATAGAACTTCTCAAAAAAAGAGTCATCACTGCCCCGTGGTGGATACTGGACTACTGTATAAATGCAGACAACGCATTTTATACGTTTAACTATATACTGACACATATACACAACATCACAGTGCCCAGAAAATTGATCAAAGTAAAAGCAAAGAGACCTTCATGGTTAACCCCAGAATATATCGCATTATGCACACAAAAAAATAAGCTGAAGAAGAATAGCCCAACATACAGGGCAAGCAGAAATAAACTTAACAGAGCCAAAAATAAATTAAAACGTAAATCTCAGGCAAAAGAAACGGAAAACAGTACCAACAAACCTAAAACAGGCTGGAAGCAATTTAACGAAGAGACAGGCAGAAACTCTAAAGTAAAACTCCAAATACCTGTGTTGCACTACAATGGCGAAAAGATAATGAACGAAAAAAATATATGTGACATCCTATGTTCCACATTTATAGTACCAAGTACTGATTTTGCACAAACTGCTATTAAAGAAAATTTCTTTATTGCTGAACAGAAAGATTGTTGTATAAACATGAAAACAGATGTGCAAAGCGTAATCCGTGCTATAATGGAAAACCCAAGTGACAAACCTGCCGGAGTAGATGGAATTCCAGCAAAATTCCTTAAATTGATAGCGGAAGAAATCGCACCTGTCCTACAACAATTAATTAATCGTGCAGTGGAAGAAAACGTGTACCCTAGCATATATAAATTAGCAAATGTCATTCCCATATACAAAGGAAAAGGTGCAAAATCCGATCCCAATAACTATCGACCGATATCTATATTATGTGCTATCTCAAAAATCATTGAGAAAATAATGTACAACAATATAAAAATTGGAATACACCAAGCTGATACTCTATCAAAATCGCAGCATGGATTCAGGAAAGGATTTTCGACACTATCTGCTATAGCAAGAGTCACAAATGACATTTTCACTGCTGGGGAGAAACGACAGTACACAATTGTGGTGTTTTTAGATTATAAACGTGCATTTGACTCCTTATTTCTAGATGAAGCTAATTTTAGCGAAAAACTATCTAGTGTCGGCATAAAAGGAGACGCCCAAAAAATTATAATATCTTATGTAACCAACAGAAGTATACAAGTACAAATTGGAGACACAAAATCTGACAGATTAGCGTTGACTCGTGGAATTGCTCAAGGGTCATGCATGTCTGGATTATTATTTTCTATATATATCAATGAACTCCCAAATGTGCCAATTTTTTGCAAATGCACCCTTTATGCGGATGACTGCGCATTATACTTCTCCTCAAGAAGCATTAAAGAAGCTGAAGCATTCGTGCAAATAGATTTAAATGCAATCATCGTATGGGGAAACCAAAATGGACTTGAGGTGAATACCAGTAAGACAAAATACATGATTTTTAAGCCCCCCAATATGCTTAAACCAGATAATATTACTATAAATGTTAACCATGACGAACTAGAGAAAGTTGACACATTTGTATACTTAGGGGTAACACTTGATGAAAAACTGAACTGGCATGCTCATGCAGATGTTGTAATATCTAAAATGAACAATAGATTTAAACTTATATGTAAGTACAAAAAGTTTTTCTCAAATGATCAAACAAAAGTGTTTGTAAACTCCCTAATATTATCAGTATTGGATTATTGCTTACCTATATGGAGTAAAATATGTGCTACTAAAATTGATAAAATAGATGGAATAATATATAAATTAGCAAAACTCGTAGCAGAGAAAAAATCTGTCTGTAACTCTAACCAATTACATAATATACTTGAGATGTCTAACTTAATGACTATGAAAGAGAAATCTAACTTAAGTTCACTATTGTTTGTGTATACGAATGTTATCCACGAAAGCCAATTTCTCACAAAGGATATAAAAAGTGACTACTGTAAAGCAGAACCTATAAGAACACTTAGAAGCAATCACAATTTAGTCATCCCTAATTTGAAAACTGAATTCGGGAGAAAAGCATTTTTATACAGGAGTGCACAAATGTGGAATCTACTCCCACCTAGAATCCAAAGTAGTGAAAAATACGCAACTTTTGAAAAACTCCTCCGACAACATATCATCTCAAATCGACAGACCACAAAAGCCAATTATTATAATTTGTAACTAATTAGAGACTAATACTAACGTACTCCTTTGACTAAAGATACCTTTTATTATGCAAATTAAATTAATAATATTAATCAGCAAATAAGTAATTATAAGTAAACTAAAGTAAATATTTCCATTTAATATAGAATCAGAATGACAATTGTGGAAGATAACATGTTTTAAATGTAACGGTTAAATTTAAATTGTCAATAAAACCATACCATACCATACCATACCACACAATATTATCAAATAGTTGAAATATTGCGTGAGTAATAGTAATTAGTTGAAGATGGTGTGAGACTGGGAAGTCAGCCGGGTTACTGATGGAATCTTTTTAATGTGCTTGTAACCATCAGGGGTGGCCAAAATACTTTGTCGGAATACAAAATACAAAATACTACTTGTATTTTGTATTTTCTGAAAGTTCGAGCGGAGTATTTTGTATTTTGACTAATTTGTCAAAAGTATTTTGTATTTTGTATTTTCACTAATTTTGGAAAGTATTTTGATAGTGAAAATACTTGAGGAAATACAAAATACTTTGTCTGCAGGAAAACGTGCATGCGCACGCTTTGCGTTTGGATATCGTTTCAGAGGGTTTTCTTACTAAGACTCGGGCAACTTTAGTCTCAACTACCAAGCAGAGATATCTGAAATTTGATTACTCTTCCACTACTTTATACTGAAATTTCATTAGGCGTAAACTCAGTCACCCAAATTTTGAGAAATTGACTCTTCTGAAAATCAATAACTACTAAGTTATTGCTAGAAATTCGTTGATGTGGCTTTTAAACTTGAGTTATTAAATTAAGTAGCTAATATTAAATTAAATTGTAATATTAAATTAAATTGTAGTATTACATTAAATTATGACAGTAAATCGGCAGTTAAAGTGGAAATAAAGAATTGAAAAAATTGCAGTATTTTGTATTTTATCAAGTATTTTGATTGAATACTTAGTGTTTTCTGGAAGTTCGAGCAAAGTATTTTGTGTTTTGTATTTTGACTAATTTGACAAAAGTATTTTGTATTTTGTATTTTGACTAATTTGACAAAAGTATTTTGTATTTTGTATTTTGACTAAATTTGTCAAAAGTATTTTGTATTTTGTATTTTGACTAATTTGTCAAAAGTATTTTGTATTTTGTATTTTCACTAATTTTGAAAAGTATTTTGTATTTTGTATTTTTGAATTGAAGTATTTTGGCCAACCCTGGTAACCATAATATACCAACAGATGCAAAATGTTCATTTTATGGTCGGACTTTTTAATGGGCACTCCGTGCACCCCCAGTATTTATTGAAATATGAATTGGCACCGATCTTATAATTCTTATTTATGTGGTAGTAGTGGTTTGACATTCCAACCCAATTAATGTGCTTAATGAAAAGATTTATTCAATTAAGCGGAATATAATACTGTTTTTGATCACTTCGTAAAAGAGGGATTTTCAAATTATATAACTCAGGGAACAAAGTAGTGGTCAATTTGCTGACCACACTAATGAAATAGAAATTTCAAATTGTTTTTGAACAACAAAGATAGTCAGATAAAATTTTATTGCTAGGTATTATAGCCAGTGGCTTTTACATCTTTTTACAGTGGTTTAATTAATTCTTAATTAATTCTATGTAAGACAGAGATAATATTAATGTTGGATAACAATTCGAAGACAAATGATTTGGAAATGTAGTATCATTTGGGATGAGTGACAGTGTGTTAAGGGCGAAAGTCATTATTGGGAGCTTTGGTGTCGGATGACTTCGATGTAGGATATCGGATAGCTTTTGTTTATAACTTCGATGCAGGAAGATGGATAGCTTTTGTCGGATAACTTTCAAATAGGATTTTGGACAACTTTTAAGTACCCTTTGTAAAGGAATAATTCTTTATTTTGACGAGTCTCAAAGGAATCTCAGAAGCAAAGAAAGTTATCTTAACGCGCGAAAGTTCTGAACTTAGTTTCACATTGCAAACATTGTAAAACTTGACTACGCCCAGTGGTAATAATTAAAATTAAAACTCCACCACTATAAATCCAGACAAGTCACAAATTGGAATCGATTTTTCAAATTGTTCTAAGCAGTACTAAAAAGCAGGTCGGCATGGAATATTTTGATCAGAAGCTGAAATTAATTGTCAACTTTGGATTCCAAGAAGGATGGATCACTGAAAATGAACAGCTGCAAATCGTAAGAAAGAGAAATGAAATATTTATTCAAACACTACTGAGATTTTCCCCCTCCTTGTTCATAAATTATTAAACTTCTATAGTGTTACTGGTTAATTATGATTATTATTATTATTACATGGCTTGTATTGCTATAATTGTTTGAAACAGTTAAACATTTTATAGTAATGGATTTCTTTGATTTGTGTTCTAACTTAATTTCAGTCCTATTCGGATCTTATTTGTACCTTATGATTTTCAGTCATTATTTCAGACCATACTAAATTTTAGAAAGGAACACTTTATTTTCAGTCTTTTTCAGAACTTGAAAAGTACACTATGCTTTCAGTCTTTTTCAGACCATTATATATACTCTTTATTTTTTATATTAGAATTTTAGAAGTAAAATATGTTGGTTAAAATTTTTTACAGTACCTTCATGATGATAAGAATTTTGGAAGGAAACTTCACACAGATTTTGAACAGTTGATTTTAGTTGAACTTTATTTTAAGTTTGAAGAGTATGGATTTCGTTGGTTACATTCGGCCAAGAGTTACAAATAGAATGATAATACGTGACAAAATTTGTTCTCCTTTTATATTTAAACTTAAACCTTGAATACTTGTTATTCTTAAGTTTATGTTTAGATTTCAAGGATTTAGGGTAAAAGGATAAGGGTAGGAAAGGGATTGTTGTTGTTTTTCAATACAAATTGTACTTGGGTTTATTATTATCTAGGTCTTATATTTTCACAAGAAGTATCTATTATTCTAGAATATTTTCTTAGTCTATTTTCTAGTCTAGCAATTTAAGTAGTGTAACATATAGATTAACAGCAAATCGCGTAATAAATGATAGACATATGTTTTTTATGTTTTTCTTTCGCAGACATCGGAGACCACACATGACCTTAGAAAGATGGCATTGTTGGAGGTTTTGACAAACACAAAATGCGATGAAGGTGCTGCAAAATTATTATTGGCTTTAAGAAGCATTGACGAAATTACGCTGGATCTTACATCGTACTCAGATACCATTGTTGAAAACTACTACTTATTCATAATTATGTCAAAATTGTTATCCACGGGTCGTGTTTCTGAGGAGCAAAAGTTGATCTATGTAAGTAATCGAATATAAAATATACACCGAGATGAATTCTTTGTGCCAAGACAAGTCTGTCCAAAAACATAATTGAAGGGGTCATTTTTTTAAATTTTCAAAAGTAAACAAAGTTTGGAGGGGTCACCTAAGAACTTTATACCATGAAAATATTTCTTGTATTCCAAACAGACCCATACTTAGTATTAAATGTGCTCCTCCCAAGGTACGTAGAATTTCCATGACAACCCTCTAAGCAGGTCCTGAGTCCTGACATGCCGGATGTTGCAAAAATTCCACCGTTATTTTATTGCTTTTGAAAATTTACAACTGCACTATTCTATTACGTATTTGTGTATGAGTTTAGCACTAGTGAAACTTTTGAACAATGGCATTATAAACTATTTTGCGCTGTACAAGACTATTACAAACGTTATGGTACATATTTACTTTTATTTAATACCATTTCTAATGTAAAATAAATGTATAATACCCATGAATTTTCCTTTTTACGAGCCTAAATTTGGATTAAATCGGAATATGAAATTAAAATTAGTTCTTCCAAATTTTTGGAGTCAAATTAAAATTTTGAAATAAAATAAAATGCAGTTTTTTTTAAAAAATAAAGATTTGACGAACTGAATTTGTGAAAAATTTTGTAATATTGTCAATGATTGACCCCTAAATTTTGATAATTTTTATGGCAATTTTGGGGGTTTGAAAGCGACCTTCAGATCATTTGCTATTGTTTAGTTACACTTAATGAATTACTTACTCCAAATTTGTTCATAATGTCTACTAAGCAATTATGTAGCAATTGTATACTCTGTCCCAGTTCTGCGCCATTTCTGGTAATTTATTTGTGTCTAATAATTGATATAATTGCGCTTAATTGATGGGCTCCTTAAAATTTTCAGGAAAACCGATTAGGGATACTGAAAAATGGCCATGAGATGGAAAAACTGCAAAATTTGATAAAACAGAAAGAGGCTACTGATAAATATGAAAATGAAGAACTTCAAAGTACGGATAATTACAGAAACCCAATTGAAAATAATCCAAATCCGATGCTGATTCATTTGGTAGGTGACAGCATTTTATTATTTTTAAATGCAAGGCATGTCGTTATTAATGTTCCCTGCTCATGTAACCGTAACCAAGTAAAAGTCACTACAGTAATGCCAGCCCCAAAGCCTATATTATTTCCCTATGGTGCGTGACTTTAGAGCATCACTGTATAATATACAATGCGTTTGTACTTTTAGGTAATAAATTGTGTGCTGCAGTATCTAAATTTAAAAGAAGTAAAAAATGCTCGCTTCATTTCGAAAGTCTGGAGTTCAGTTGGCCTGGATGTGCTGAAAACTCGTTCAAGAATTGTTTTTTTCCATGCAATATACGGAGATTCTACTTACTACGAGCAGACTCCCACTGGCTTCTTAAAATTATTTCCCATTGAAACACAGGAAGTTGTTCCTATTACCTCCTTTATATTTCTTGACAAAGAAGGCTCCAACCCATGGTTAGTTAAAGAGATTGACCCCTTTTTCCAATATCAGAAAAAGCACATTAAAGAATTGAAATTTGATGAAGTGCAAATAAGAAATGAAGATTTAAATCCAATTAATGATCACGATTACAGCTTGTGGTTAAGAGATTCGGCAATGACCAAGTCTAACACTAAATACAACACAGTATTGGATATTAGTGGTCAATCCGATTGGGTCAATGATATATTCATGGAGTCCATTCCATTTGTGCAATTAAGCGCCCTGGTAAACATTAAGGAATTGAAGATTTCAAACTTTGGAATAAAACTCCAGGAAGGAATCGTACTTTCTCCAAATATAATCCAAATTAGTAATATTGTTTTCTATAAAAATGGAAGAAATTTGAATAAGATCTGCGTCAATGAATTTGTCGATTTCTCAAAAACCAAGAAGATTGACTTGGACTTCAACTACAAATATGACCCAAACGATAGCAATAGCGATAGTGATAGCTTTGTCGATTATTATAGTGAAGACGAAAAAACCAAGAAGGCAACCAAAATGATTTTAGAGATGAACACAAATGCGGATATCAAACTTGATTATCTTCGATTGTCGTATATTACAGTGAAGGACTTTAGAAAATGTACTTGGACTGTAAATAATTTATACCTGGAGGATATGTATTTTACAGAAACGTCAAATATGGAAATCAAAGAAATTACATTAAATTCTTGTCAAGTGGATATTTCCGTTTTGCCTCCGTCAATAGAAAAACTGACAATCAATTACATCAACCAAGCAAATTGCGTATGCAGCCAACCGACAGTACTGTTTGATCTCAAAGCTTTGACATTGCATTTTGATACCGGTAGCCAAGTTATCCAATTTTTACATTATCGGAAGTTTAAGTGTCCAATTTTGGTTGAGCTGAATCTCACATATCAATCACAATCTTTAAAGGAAATAGAGTTAACCTGGATTCCTCAGACCCTGAAAATTCTTCGATTAACGAAGATTTGCATTAAGGATGAAGGAGTGGATTATAATTTAAAACTGGATAAACTGATTTTGTGTGACTACAATCCTAATGAAATTGGACAAATTTGTGGCACTCACATTCAAACAACAAAATTAGTTTTGTCATTTCTTCATTCAAAGAACATTTCTAAAAGGGTGGATGCTTTTGTAAACTTCCTGAACAATCAAAATATCTGCCGCGATGCCGATCATCGTATCATCGTTGGTCATCTTGATTACAAAAGGGCAAATAAAACCTCCAATGCTGGGTTTCACGGAAGCTCTCTGAGAGGCTATGTAGATAGGCAGTCAGATTTTTACGTTTTTGAAAATCGAGTTGGAAAAGCTATCGATTCTGCAGAATTTACAACAATCCTGATGTAAAACCTTGATTAATTCTCAACAATTACACTTAAGTTTATAATACATCTTTATATAACTGAATTTATTTTAGCCTTAATTTTTGTTGCAACGTAACCGCAACTGTTTTGCACAGTTTGGTTTTACACCAAATAAATTCAAGTATTCATTTAACGGCTGAGAATAAAGACCTTTTGCTTTTGTTTGTTTAATTCCCCTTAGGAAAAGAATGCCCTGTCCAATAAAATCATTTTACCAATTTTAATCGTATATTTATTACGTATCTTTTTACGAAACCATAATATCCCTTAGCTCTAATACACGGAAGAATTTTGCAGTACCGACAAGCATTCCTCAAAGTTGTAAATTATGAACAAAATAATCAAAGTAATTCATTTTATAGTTTGCTGAAGTAGTGAATCAATTCAAATGCACCATATCGGTACTCGATAATCCGACTAAATCTAAATTTCAATAAAACCTGTGGATTGCTTGCTTACAGCATTATATGTATAACTTCGGTTTATAGTATATAGATTTATAAGACTTATAATATATATTTTTTATAAACGTAGTATTTTTAGAAGTATGGTGTTAGTTTACGCAGTTTTTATTAAGTAGTCTTTTTAATAAGTTACCTGAAGCCGTGCCAATTATTGGCTGGTATTAGCTATTTTTCAAAAATTTCCTAAACTTTTGGAACGAATAAGAAGCCTTACTTCAAATACAAATTATTTGTGCCAGATATAATGAATTAATATAATTAATAACCCGTATAATTAATTTGTGTCAAATGCCATTAATTTCTGTCAACTATAATTAATTTTGTCAAATACAATTAAGTTGTGTCAAATATAATTAATTTGTGTCAAATAACATTAAGTTCTGTCAAATATAATTAATTTGTGTCAAATACCATTAATTTCTGTCAAATATAATTAATTTCCGTCAAATATAATTAATTTCTGTCAAATAAAATTAATTTCTGTCACATAATTATTTTGTGTAAAATATACTTAATGTGTGTCAAATATAAATATTTTGTTTCAAATATATTTACTTTGTTTCTAATATATTTAATTTTTTCCAATTTGGATTTGCTTACTTTTATTTTGAATCTAATGTCAGAGTAACCGTTTTCAAACAATTCCCAAAGCACAGAATTTCTAGTGAGTTGGATGAAACAGAAATACATTTACAAGCAGTAAAGGCTTATAGAATCGAAGCAACATATAATCTATAGGAAGTCTACCTACAAAGCCAGGAAATAGATTATGCTTTAGAATTTACATACAATGTTAATGTAAAATTTCAATTTTGAATACTACTCCCTCCGTAATACAAATTGTATTTTTTTTCTTTTAAGGTTGGTGAATTAAGTTTAATAATTATTTTAATGATTCTGAAAATTTAAACATTTTATTGTGCAAAGTATAATTTTCATGAAAATTTTCTTGTGGAGAAAATATACGATAAATGAAATACCGCAAGGTCACCTGGAGAATTCGCTGTTCAATCAGATGGCACATCCTGGTTGTGTGAATCCCTCGTTGTATAATAATCATTATGACCGTATATTATAACGCCTCCAAGCTTCCTTGAATTAGTACGAGTACGATGCCATATTTACCTTACTATTTCAGCAAGGAATGAAAATTATAATACCAAGCTTTTATATGTTTATGAAACATCTTCACGGAATACGGTTAATAGTTATTTATTCAAAAACTAAAAAATTGTTAAGCTTTCGGTAGAGAACTTCTACCTTCTTCAGAACTTTTGAAAATTAAAAGATATTCAAAGATTGTGGATTAGATAATACATAAAATGCACCCAAAGTTTTTTTCTTCTTAAAACATACCATAAATATTTAGGTAGTTATAGAAATATTATAAACTATTTTAGAAAAGGATTTAAAAGAGGAGTCCAAATTCCACTAAGATGTAAACCCGTATCAAGATTTAAAGTATTCGCTGTTTTTCTAATGTAAAGTCCTTCCTTCAACTTTCTTAAGTAATTATTTGGTTCGCGATCCAAAAACTGATTGAATGGTCATTTATAGAATGATCAGGATTTTCAGCATAATGTAAAGCTACGGCAGATGTTAGAACTCTCATATGTCTTATATCAGCCTTGTGTTCTTTATATCTGATGAGATAATCTCTTCCAGTTTCACCAATATAAGATTTTGGACAACTTTCACATTGTATTTTGTATATTCCAGGGTTAAAATTTTTTCGTTTATCTTTATAATTAAACAATACATTAGATAGTTTTGGACCGGGAATATAGCCAAAATCAGTTTCCAAATTTTTTTGTAGAATATTTGCGATTTTTGAAGTACTGGAACCCAAATATGGAAGAATAGTTCTTTTCGAAAAACCTTTTTGAAATATCTCATTTAATCTTCTTTTTTGAATCTCAATTCTTGAATTTATCAACGTTATAGGATATTGATTTCTAAGGAGAATTGTTGTTACATGTTCTAATTCCTGTTGCAGACTTTCTTCATCACATAAATGGAGAGCTCGATATATTAAACTGTCAATTACTGAAATTTTATGACATAATGGGTTGAATGACTTAAAATTCAGATATCTATCTGTATGCGTAGGTTTACGATAAACTTTATGTCCAATACTATTATCTTCCTTTCTATATAGTAGAGTATCTAAAAAAGGTAGTTCATTATTTGTTTCTGTTTCATAGGTAAACTGAATTGCTTGGTGAAAACTGTTGAGTTCACTTCATTCATTCATTCATTCATTGGTTTTATTGATGTACTTTGGGGCATTATGCCCATAGAACATGACATAATAATTTCACACATATGTTTAACAAAGACTCATTAGTTCAACTTTTCATTAGTTCAACTTTTGTTGAGTTCACTTAAGATTGTAGTTGTTTCATCGATTTTGCAAATGCAGAAAATGTCGTCTACATATCTTTTCCAAAACTTTATCTTTGAATTGTTATTAATGATTTTTGATTCAAGGTGTTGTAGATAAAGTTCACAGAATACAGGTGACAGTGGTGAGCCCATAGCACTCCCCTCATTTTGTGAGTAAAATTCTTCTCTCCACTGAAAGGTCGTAGAATTCATGCATATTGAAATAAGATTAATTATATCCTCAGTTTTCAGTTTGGTAAGTGTTTTCCAATGAGATTTTGTATTTAATTGATTTTCGATGACAGTTATTGTTTCTGCTGTAGGTACTTTAGTAAAAAGTGAGATAACATCAAAGGACACCATTATTTTTTCATTTGTCAGTGTTGTTGTTCTTATTTCTTCAATAAAATTGAAAGAATTTTTAACAGAGTAAGTACTGACGGTTAGACTTTCAAGAATAGGTTTCAGGAAAATTTCAAGATAGTACGAAGGTGAATTTCGGAAATCAACAATCGGTCTAAATGGAATACCTTCTTTGTGAATTTTTGGTAGTCCATAGAATATCGGACTTCGTACGTAATTTTTAATTATATTATTGAAATCATATCTGCTTATTTTTTCATCTTTTAAAAGAGTGTTGCAGATACGGCGGATTGATTTGCTCTGATCAATTGTGGGATCTTTTCTTAACTTAGTATATGGTCCTTGTTCTAACATGACTGAGATTTTCTGATCATAATCTATTCTATTCATTAGTACAGAACAGTTTCCTGTGTCAGCTCTGCATATAATTATTGATTCGTCAGTCCGTAACGATGAAGTGGTAGTTTTTATCCATGATAAAAGCTCTTTGTCTTTTGTATTCTTAGATTTTAAATCCTTATTCAATTCGTTTACAACCTGAATTCTGATTCTGTTTTGTTGTTCATCAGAAATGTTTTTGAAACTTGAAAAACAATCTTCAATGGCAAGAGTTGTAGATAGAATTGGATTAAGTTTATTTTTGTATGGTAAGGAAAAATTGAAACCTAATTGTAAGGCTTTTGTTTCTTCATTTGATAGTTGCCTACTGCTCAGATTAATAACCGTGTTGATGTTATTCTTAGTCTAACCGTCAGTACTTACTCTGTTAAAAATTCTTTCAATTTTATTGAATAAATAAGAACAACAACACTGACAAATGAAGAAATAATGGTGTCCTTTGATGTTATCTCACTTTTTACTAAAGTACCTACAGCAGAAACAATAACTGTCATCGAAAATCAATTAAATACAAAATCTCATTGGAAAACACTTACCAAACTGAAAACTGAGGATATAATTAATCTTATTTCAATATGCATGAATTCTACGACCTTTCAGTGGAGAGAAGAATTTTACTCACAAAATAAGGGGAGTGCTATGGGCTCACCACTGTCACCTGTATTCTGTGAATTTTATCTACAACACCTTGAATCAAAAATCATTAATAACAATTCAAAGATAAAGTTTTGGAAAAGATATGTAGACGACATTTTCTGCATTTGCAAAATCGATGAAACAACTACAATCTTAAGTGAACTCAACAGTTTTCACCAAGCAATTCAGTTTACCTATGAAACAGAAACAAATAATGAACTACCTCTTTTAGATACTCTACTATATAGAAAGGAAGATAATAGTATTGGACATAAAGTTTATCGTAAACCTACGCATACAGATAGATATCTGAATTTTAAGTCATTCAACCCATTATGTCATAAAATTTCAGTAATTGACAGTTTAATATATCGAGCTCTCCATTTATGTGATGAAGAAAGTCTGCAACAGGAATTAGAACATGTAACAACAATTCTCCTTAGAAATCAATATCCTATAACGTTGATAAATTCAAGAATTGAGATTCAAAAAAGAAGATTAAATGAGATATTTCAAAAAGGTTTTTCGAAAACAACTATTCTTCCATATTTGGGTTCCAGTACTTCAAAAATCGCAAATATTCTACAAAAAAATTTGGAAACTGATTTTGGCTATATTCCCGGTCCAAAACTATCTAATGTATTGTTTAATTATAAAGATAAACGAAAAAATTTTAACCCTGGAATATACAAAATACAATGTGAAAGTTGTCCAAAATCTTATATTGGTGAAACTGGAAGAGATTATCTCATCAGATATAAAGAACACAAGGCTGATATAAGACATATGTGACCTTTTTTTATAATTCCGACTTATGGCCTAGTAAGGAGTAAGAATTCTTTCGCTAAATTTAGGAGCATTGACACCCGACTGCAACCCGGAAGCATGCTACACAACCGACACTGTAGCCAACAGTCACGCAAGCACATCCGACAACCCTAATAGCACAATCATTGTAATTTAAGCAACCTTGTTAGGTTGCACAGTCCCTTATTATAGAGAAGGTTTGTTAAGAATTTAATAGAGTGCTTTAGGTATAAATAGAATACTTAAAAATAAATACAATACTTTAGTTAAAAATAGGGTATTATAGACAAAGTAGTGTTCTTTTTAAATAGTGTTAAAGGGATGTAAATGCAAATAAGGCATTTTAGAAATAAATGAAGCTATTTTGAAAATGCAGGTTTATTATAGAAATAAATAAAGGTATTTTAAAAATACTAGTGCATTGTGAAATAGTGTATTTTAAATTAAAAATATAGTGTATTTTAAATTAAAAATATAGTGTATTTTAAATTAAAATAAAGTGTATTTTAAATAAAAATAAAATAGTGTATTTAAAATTAAAATAAAACAGTGTACTTAAAATAAAAATAAAATAGTGTACTTAAAATTAAAATTAAATAATATATTTAAAATTAAAATAAAATAGTGTATTTTAAAGAAAGTTTAAAAAATCATAGTGTCACTTTAAATCATCTTAAAATTTAATACAGAATTTTAGAATAAAATGAAGCCAAGTAAGCTAAAATGCAGTATGTGAAATTATGGCATGTGACAGTACCTAAATTTTATTGCACATGTAGAAAAGTAAAGTAGAAAGTTACAATTGCAATGTAAAATAATAAAGATGTGAGTTATGAGTTAAATTAAAATGAAATTACCAGCACCTTCTCTATAATAAGGGACTGTGCAACCTAACAAGGTTGCTTAAATTACAATGATTGTGCTATTAGGGTTGTCGGATGTGCTTGCGTGACTGTTGGCTACAGTGTCGGTTGTGTAGCATGCTTCCGTTCGGGTGTCAATGCTGCTAAATTTAGCGAAAGAATTCTTACTCCTTACTAGGCCATAAGTCGGAATTATAAAAAAAGGTCACATATGAGAGTTCTAACATCTTCCGTAGCTTTACATTATGCTGAAAATCCTGATCATTCTATAAATGACCATTCAATCAGTTTATTGGATCGCGAACCAAATAATTACTTAAGAAAGTTGAAGGAAGGACTTTACATTAGAAAAACAGCGAATACTTTAAATCTTGATACGGGTTTACATCTTAATGGAATTTGGACTCCTCTATTAAATCCTCTTCTAAAATAGCTTATAATATTTCTATAACTACCTAACTATTTATGGTATGTTTTAAGAAGAAAAAAACTTTGGGTGCATTTTATGTATTATCTAATCCACAATCTTTGAATATCTTTTAATTTTCAAAAGTTCTGAAGAAGGTAGAAGTTCTCTACCGAAAGCTTAACAATTTTTTAGTTTTTGAATAAATAACTATTAACCGTATTCCGTGAAGATGTTTCATAATTATATAAACGGTTGGAAGAATTTAAAATATCTTTTATATGTTATCTACCTCTTCTTTTGTTTTTCACAGATTTTTCCTATAACCACATACCATGTAGAGTGTATTTTTTATACATTTTGTAGCGCCATTGAATTTTACAATCTATTGTTGGATGGTACGAGTTTTCCATTTCTGTTTACAGTAGTACCCCTACAAAGGTTAACATTTGTGTTTGCAAAATATGTTCAAATGTTTTTACATTATACAAACATTTAAAACTACTTAACATAATGTTCGTCTTTTGCATGAAACATTAGATAGAGTGAAAAATATTATCGTTGTCCGTTAACCCCAATAAAATGATTTCCATTTTAATTTTAATGGCATTAACTTCTGCAATTTTTATTTGTCCAACTACAGCAGAGAAGAAATTGCTGATTCCAAAGTCATTTAACAGACGTGCTACCAATATAATTGTAGATATATTTCCTCTGAGACCTACTTGTAAGTGTTTAGCAGGCCAAGATTTTATTTCTCAATCTGTTGCTCAGCACAACTGCTACAGAGGAGCTCACCATTCTCCACCTTTGACTCAAGATCCTGCAGTAAATAAATTAAATTTTATATTCACTTATTTGTTTTCCAAAAATAAAAAATAAAACAAATACAATTTTTTAAATAGAAAAAAACAATTAGCGAGATGAAAATAATTAAATTCAGGGGGCCTGATTTCTAAAACTTAAAATCTCCTCTACTTGATATTTCAGTTGAATACAGCCTTCTCGCTGTTAACATTAAAGCAGCTAACTGTGCCACCCCTACAGAATGCAAGGCCTCAGGAGCCTTCGTAAACAGTCCTGAGGCTTCCAATGGTCAATATAGAGAAAATATTGCTTTGTATCCAGGGTGCGGTGAAGTTGGGTGCATAGCAGAATACAATTGGTACTCCGGATATTTTTCATACAGTTTTTACAGACCTACCATTACTCCAGACAATGAACATTTTACCGCATTAATCTGGAAGGAAACTACTACAATGGGAACGGGCACAGCGAAAACAACTTTGGGTTAAAGATGTTACACTGTTGTGGTTACCAACTATTTGGCTTCTGGAAACAATCCAGCAACACTCTCCGCAAATGTTTTACCAAAATAAGCACCTTTGGATTCTAATACGAAATATTTTTAACACGCTGACTTGCTATAATATAATTAGATCAAAGTTGTATAAATGTTGCAGACAATAAATATCCCATTAATGACATTTCAAACTTACAACAGTGCTTTGTAAATTCAATGGTAAAATTATTCCAAATTAATTTTGATTTATATTTTCTTTTAAATAAAATCAACACACATTAATACATATGTTAAGATGTCTGATGTGTAATACATAATATAACCTGCGGATGTACTGTACTTTTAAGTAAATAAATGTCATATTTACCATTGTCCATTTTAACCAATCGCAAATGATTAAGTGTTGAGTTTAACGTTAAAATGTTGAACAGTGACTTTTAGTTCCAACCACTAAAATCTGTTTAGATATGGTGAATGGGAAACAGGTGTATTAATCGTATGTTTATTTTGAGCGTGGTTCTGATAGACAAACTTTGACGAGAACACACACGCGTTGTGTTTGTTGGTTGAAGGCTAGATTGACGTTTGTCTAAAAACAATATTGAGGAAAACTTCTGTCTCTGTCATTGTAAAGCTACCGTAGCCTAGAGTTAGCAAGAGGAGCGCAGCGAGCTCTTTATAATAATGAACGATCTGTCTTTCTGGATTTCTGTCTGGATGTCTGTGAGTTCGCGGTATACAAAAAGTGGGCATGGGCACAGTGACCCGCAATGAAACACTCACCGCTCACCACGCGACTCTTTGCTACATCTGTGTTAACGGGTTTATTTGTTTTGTCAAATGTTATATTAGTCTGTTTACCTATATTACTTCCAATATATTCATCTGTTTGTCTTTTCCTTCTTTTTCCATTTTGCGTACATCAGAAGGCTGCTTATCATCCAAGCAGAACTCCTATAAACATTAGTACTTTCTTGAATTGTGCTATAATTACAAAAACGGTAAAAAACCAGTTTTCGATTACAAAAAACAAGCAATTACGTAAAATATAAAAAGTAAAGCGTTTTGCATTTGAAAGGAACTACGGTATTACGAATTAATAAAGAAGACAGAACTCAGGCATGACCGCACAGCTCGCAAACAAACTAAGATAAACTGGGATACCCAGAAGTTACTGACCCTATTCAACCCTTGCTTCTTAACGCTTAAACAGCGGCTGCTGCAGAAAATCTATAATATGCATTTGAAAGATGAGAAAATTTCAATTTGATATGATGGCACGAAAACCGTTGTCACATTTCGTAGACACCAGTGAAAAATACGAACAAAAAACATGGTTTTCTCATGGTTTACCTGAAATTTTAATGTCAATTTATACCATTTTATATTGTATTTCTTTGCAAAATGTTTTCCAATAAATGTGGGCATGAGTATTCATCATTTCAAATTGAAATTTTGTCAGCTTTCCAATGCATATTTTAGATTTTCTGTAGCAGCCGACATTTAAGCGTTAAGACGGGTTCAATAGGGTCAGCAACTTCTGGATAACTCTGTACAAATGTAATAGTATCTTGTTTTATTGCACATTCCTGTTTTGAATGGTAACCATACTTTGGTAGCAGCCGTCTTTTGGCTGCTAGCGCGTCTAAGCATTGCTAAAAGCATTTTTATTGATTTTATAGTTAGGGTAGTTTAGAGTTGAATTAACTATTGCATCATCACATCATCCATTCACAACATCCAATCGCATTTTGTAGAGGAGCCATCCCACAATTAAAGTTGTACACATTACCCTTGCGACTATGTTTCCTTTGCAAAGGGGAAAACAAAATAGATATGAGTTTTATCAACTTTGTAGTTTTCATTTTGCCACCCTTCATTAACATTAGTTGTACGTGGAATGTCTTTTGAATTAGCAGATAAAAGCAAAAAAAGTCTGCAATACCTGCTGAGAGTAGTGGAGTTACAAAAATCGTCATAAAGTGACTTTACAGTTTATATACGCTTTATATTATAGTTAAAATAGTTAAAAAGGTATACACAAACAAGCTTTTATGGGTTCTAACGCATGACGTGAATGACGGAGAATAAATAATTCATTCCTTGTCAATGTGACTTTACCACACGTGTTGGCCTTGGTTTGGATATATTGATGCTAATACTCTGTTGTTACACTACAATACCAATGTACACTTTCTACATGCTTACTCCTTACGGACACTGCAAAATGAAAATAACTTACTGCAAACCTTCAAAGTGGTGTATTACTACACTTTTGCAGCTTCGTTCATGTAAAAACAAAACGTATCCATGGAATCTGGCTGTGATATGACACGACACGACATTGCCTTGCGTTGTGTAAAGTTATCTGGTACTCTTTAGGATAACATACCTCATATTCAATAGAAAACAACGAAATTATTTGCCATTGCATCAGTTTAATTCGAGGGTTAAATACATACTAGGAATTAGTCACTTCAAATTTACCTCTTAACCTACTAATTGACACATTCTGTTTATCCGAGTATTAATAAAGTCTAGAAATGTTTCTCATTTTATATTTCATTGTGAATATGGTCAAATTTGCAATAGGGTCTAACCTTAATAATTTACCGCCCGCTTATAGGGATTGCTATGTGCATGTCATCTCTCACATCAGTAATTTGGATAATCATCGAAGACCAAAGTCAGAAAACGTTTTGTTTAGTCAACTTCATCAAAATTATATTCCATTTGCTTTGACAAATATGAATCTAATGAGGAAATCACATTGCAGAATTGGTTTAAATTCGCGAGATTATCGTGAAGATATACGAGATTGCAAATACGCCTTACAGGGAGCAAATTTAAAAACAGCGGCGCCAATGTATGTATCAAAAGTTATTTGTATTACAAATGTCATAGTTAATTTGAGTAAACCAAAAGATTTTAGTAGTTTGATGGTGATCAATTACTTAAGTGAAAGTTTCCATCACCCTGGCTTTGTATTAAAATCCATCGGTGGCCAATATAACTACGCAGAATATTCTTCCGTATACATGTTGTTAGAAAAAAAAGAAGACGCAATGAATTCGAATTTCAAACATTTCCTGCACATTAGCGAAGCGAGCAGAGTAATAAACTCGGGATTACTTTTGATGACAAAATCTTGGTATATTCTCATTCTGGAAGAAAATGGAGATAGATCGCTATTTTTCCTTTGTCCAGAAATAAAATCCCGATCTGCGAATAATGAGTGGATTGAAGCATTTGTTATTAATATGCCTTCAAATAGAAATTTGCGGTACAATTTTGATCAGACAATTGTCAAACAAGCTTTAAAGCTCTTTATACAACGAAGCCGTATCCCCCAAGAGACTCCACTTTTAATAAAAGATGTCAAAACCAGCGTAAAGTGGATTTCTTCTAAACCAAATAGGGCCAAGAATTTGTATGATCTTTTCAAGGCGGGAAACAAATATGTTACCATTGCTTCCATTGCCTCCATTATTCTGGAGAATTTACAAAATTCTACAATTTTCTACAATTGCTTTCTGGGGAGAAAAACCACCTCACCAAACCAATTTGACAGAAGTCAATATAGAGGAGAATTTCATTATGAAGTTACAACTACAACAGACGAGGTTATCTTCGAGCATACAAGGAATACAGTTCATTGGCAAGCAATTTACACCAGAGAAGACGCTTATACATTTGTATCATGTAGTGCTTTGGAAGATAGATATTTGTCGTATCTTGGTTACGTTCTGCCATTTCAGTGGGAAACTTGGGTAGCCGTTATTATATCAATATCTTTCGTCATCGGGTTTGTACACTTAGCAACATATCTAAAGGAGGAGAAAAGTTTTCCTTTCGCTTTAATATGCTATGGATACATTTTGGAGTGTGGACCCTCTTTATCCACAAATATGAGCAAATCTACTTGGGTTAAGTTTGCTGTTGGTCCATTATTACTCACATTAATCGTGTTGACGGACCTCTATAAAAGTATTGTTATTTCAGAGTTAACGGAGCCCCGTCCTTTAAAACAAATTGAATCTATTGAAGACTTAATATCCAATCCACAGATTGCTACTTTTGCTCCATTGCGTCAAAATGACGAATTCCGCCCGTTTTATATTTCCCAAGAGTTTGAAGAAGACATCCTACAGGGTTATTACTGCTACCTTCTCAATAATAAAACTTACTATCCATCAATTTCTCAAGGCGCTAGATTATTCCCAAGATGTAATATTACCAAGAATGGAAAATATGATAATATCAATGGAGGAAGGCAAGAAACGATAGAATCTGCTTTTCAAGCGTGCAACACAAATGACTGGTGCATACAGCATAATTTTGAACTTCCATTCCATGCCTTTCTGCTCTCAAAAGTACAAGAGCAGAAAACATCAATTGCATACAATGATAAATTGTCAAATATTACAAAGTCCTTCAAATTTCATCCTGGATTTCCCTACACAAGTCCTCAGCAGTGGATCTCTCAATGTATGAACTCAATATTCATTGATAAGACAACTAGTATGTATCGATTTTTTAATGCATCCGGCTGGAAAACTGAAACTGGAGATATTATTCCCAGTAGACGCATGTACTTTGGAGAGGAACATAACTCTTACCGTCAGGGGTATTACCTATCCTTTGTGGATACCGCTTCACATCCCCTCATGAGTTCATTTTTCCGGGACAAAATGTTTGTATTAGGCCAATCAGGTCTTTATCACTTTTGGCTGGACGTTTCAAGTAGACATAATTTCACCAATTGTAAACATTGCCAAACAGCCATTGGTCCAGTTCCACTCTCATTTGAGAATTCAAATATCCTGACAATTTTTTACATTAGTTTGTGTTCACTCTTTATTTGCTTGGTGTTTTTCATGCATGAATGCTTTTATTGCTTACTTGTCAAAACTTTATGTAATTTCTTTTACCATTCGAAACGTTTATTTTGGAAAGGTTTCGGATACCTATATAATAAAAATAATGACATCTCAGTTGTTGCAATACAAATGGTTTCCCCAAAAACTGCATCCCCTTGCAGTTTTAATGATATCTTCTAGTTTAATGATCGTTACAAATCTTAGTGATCCTTGTGACCAATTTATCGCTCTTGAACTACCTTTGACAAGGCTTTAAATAATATGAATTATGTTAATAAAAACACTGAAAATAAAAGTATTATAAATTTTTTTGTAAGTAAGTTTGAAGTCATTGTGTCAAATCGTTCTCAAGCTATCCATCGGACGTAGGCACAGACGGCCAGGTCATCCTCAAAAAGCAGCTATCAATATTGTAGTTTCACAGGGAGTAAAGTGCCCTACGCCAAGTCACAACTTAACAACATTTCCATGTCGGCACAACAATCAATTGCGGATTTTTATTTAACAAAGGGTGATATAATTGTAAGTATTATTTGTTAAAACGTAATTTCTGAGATTACTAAACTCTTCTAAATGCTTCATTGACATTCTTGCATGCAACTCAAGGCAAAAGCATTGTCATTTATAATTTCTTTAAGATATCAGAATTAGACATTAAATGGGAAAATTACATTGAAAATATAACTGCACAATAGTAATGAGAATCGTTGATGAAATCCATTGAAAACAATAGACAATATGACCTTCGATTTACTTTTAGCCTTTTGATTAATCACCGTCTGTTTCACTTATAATGGTGTTTCGTTGTGGCATACGTTTCATTCAATTTCAGGATCATCTGACGTGGCATATACTTTATTCTTCTCCAGCTCCATTGAAGGCGGTTTAATTTGTCAATTTACAGAAGGTACTTTTTCATGGTTTATAATTAGGAGAATATTTTTAGTACTAAGTTCTTTAACGATTTTTATATCAACAATGGAAGATTGATTTTTTGTACAGATGAAACTGCTGCTAGTACTTATTTTGGCAGTCTCATTCTTGTTATCAATCGTGACAAACGTCCAAGCTGATCATGGGTGTCCTCTAAATCGTATAGCATGTAATATGCACTGCAGGAAGAGTGGCAAAGATGAAGGCATTTGTCTTGCGGAGTCTACAACGTGTACGTGCTTTCCAAAATAAAAATATTGTTTTCACACGATGGTAATTCTTGCATAGTATTCTTTACTCAATGTATAAATTTGAAATAATAAATACCTATGCTCCATAAACATCCAAAGTACCTATCCGCATATTTTAACAGCGGCCAAAATAGTCCGCCGCCTGCCAGACTTAGTTTCGCTAATATATTTCTGCAAATATTTTAAATGTTTTCAAATTACAAATATGAAAATGATGTCTGAAATTAAAATATTCTTCCGTAAATGCTTTTGGACGGACCATTTAGTAAGTGAGTAAGTAGATTGAATAAGCCAGTAAAGCCTTCGGTAAATTAAGATTATCTACCCATCTACAGTGATGCGCATAAGTCACGCACCATGGGGAAATAGCATTGAGTTTGGGTCATAAATCACGCATCATGGTAGAATAGCATTGAGTTTTCGGCTTAAGCCACAAGGCTTGTACGACACAACTATGAATATAATAAAATTTATAAACGAAAATGGGCGATTCATTTGGAGCATACAATTATTAATGCATATTCTATTTCATATTATTTATTACTTTTACTTTATTTAATTGCAGTATCATACATTAAGAGTATCATAACATTTTAAATGATAATGCTAGTACAGTATTTTAGTCCAAACTCTGCTTATTACAAAATCAAGTGTACAAAAAATTTCGTTTCAATCCTCGATATTCAATTAATTAAGGGTGTCGCTGCGTCTTCGTAAAGTGAAATCGTGAATAGTGTTTAGTGTTATTTTTAAAAATATTCTTTTCGCCGACTATGGCATTTTCATGTTAATTATGTCTTTCTAGCGTAATCCTTGTATGTGTGCCGTTAGGCGCTAATAATTTATTTGAATGATGCATCTTTTTCTTATAGTATAGTGTGTTGCATGTTCGTTGTTCTGCGAAAATAACTATGGGTAGAAAATGTTACACTGTTGTGGTTACCAACTATTTGGCTTCTGGAAACAATCCAGCAACACTGTCCGCAAATGTTTTACCAAAATAAGCACCCTTACATTCTAAAAAGAAATATGTTCAACACGCCAACTTGTAATAATGTAATTAGTAACAAAATTGTATGCAAGACGCAAACAATAAATATTCCATTGACATTTCAAACTTACAATAGTGCTTTGTAAATTTTAACTCTTAATTCGTAAGTTCTGAATTTATTAAATTACATCACAAATTAATTATACATTATATTTTCTTAAGTAAATAAATGTTATATTTATTATTGTCCATTTTAACCAATCACAAATGCTTTAAGTGTTGAGTTCAAAGTCCAAGGTTAAAACGTTGAACAGTGAGTTTTAGTTCCAACCACAATAATATACTGTTTTTTAGATATTATGGTGAATGGGAAACAAGTGTACGGATCTCTTGTTTGTTTTGAGAATTGTTCTGAAAGCAATCTTTTATTTACGAACATACAAACGTGTTTGTTGGTTGAAGTCTAGGTTGAAATTGGTTTATAAGCGACATTAAGGAAAACTCCTGTCACTGTCATTTAAATCAACAATAGCTTGGAAAACATCTGGTGTACAGATTCTAGGATAAAAAATTCTAAAACGTCGAAACTCTTGCAATGAACATTTTAAATTTGTAATAATTTTATTCTGGGAATGAATTCTCCATTGCCAATAGCTTCTATAGAGGTGTGCAGAATTTCATCCCAATGAACACGACTTCCATTATATGGCGTAAAACAAAAAAATCCTTTAATATCGTTATACACTCAAAGTATAAATATACTCACAGCGAGTATACAAATAAATAATTTGCGACTTAATGTTTTTATTACATCACGGAAAGCAATTAAAATTTTACAAAAATGTTTACATAAGATACTGACTGAATACGTACATGTCTGTATTACGTAATAATTTCTTTATTCATTCATTAATGATCGAATTGAATGTGCTATTAAATGTCAACTGCCTCATCATTCTGTCTCCCCGGATTGACCTGAGTTCTTGTTAATCTGTCAAGGCGAATGTCCTATCACTTCCATGTAAATAATCATAAAATCTTAAATAGAAGAAGGAAAATAAAAAATTGGTTATTATGTACATTATTTGTATGTAAGTATGTATTTATTAATTGAATATGGCTTACAGCGATTCAATACACGTTACAAAGATTCATTAATTACATGTTTAGAATGGCAATGTTAGCAGGAGGAAATCCTATTCATGACGACACCGAACCCCCCCTACTAACATCCTTAATACATTATATAACACAGTAAGATTCAGCCCTCCATAATCGTACAAAATCAAATCCTCCATTCACTACACCCACAAACTACCAGAAACTGGAACACAATTGACCAGGGGAAATACAAACCTAAGTAAGCACTTAAACATTATACTAGTATCCGCGGAGATCTGCCATACAGGACTTACATTGAGTAGTAGACGAAAGAATTATTAGACCCTGCACACATACTTCAAGAAAAATCATTACAGTATTATACATTATCATACATACCAATATGAGAAAAAAGACCATGAAAAAATCTTATATTAGTATATACCTGCCTTGTCTTTATCGGCTTACAGAAGTTACGCCAATACTCGTGTATTAGCGGAGCTTCTCCTTGAGACTCAGAATATGTAGATATGAAACTTTGTGTTTGCGGGTGACCCGTCTGACTGACCAAGGTGAGTAGTTTGTGTTGAATTGAAGCTTGTCGGTTTGTTATCAGAAGACACAGACCAAATGTAAAAGACTTGCACGGAGATGCTTGAGCCGACGGAGCCTCCCGTCCTCATGAGTGTTGACTTAAGCACGTAAGAGTACAGCAACTCTCCTATCCAAGTCCAGATATGCAGAACAGCAACAGTCGAAGGATGACTATGTGGTTTCTTGGATCAGATTACACCCAACACAACACACAGTTGACGTAGACAGTGTCCTCGTGAGTAGAAAGGTCTCGTTTGCATACCGCCACAAATTCTCCGCGATAAGGTTCGACCATCTTCTAATTTTGATGTTTCGGCGAGGCACTTCAGAAAAAACCGAAAAAACGGGCAGAAGTCCCCACTTTCACGCAAAAATGTCACTCCCACCGTACTGGTCACGTCTCAGGGTCACTGCACCACACAAATTTCACTGAATTCGGCCGATTTATACTACTAAAAAAATTAATTTTGTGGAGAGCAGCACAGACGCACGTGCACCACCATCAGAGTCTCAAGGAGAAGTCCTTATGTACATTATTTAAGGAAAACATTAAAAATGCCGAAGAAAAAATGTTTTCTTCTGCAATAAGCCTTATCCACTTAATTTTTATTTATCTACTATTAGAATTACAGAAGGCATTCAGAAAAATTCATTGACCGATAATAATGAACAAAAAATGACACTAATTCAGCTAGGTGTACCGTGCTTTATTTATAATAGTAGAACTTCATATACAGCCACCATGAACTTTAGAATAGTATTTGTTGTGTACTAAAATAGATGTTTGTGGTCTAAATAATGCAACCAAAAGGAAATACAAACCAGAAGTAATTTGTCTTAATCGCTCAACTACTATAATGCATACTTCGAATGCTACTACAAAGCATACTGCTGTTTTCATTGTACATTCTTCTGCTTAAGAGTTAACTCAGGAAAAAGCAAGCAACAAACAATGAAGCAAACAATTATTCATAACTATTTCACAAAATAAAGCAATCTGCTCTTTCATAAAATATTGTGTATATTATAACACCTAAATAAAACCATCTTTCACTTTGCACTGCCAAGAATACAAACCTGTGGAGCAAAGTTATAAAGGGAACATATTTTGCTTTAGGAAATCAATTTATTGTCTAAGTCTATTTTTATTGCGTTAATGAACAAGTAAATTGATTAAAAAAAATTTTTGATTAACATAAAATTAATAATAACATGAATAATAAATTAAATAGACAATAAATTAAACAGATAATGAATATTGATTTGACTAAATTGTGTGTTAACATTTTCTGATTCGTTTGTTTGAAAAAGTACCACCATTTGCCAATAATTAATGCATAATTAATGAAGACGAAGATAAACAATGATAACTGTAGAAGGCAGTTCTTTTACACTTCTCAATGAACGCGATGAGCACCACACCTTTGTGCTGTAATAATTTTCAGGCAGTCTGAAATGCCCCTCTACGCCACAAATTGAAAACAGCAAAATGTCGAAAATCACATCGATACGGAATACCAATTATTCGTCTCGGTATTAAATTACTTGAAAGAAAACAGCCGGAATACAGTGAATGATCCCTAAAATATTCTGAAAACAGAACAATTGTGGTAAACTTCATTTGAAAACTTGTTTGTTTTCCTAAGAAATTCCTAAACTGTTCTGCTGCTACTTATCTTCTAATTTTGTATACTTCTTCTAATGTTCTATTCTTACAATCCAAAGTTTTGTAGCTTAGCTTCCACCAAAGCAGTTAGTGCGGAATAAAGATTTGCATCCTTGACAGACAAATCAGCGAACATTTTAATCAGGCAAGTTTTAATATTTGTCAAATGTAATGAAGAATAAAATTGATAATATATTGATTTATTGAATATATATATCCACATTTATAAAGTAACGGAACCTAATTTGTGTTAGGCACGTTGATTATACGCCGTTACTTTTATTCTACCACATGTATTTTGTTGATATGATAATCAACGCAATTTTAAAATCAATACTATTTTATGATTCCATCATGTTCGTTTACATATTATGGAATATGGAAGGCAATATTTATCTTTAGTTCAAACTTTTAAATAATATCCTAATAACTGATGGCCGCTTACTACAACATTAGTGACATATTGAGCAAATGACAGTGTGCCAGAGTCACAATGTTATATGGTACAGTTACATGCAGATGTTGTCATCTATTGTGTAAATAGTACCGTACCGACAATTATTTGATACAATGATATAACTGAAATACAGAATATTCCAATGAAAATAACCTAAATGTTGCTTTGTCCATTTACTTCCTTATTTTTCACCCAATTTAATAATTGTTCATCAATTAGGATAGGATTCTATTTGTGGATGCCGTGTTTTGTATATAAATACAATTTTCTACATGAATTTTTACATTACACCAATTCGAGCTCTCCCAAAGAACAATCTACATCTTTAATTAACATTAAAAATTTATATACTCCGAATTTTTAAAATTACAAAACCGAAACAAAATTACAGTCGAAAATTACAATGAGGGTGTTTCATTTCGTCTTTATCATCGTTGCACTAATCTGCACTCTCGGAGTTTTTCAAACAGTAAGCTATCAAAATTTAAAGCTTTGAATTTTAAAATTAAAATTATTTTTTATATTTGTATTTTTAGACGGATTGCCAATTTAGGCCTCCGACAATAAGACCCTTGACAATAAGGCCTTTCACAATTAGACCTTTAACATTTCCTCCTGTCACATTTAGGTCTTTCACATTTCAGCCTTTCACATTTCGGCCTTTCACATTTCAGCCTTTCACATTTAGGCCCTTCTTTAAGTAAAGCCTTGGCAGCAAGGCTAAGGTTTTTTTTGAATACTGCATAATGTACTATTCAGTCCATGTTTTTTTAAAATATAGACGCCAATTTAAATCAACAATTTTATTGATGCCAATATAGGACATATTTCAAAAATTTTGTGCTATGCTACCAGTCTAGTATAATAAATGTATATAATCATTAGGACTATGGGCAATTGTGAGGGTTTTGGTTAATTAAATTTGGGTTAACTGGTAATACAGAGGTAAATAATAGTTAAAATGGTTAATAAAATTAAGAATGTTAAATGATTTTTGTACTAATTTTCTAATACCTAGTAAATTTTAGTTGAATACTTTAGTTTTTGTTAATTAAAAACATGGTCATGATTATCTAATAATTATTCATATTCTGCATTGTGTTTCATGTAATTGGTTAAGTTATAAGATAATTTAAGTTGTTTGATAACATCATGATTTGTTGTACAACATTTTTTTTAATTTAGAATTTTTACTTCATTTATCATGAAGTGACTAATGTACTGCTACATGTATTTTACGTGTTTATCTAATTTGTTTCATTTACGGAATAAAATATCACAATAAAATAATAATGTTTGGTGTTTTTACGCTGCTAAGAACAAACCATCCAAAAACCTTTTACATGATGACAACAAACGTCAACATACATTTAATGCAATTTAAATTTATTTAAAGAATGCAATTTAAAGAATCTAAAATTGTTCCAAATAACATTTATTTTGGCTTAATTTAAAAGCGTCAGATATGTGGTATTATCCACAAATTTAATAAGTCTTAAATTATTTACTTTTTATATTAAGTGTAAAATTTTAAAAGTGATAACACGTATTTAGTCATATATACTAATTATTTGCATTATTGGTTGACGGCTGATAATTAACATGTCAATTAGGGTACCCAAGTGAGTGGTATCCAATAGACTTGTGTACAATACAAGCTAATCTGTCAAACAATTTAATCATTCTTTAATAAATATCTTGAAAATAAAAGACGAAGGTCTTTATTGAAATCCTTTTCATGCTCCTTATAATGGTGGTGGTTAAGGTCGGGAACTTGTCTTGCTAATCCCATTGTTGTGTTCTACATTAACCGCTATTTCTGTTAAAGAACATTGTCATTTTAAGTTTTACAAAAGATATTTTTATCAAAAACTGAAATCAGTGTTAAAAATTAAGGCGACCGAGAATCGTTCTCTGAATTCTTCCAATTGCCTTTTAGACATTTTACAAAAGTCCTAATTATTAAAATCCTTTCATTTATTAAATCGTAAATTTTTTCTACTTGTGATTAATCTAGATATAATATTGAGATTAGATATCTCCTTAGTACCATCTGGAGATTTGGAGAATTTCTGAGTTCGATTCTCCATCTCCATTTTTTGACAATATATAGCACCAAATTGGCTTTCAAAATTCTCTCTCTGACATATCGTCATTGTCAATGTACCTAAAACGATCAATGTAATATTTTTTGCCTACCTTTGGTGTTACCAGGAATGGGTGCCTTCACATTTGACGAGTGGATATAGTACAGCAATTTTTCTTTATAGGATGAAATCTTTTTCAATTTCACAACACAAAACATGAGTGCAGCTACCAAAGTTGCCACTAAAGTGTACATTATTGCTGTAGTCGATCCACGGCATTCGCAAGACTTTGCCAAAACTTCGGATGTCATGTAATTTGCTTTTACAATAAAACAAACAATTAGTCTATAATTCTTACATACTGAAAACGTAAACCTATTAAACCAATAGAATCACCAAATATTTTGGTTTCGTCATCTTTAAATTGAAAATATTTGCCAATCTTTGATTGCAATTGTTGTTCATCAGCCTTTTTAATATCTTCGATTGAATGCACAATTTTCGTATTATTGTTGACATTATTTTCATCTTCTCCATTTCCAAAATTGTCATAATATCCCCGATTAAATTCTGCACTACTTTCATTAAATTCAAAAGACTGGTTTTCAGAAAATTCTCTCGAATGTTGAACAAACGTGTTGAAGTTCTCAGCAGAATTATTTGTACTGTCAATTGCCATAGTACCTATAGCTTCTGTAATAGGTTCAATATCTTCATGTTTTTTCCTTCTTTTTCCATTTTGGTGCACATCAGAAAGCTGATAATCATCCATGCAGACCTCCTATAAAACATTAACATTTTGTTGAACTCTAACATAATTTAAAAAAAGTAAAAAATCAGTTTTTATTACAAAAATCATCAAGTAAGTAAAACATAAAAATAATGCATTTTACTTTTTTTAACTTTACAAAGCCACTTAAACTGGCATTATATGAATATTTTTCATGTTCAAAGCATGGAAATCGATGTTGCAATAATTCAATGTCATTTATTTTCCAATAATTTAAGCATTAATATTAAACATCGTAATTTAGTATTCAGGAATTCTATACGTTAAGAGAAAATATAGGGAAAAGCAAATATGTATTGATTCCAAAAAAGCTTTTTTTGTTTACTTTTCTGTTTCCTAAAAATCATGTGTAATCTTGGGGAATAGAAGAATTGATTACTTACTGTGTGACAGTCCTGCAATTTCATACAAGCTTTTACCTGTATGTGCAGCCACAATCTATTAGTTTCCACCTTGTTTGACAAAACAAATGTTTCAAAATCTAACACCACTTCATTAGTGCTGTATTCGTACCGATGATATGGCTGACTTGGAACTATGTAAGCTAAATCTGGATTGCGACACCTAATATCGCATATCAAAACGTTAATTAATTAAAATCTCAGATTCTCAGATTATTTTGAGTTCTCTCACCCGAGTTTTATTAAAGCAACCGATCCCTCTGCGTTTGCATCTTCAGGATCGGGACTCACTGAGACTTCCATCAATTTTGCATACGGCCAGGCTGAAATAGATATGCGTATTCACACAACTTGAAATTTCTACTTTAATGTAGTTTGATGTATTATGAATACGCAATCAAATATGAATAAAGTATTCATAAGTCATTGGAATATGAAAAATATTTTTGTAAACATTTACTTCCACTATAGGTTAGCATAACTCGGAGTTGCAAGCGTGTTCCTATCAGAACAGCTTCATCTAAAGGACTCTCATTAGAATCGACTCCAAAAATGTCAGTTCCTGCCCAAGGAGCACTTTTTCCAATAGTGGATGGAGAACCTAAATCCCTGAAAAGAGCTGCTTCGTAGAAAGGTTCCATTGGATATCTGTCTTGAACCCCACAAAAATACCGAAGGTTTGATCTGCAAAATGTAATTTCCATTTCAATTAAATTAGTAATCTATAAATTTTTATATATAATAAATTTAATTTAAGATTACATGTATAAATGTAATTATTCATGTATTGAAGATGTGGCTATTGGTGTGGTATACGCATCTGTGTATGTTGTTTGTGTAATAAATTCAATTCAATACAATTATTAAAAGTAAAATCCCAGACTTAACAAACACAAGGTTTGATTGCTTTATTTAATTTGTATGTATAATAGTAGTAGGCGGGGTACTCACTATCTCACAACATGCAGGGCCTCTAGGAACCAACACCTTTACATGGATAGGTAACCAAAACTATCTCACAACATGCGGAGTGAGTACGAGTAGACACCTTATACATGGATAGGTAACCTGAAACTGTCTGACTACATGGATAGTAAGTACAGGTACTCTAACGTAGGAAGTCCTTCTCCTATGTATATAGGTGTATACAATAAAACTTACTCAGTATACGTTTACCATTTCCTGTATCAACATGGACAGCTTTTTTCACACGGTTGTCAGTGACGCTTCATCAGAATATTTTCCTGACAACACAATTTCGAATTTCAAAAATCATCTACATACACCAATTGAAATTGATGGTGTATACGAAGTAGCTTTAGTTAAATATTCATATATATACACACAGCCTCATATCAAAAAAGATACAACAATACTTACGGGTATTATGCGTGAAGATGATTCGTCATTTACGTTCAAGTCTAAAAATCGAATAAATTCAATTAAAGAACTTAGTGAGTTTATTAATTATGAATGTCATGGAGTTTCACTGACACATGAGTCTGACGATGAGAAGTTGACACAAAAGGTTGATTACAGCAAGGTTGTAAAAGTTGTATGGTCACCACAAATAGAAGTAAAACTTGGTGTGCCTTTCGAATTCCAGTCTAAGACACGTGAAGGAATAGAAACAAGTGTCGCAACTTACTTACCGCATTTCAACTTTGGTCAAACTAGAATGTACGTGTATTCCAATATAGTAAAAACACAATATGTTGGAGATGTACATGCTCCTCTTTTGTTAATGGAGAATTACGAAGGTGTGGATGGGCACCCAACAACAAAAAGTATTCAAAATCCTCAATACATTGATGTGGTATCTAACATACTTGATAAAATACATGTTTACATCAAATCAGAAACAGGAGACAATTTACCTTTCGCCCTAGGCAATTTTTGTGCTCAACTTCACTTCAGACGAAAAAGTTATTAACATTAAATTTCAACGAAAACTAATCATTCATCTCTCAACCGTTCACCGATAAACACCTCACGATGTATTCCTACGCCGAAAATCCTCACAACTATTTCCACTATACCCATCCACAAATAGGTGGTGGGTTGATGTATTACCGTTCTTCTCAACGGCAAAGAGGGTCAGGACTAGGGGCTCTGGGTTCTATTTTTAAACGCCTAATTCCATTTGCAACGAATTATTTACTGCCTGCAGCAAAGAAATACGTTTTACCACATGCAACAACTGCTCTCAAAAACGTTGCGAGTGACGTCATCAACGGCTATGATTTGAAGACAAGTTTGAAGGAAAACGCTTTGAGTGCAGGCAAAGGAGCTTTTTAAGACGTGAAACGTGATGTGATAAATCAGTTTGGTCACGGACGTGTAAGAAAGAGGAAGGGTGTGAGATCTGTATCCCGTGCAAGAAGAACTAAACGATTTAAGAGTAAAAAGAAAAATTCAAAATCAAAATCAAAAACAAAAAAGTATAAACGGTTAACTATATTTTAACCATGCCTAAGTCTCAGCAAAAACCACTTGTAAATTTTCTACGTGCTGAAACTGACATCTTCAGTGAAGTCGGGTACGATATGACCATAACACACAGTTATGAAGTTGAATATCACCCGCAAAACAATCTGAGTGACAAAAACGCACCAATATCGTTCTATATACCTGGTAATGATATTCATTACACAGACTTTAACGATTCAAAATTGTAACTACGTTGTAAATTAGTAGACGCACAGAATCCACCAAAGGATTTGCCTGCAGGAGACGCTACAAAATTTATATATGCTCCAGTAAACAACTTTGGTCATTCTATGTTTTCAAACATAACTGTAAAATATAAAGACAATGAAGTGAGTCATAAAAATACTTATTACCCCTATCGTGCATTTATTGAAAAACTGTTATCGTATGGAAAAGAATACAAAAAGACACAAGGAGAAGCTTCATTACTTTTTAAAACTAAAAGTGAAAAGAATGCTAACGACGAAGGATGGTTAAAGAGAGCAGCAATTGTAAGTGCATCCGCAGAATTTGAAATTATGATTCGTCCTCACTGTGAGCTGTTTATGCAACCGAGATTCTTTATACCTGGAATCGATATCCGACTTGATTTTTATCGTTCCCCTGATGAATTCTGTATAACATCGACTGGACCTGATGCTGGGAATTATAAGCCGTCTTTAGTTATCACAGAGTGCAAATTAATTGTTCTCAAACATGCACTCTTACCTTCATTGGCACTAAACCACATCAAGACATGGAACAGTGGAAATAGTGTTGTGTATCCACAACGTGAAAATGAAATGAAAGCGTATGCAATTCCTGCAGGTCAGCTACAACATACAAATGAAACTTTACTTTCCGGTCTACTACCTGACAGAATTGTACTGGGTTTAGTAAAAAGCAAAGCAATTAATGGATCGTATGATACGAATCCATTATGTTTCGAAGATTTCAATATATCAAACATAACAGTGAAGATGAATGGAGAGGTTCACATTAGTAAATCCATGGACTTAGATTTTGCCAACAATCGCTTTGTTCAAGCGTACATGTCAATGTTTGAAGGACTTGGCATAGCTAATTGTGATTCCTGTATTGACATTACTAAAAAAGAATATCAAAATGGAAAAGCATTATTTGTGTATGATTTCCAAAATGTAAGAGACGCGTTCTCACCTCCACGTCATGGAAACGTTTCAATCAAATTACAATTTAGTACACCACTAGCGGAAAGTATAACTGTAGTATGTTATGCAGAATATCAATCAGTTCTGTACATAAATAGTGACAAGCAGGTTTACAAGAAAGACTACTCTAAAGACTTTTAAGGAAAAATGAATTCCACTGAAGTTTTTGATATAATGTCACAACTATTTCGCGGAAGAAAATGTATGTATAAAGTATTAGCATGCAACGAATTGGATGACTTTACTCCAACAATATATCCAGTATGTTTATGTGTAAATAATCAACCGAATACCGAAGGTGGTCAACATTGGCTTGGAATATTTATCGGTAGACGTAATGGACCTTTGGAGTTTTTCTGCTCTTTTGGAATGGGCATTAACTACTATTCAACTCATTTTCGAAATTTCTCAAAAAAGTTAAAAATGGGTGTTATAGAAAATAAAATTTGTTTGCAAGATATGAATTCTAATGTTTGTGGATTATATGTCCTACATTTTTTGTATAAAAGATTATGCGGCCTGAATTTGATGTCAATTTATCATGGATTTTCTAAAAACTTAGAATTAAACGACAAAATTGTAAAACGGTTATTGTTTAATCGTTCTTTATTGATAAACAAAATTTGTAAACATAAAAAAATGAAATAAAATCAAATTAAATTAATATTTTTTCCATATTGGTTTTTTCTTTATGCGTTCACTTCGTCGTACATCCAAATCATCATGAAGACCTCTTTTGAACACTTTTCTAGACCCTGGTCCTGTTTTCTGTACTTTGTACTTAATAGCTTCTACATCCATTTTTCTTTTTTGTTTGTTACTTTTTTCTACACCAACTCTATTATTATTGTTGACATCCTCTTTAAATCGTTTCTTTCCAGATCTTGTTATATCCTCGTCATATACTTCCCATTCGTCATCTGAATCATCAGTGACACCGTTGTTTTTAGAACGTTTTCGTCCTGGGAAGACCTTAGGTGGACGCTGTTGTAACTGAGGTTCAACTGGAGTAAATTTCTTTGCGTAAAATGGTGTATTTTGCGGGGTTATTCTTACATCAAATACGCTTGGCTTTATCCTTTTAGTTCTATGAATTTTTCTGGTTTTTGATTTAGGTTCATCGTTAGTTGGAACAAGGCTCTTCCTTTTCGTAGCTGTTTTTATAGTTTCAGAACCCAAATCAATAAAATCTTCGGATTCTTCTACGTCACTTAAGTTTAGCAAATTAGATGTTTCACTTTCAAATTGCTCATTTAGTGGTGATGTAGGAGTTGTGACAGTACTTGTGGGCTGTTTATAGTTTACATCTTTCACAAGAATGGGTTTATTTTCCAAATTTATACGCTTGTTATTCACATTTCTTGCATTTTCTTGATATAAAAGTAACTTTGCATCGTCAGGTATATTACTATTCAAAATTTTTTGTCCCTCACTCATTCCATGGCCGTGATTCATATTCAATTTCAGAATTTGTTGAAATACAGTTTCTGGTACTAATCGCATACGGTTCACCATTATGTAAGGCTACTTAAAATACCAAGAACAGTAGATAATATTGTTGGCAGAAAAGAACCTCCTCTTTGAATCAAAATTCTCTGTTTTGCTTCAAGTGGAACTTGTTTATCAAAAGCAATCTTTTTGATTGTTCTTTGAAATGGTTTCAATTTTTTGATTTTTGCTGAGCTAATAGGAACGTTTCTATTAACAACGTTTAACGTTGCTTCACAGAGAGCACAAAGTTGATCTCTGTTAGCCCTTGACAAAAGTTGTTTTCTAATTTTGGAGCTACTATATAAATACTTTTTTTAAAAAGCATGGTTTGCACGAATTCGTTTAACCATGATGTTATTCCTGTCATTGCCCACAACGTAATGAATCAAAGTTACGATTACAGTTGTATAAATACAACGTTTACAAGGAAAAATACAGTCATTGAATAGAACAGGATGGAGGAGGTTATTAAGGAATACACTGACATAAATAAACCAGGAGCTTATTCAAGCTTACATGGGTTTTTAAAAAGCTCCAAATATAAAAATCTTGATAAAGGTGCCGTTAAAGAAAAATTACTTCAACTACCAGGATATGCGTTACACGTTCCAGTACCGCGCAAGTTTAAAAGACGACGTGTGTATGTTTCTGGAATTGATGACCAATGGGCTACCGATTTATTGGATATGAGAAAGTGGAGTAAATTCAACTATAGGAAAAATTATATTCTTTGTGTGGTTGATGTATTTTCAAAAATGGCTTGGATGGAAGCCTTACCAAACAAAAACATGGAAACAGTTGTTAAAGCTTTTGAAAAAATTTTAACTCGGACAAAGCGAACTTGTCATAACTTACAGTCAGATTTGGGAACAGAATTCATAAATTCAAAAATGAAAAAATTGACAAAACAATATGGTATTAATCACTTTGTAGTGAACTCACCAATGAAATGCTGTATTGCAGAAAGATTTTTTAGAACTATTGGACAAAAAATATCTCGATATATGACTCAACATAAAACTAAAAGATTTATTAATGAGTTACCAAAATTTGAATCTTTGTACAATAATTCCTGGCATAGAAGTATTAAAATGAAACCAATTGAGGTAAATAAACGTAATGAAATGGTAGTATGGAAAAACTTATATGGAAATGAAAGAAAAATAAAGCAAACCCAATTTAAAATTGGTGATGTCGTTTTAAGGTCACGAAAAAAATCTATTTTTGAGAAAGGATATACGAACCATTTTGAAGAAGAACCGTATTACATCAGAGAAATTAAAAGGAGCAACCCACCTATGTATTACTTGAAAACTGAGAATGGAAGACACTTGAAAGGAGGATACTATAAGCAAGAGTTATTAAAGCATGCATTATAAAACGTATAAAAAGGAGTCAGGAATTTCATTTGTTGTTAAACTGTCTTAGTGAAATGTCTCTCTCGTGGAATTTTATTTCTAAATTTTGTAAAAAATGTAAATGTGTGGCTAACTTTAAAAACAGCAAATGTCTTTTTTGTACCAAAACTATAAATCTGAAGTATACAGTAGAACGTACTTCATCAGTTCCACGAAAAACATTAATCCCTATAAAGGTTACCTCTGACGTCAGTGTTCTTTACGATTTAAAGCGCAAAGCCTTTGTACTCCACAGTGATATAGAGAATATACGTGGTGTATTTATAACATACGAGTTCAAACACGTTTTACAATTTCTTCGTCAAAATGGAATTACGGATTATCAGAAATGGTGACAAACGTGTTACCTTCGAAGAAAAGGTTCAGGTCAAGCTAATCCCTAAACAGGACGAAACAAGAATGCGATACTGGGAATTCTATTATATTGATAATTGTCGCTTCAAAGACCGCATTACCCAAGCTGAAGAGTACCTAACGCCTGTTCTCAGAAAAAGGATTAATTCTATTCCTGTTGTGAATGTTTCCAGCCAAGTACCTTAAATAGGTAGTGCTGGGATTATAAATTTTGTATAAAAAGCTGAACACAAACTACATTTTTCATCACAACCACTTCACACCACATCCTGTTAACTTGCTAAACACTGGCATCTATTCAATTACCAAACCTGCTAAGATGGAAGACCAAATCCTTAAAAACAGAAGTGGGGAGGTTACAGAAGAGGACTACAAAGGCCTTGAACTCATACCCGACACCCCGCTACACGTCCACAAACGTTGGGAAGAAATACGTAGACAAGAAAAGATTAAAGAAGCTGAAGAATTTCTCAGGCAAGAAAGACTCAGAGAAGAAACGCTCAAAGCTGACAGTAACAATTCAACCGGGCAAAACGGGCAGACTGGTAAAATGGCAGAAAAAGAAGTTTTTGTCAAAAATGAAGAAGAACCAAGTATCACAGAAACACTGGAACAGCTCTACGGCGGAAGAGGCGAATTTGACAGACTTACTGAAGAAATTACAACTGGGACCCTAATAATTTCATTTCAACGTCTTCCCAGCACTGACGGTAAACTGCCAAAGGTAACCATCCACATGAAGAGAAAGAAGAAAGAAGGAGAGCAAATTGAATACTTTAACTTCCCTGCCAATTACTTAGATGACATCTCTTCTGCAATTTCCCGTCGCACACTACTAAATCAAAGCGAGAATGGAAAGTGGTACAGATTGCCTTCTTTGCTCAAGAAAACTTATCCTTGTTTTCGAAATAGCGTTCTCAACGTCAACACAATTATGAGGGAAGACAATCCAATTAGTGTGTCTGGATTCCAGTTTGAACGGGGCACTTTAATTGGCACAAAGTTGCGGATTCACATTGCCTTGCACGAAGTCCCTTTATTAATCCACAAATTCACTCAGTATGGAGATATGAACAAATGCTTTATGAGGAATATTGTCGAAGAAACTGAAGAGACTTTGGAGGAGGAGCCAGAAAGTGTCGACCAAGGCACACAGACCGACATTATGGATTATACGGAACCAACTAGATGTCCACATATTGACCGAATTGGAAAACGAATTCAAGTTGACTATGCATGTCCACCTTATTGCGAATGCAAGACGCCTGCGGGTCACAAAAGGGCAGCTGAAAAAAGAGAAGAGATCGAACTTGGGAAAGGCTTGAAGAATGAAATTCCAGCAAAACGTTTTAAGACAGATGACGAACATACTCAAGCTGATGATGTTTAATTCATGTTTCTATTTGTTTGTTCATGTATATACTTGACTAAATAAAACCATAACTATTACACATTGTAAAACAAATGATTTAGGTACTTTTCATTTAAATCATCATAAACGTAAGGTTAACATATTATTCATAGAATTCATAGAAAAAAAAAAGGATTACGATCAGAAGTACATACAACATATTCTAGGAAAGGTTAGTTTGCGTACAAGGGATTAGTCTAAATACTCATTTCTGACGAAAGGGATTAAGTACAAATATAGTAAGTTCACCCAAAATTTAGTATAAAAACTAGCACCAAACTGAGAAGAGACCATCATTTACTTGAAGTCGCTAACCCGAGTAGTTGAACTGATAGTAAAAGAGCAAACCACTGTTTCAGATAATACATGTCTCGAAGAATGGATTATTATAGAACCAAATGGGATTGCGATCTTTTTTATAACTGGGAGCCCGATGTAAATTGGCCAATTACTTTAGATTGCGAATGTGCACGAGACCATCATGGAACGCCACATGTTGAGAAACCAACCGAAGAACAGGAATATTCAACAGGACAGAAATTTTTGCCGGAACCGAACCCTTACACAACTACTGCTGAACTTGTGGACGGATGTCCAAAAGTACTGCATGAATATCTCCACTCAACTGAACCTGAACAGGAGATGCCTATTCTTGGACGTATGGAAATTGAATACCAGGAACGTGATGACCGTGTTGAACTAAGAAGATACTTTCCAACTGGGGGACATGAAAAAATGTCATTCACAATGAAAGAACTTTCAGACACTTATGAGTATATATATCGGGCCTACGGGTTTGAGCTTAAGTACGGTGGACAAAAACATAGGTACACAAACGCTACAGAAATAAAAATTTATGTTGCACCATCTGTTGAAGTTTTCAAAATCTTTAGAGCAAATAATTTCAAATTTGTCGGCTTCAAAATTTCGTCTAAGGAAAATCCAAATTGTATTCATTTCTTAGTTCATGAAACTTTTCGTGTACTTGAAAAATTAAACGAATACATATTTACACGATTCACGTACAGAAGGCCAGCCCCACTTATTTATCATTATAATGATGAGACTGATCCGTCTAAATGTCCACATGTACACAAGATTTCGAAAAAGCATTGTGTCACTTCAATTTGTCCTACATATTGTAGATGTAAGCTTCATAGGGAACCTACCTATATGGAAACTGTACGGTGGGAATCGAAAACTGAGAAATGGGAGGCGAATCACCAGGAAAAAATAAGGTCTGGAGTTATTTCCGACTCATTTTGTAAATGCAGAGAATGGATATATTGTAAACCGGATTGTACTTGTACTGGGACCAAAGGTGAATGTGAATGTCGTCATCGAGAGTAAATGTATTTTTGTTCAACATGTTCTTGTAAATAAATCACGTTTATACCTGTTCAAAAGGATTATCGTAAGCGCACTCAAAAGAACTTATTTCCGAGTAGAAAGGATTATCTTCATATTTTTAGATATCGACGACGGAAGGATTACGTTCATCTAGCTTAAGTTCACCCCACCATTTAGTATAAAAACTAGCATGAAACATAGTGAAGAGCATCATTTACTTCAAGTTGTTGAGCCAAACACTTCAACTGAGAGTAATAGAGCAAACCTTAGTTCCAGAGCAACTTATCCCTTGGACGACATGGATGCTTCAAATTTACTACCGGATTCTACTTCAATTTTACTACCGTATTCTTCTTCAAATTTACCGGATTCATCATCTGAAGACGAGTGGGCTGTCGACTCGTCAGGTCCATTACAGGGGAGACGAGCTAAACAAGAAGCCGCAAGGAATGCACAAGGATCCGCTGACCAAGATTCTGATGACCAGGACTCTGCTTCTTCAATTTATTCTTCATCATCTGAAGATGACGGGTTTATCGGTATTAAATCTTTTCGACGTCAGGAAGGACAATTAAAAGAAAATGCACAAGTACCCGTTATACATCACCAACCAAAAGACGACCAAGACTCTGATTCAAGCGACTCTATATCTGATACATCCATGAAATCAGACGAAGAGATGTCTGATGGAAAAAGGTGCTGGTGGAGAATGACTGGACAAATAGATTATCTATGGAAAACTACTGCAGAGTTGGTGGAAGGCTGTCCGAA